>CM070075.1:72335048-72888408 GCA_036250285.1 Pyrocoelia pectoralis
GTACAACCGAATTGCAAGCTAAGGTAATATCATTGTATTTATATAACATATAAATACAATGGTAATATAATAATAAATAGCAAGAGCTCCATGAATTTAAATATAATAGTGCTGTATATAATATTTATACTTTTCATAAAGACAAATTTGATTAAAATTAAAAAGTCGAGTGCATTTTGTTTAGAACTTACCAGTGACAAATAGTCAGCGTTGGCACCTTCTGTCTGAATCTTTTCCAGTTCCAGAACTATTTGATCTTACTTTTTCCACAAAATTATTAGCATTTAATTTACTAACCACCATGTGCCTGACGTATCCACAGAACAAGAATTTCTGGAAGGCCCGTCAGTAGTTTTGATCTACAGTGACTCTATTACAAACAGTGGCGACAAGCGATGTATCGATTTTTATTGGCCGTGGCATATTTTGCCTCTTAATGGCTGCCTGATTGATCAACGTGTGATTTTTATTTGGATTTAGCACGTTGCTAGGATACCACCGTTGAGTTCGTAGAAACACGCCCAAAATTTTGCCTCCTATTGGCGGATGGGTGGAGCTAATCGCTGCTTGTCGTCACTGTTTGTAATAAAGTCACTGTATTTTGATCTACAGTGACTTTATTACAAACAGTGGCGACAAGCGTGGTATCGATTTTCATTGGTTGCGGTATATTTTGCCTCTTAATGGCGGCCGGACTAGTCACTTGGTAGTTTACCTTTGATCAGTGTGTAACTTTTATTTGGATTTAGCAAGTTGCTAAGATACCACCGTTGAGTTCATATAAACCCGCCCAAAATTTTGCCTCCTAATGGCGGATGGGCGGAGCTAATCGCTGCTTGTCGTCACTGTTTGTAATAGAGTCACTGTATTTTGATCTTGCTCTCAGCGCCATCTTCGTAACTATTCCTAAAGTAGGTACGCAACTTTGGAAGTTGATGGCCAAGTGTTCGTCGTCCGCACTTCTTCGAATCTATGTTAGATTTTTCAAACCGACTAAGACTATTTCAGATCGCTTCATATTTATTGTAATTTCGACACTGCTTTTGGGCATTTTAAATCTTCTATGGCAAATAAGCGTTGCTTATACCTCAAATGGCCTCTTATATTACCACATTTTTGACTATATCTTCGGTATTATAAGAATTATTGAGATAATTTTTTTTTAAATTACTTCCTTATTAATTTTCCTTCCAATAGAAGTGAAAAAAATATTTGGTACCATTTGAATTTTTTTAGAAAAGTCGACCGTTTTGTTCCTTCAACAAGTTGCGCCCTCTATTGCTAAACGGAGATAAGAAATTGTTGTGGTTTTGGATTTTTTGGTAATATCAAGCATTCTCTTTACATCGAGACCAATCTTGACAAATTCAAGCAACCCGTTTCGAAGTTACACGATTTTTTCTAGTAACACGTAATTTAGTTCCCCCTCCCTTTATTTTGACAGCAATCGTAAAAATTCATTAAACATAGTTTTACATATGGATCACTAGTTTACAACAAATATATTTTTTAAATAGGTACATTTGTAGCGCACTTGTCGGGTACATTAATGGCACTGTCGCTCACTTATAGGGCACAGTGTTTAGCGAGAACGATCTTACCTGTCTAAGTGTTAATTACGACACTTCATTTATTTATTTATTTATGCTCAGTATGTGCAAATGACTTAACACAATATTAATGGTAATTGCTCAATATGTAGAAATGACTTAACACAAAATACAATATGAATGGTAACTGGATTGCACGAAGCAACCGTCACGCGTCAGGTTTAACAACGTTCTGCCTACACAATTTCAGGTAGTTCTTCCTAACGGCTAACTATGTTAAATTGTGTTTAACAACATTACTGAGGAAAATTGCCCAAAAAATGGGAATTTCAAATTGAAATCAATGAAACGCCCTCTGGTGGCAATGGTAGGAAATTGAAAATAATTTCCAGCATTTTCTCTTGGGCACATTTATTATAACATTTTTTATTTCACTGTTCTCTCTCAAATAGTTTCCGGGTTATGGCAGGCTTCCTTTCTTAGTTGTAATGTACACCCTGTACATATCTAAAACCAAACTGAAGTGTTAGTGGTTGTAATTTATACATATTATTTTTTGTATCCGTTCGAAATTTATACATGCATGCATGATAATCTTAAATCTAATAGATCATGAAGGTCTTCCGTACATGTAGCAATGAGTATTACTCTTTGCTTGTAGTAACTAAAGTTTAAGAAAAGATTAAAGTAAACAAAATATTGTTACGTAAAAAATGTTTATTTTACATTTTCCAATATTTTGATCTATTATATCATAAACTAAACATACTGTCTTTTCTAAAACATGGTACCAGTTCTTTCATTATAACTATTTTAATTACTTCATAGGTATGATATTGTCACCATTAATTATATTATTTTTATTAATCTTCCTTCTTACCACTCCTCATCCATTTCAACAACGCGTTATCAAACTATATGTAGCAAAGGCACAGTATAAAGCAAAGGTAATTCCAATTGCTTGTAATTCCGATATAGTCACACTTCCTTGTAAACAATGACTTCCATTTTCCATAATTAAAATAAATCAGCCTAAAGGATTAGCGGTAAATAAGTACCTATCCTAGGATGAGGTAGTGCACCCTTTATCGGGATTAAGTCAAAGCCATCTTTTGGGTCGTACGCTCTCTATTTCTGTCAATGGAGTGCATATTTGTCTTTGATGCCTTGTAGTTATTTATGTCGGTAAATATAAATAATACATTATTTGTTTAAAAATCTCTTTATGTTATTTTAAACTTTCTTGAAAGACAATTTAAAGAATGGGTACTTTTAATGGTAGGTAGGTATATGAAATACTTTTCGCTCAATAATCACAAAAAATGCACCACCGTTTGTTGTTCAACTTATTGTCGGCTTCTATTACTTGTAACAAAAGCAAAATTATTCAATATCTTGGTTAGTAAATAAAGGCAATAAAGAAAGAATGTTAGCAGGTAAGAAGTATGTCACAGGAGGCAGAGGCGTATTTATGCTTCTGCCGCCTAGGGGCACAAGAAAAGTGCCACCCCATCACATCCCTCACCACAGGAATAGACCTTAGGTATTTATGCAAGTCTGAAGTCCAGAAAACATTTTTCATTAAATAAAACATACTACATCTGGACGACGAGAAGCGGCAAATGGTGATGCAAATTCTTAGAAAACCTGTGGAAAGTGGCCAAATAGGATAATCCATCTGATTAGCACCATATTTAAAGAAGCCCGACTAAATAAACTGAAAGTGCAGCGTAAACGATGTTTGGGATTTTAAGCTAAATTGTAGCACGTATTGATGTATTTCTACTTCAATTTTATTTTCCATTGTTTAGCAATTTATTTCAAAAAGATTCCTTAAATTAATTTTGGCGCCCCGTAATTTTTGCCGCCCTGGGCACCAGCCCTTAAAGCCCCCCCCCCCCCCCCCCCCTAAACCCGCCACTGACAGGAGGACGACATGCTGCTGATATTACTGGGTTTAGTATAGATTACAAAAACATCGGAACGCCGCTTTGAGAACATCCATACACTCTTCAGAAAATTTGTTAAATGTGTTGCCTATTTTTAATTTATATAATTATATTTGTAGACATAATCAACGAGTTGTAACTTGTAACCAATTTCGAGATCGTAGCGCACTTCCAAAATTGATAATCCATACAAATAGCGTAATAAAGATCCTTGTATCCAATTGTATTTAGTATGTTATTCCGCTTAACTCAACTCTTAATCTTGATAATTACGGATGAAAAAGTGTTATAAAATTACCATCACGTATCCATACCAGTACAGAAGAGCCTTTGGAAGATTTCACGTTTGCTGAATATACCGATATGCTGCTGGGGATATTAAATGTAACTGTTCATCACTTGTACAGAGAACATTTCGGATCGACTCTATTTGATGCACGATGACATTTTCTGAATTTATAGAACTTCGTATATTTTATGTAATTTACGGCAGAAGAATAAAACAACTTAACTGTGAAGTGTGTTCATATAATTCACAAACTGACGAAGGAAAATATCTGAAACTATAACTACAAGTTTTTTGACTATTGTATAGTAAACAATAAGTGTACTTTCGAAAGATAAGCCATCTAATTGAAGGTTCCATAAGAAATTGAGATTTAATTAATAAAGACTCAGTATCCATTCCTTCGCCTTATTATGTATCGAGTAATAGAAAAACCATTCGGTACTAAGTTTTCAGAATTTCCCATTCTTCCTTAGAATACAAGATAAACAAATTGATAACACCTACGTGTAATATTCATTGTGATTTCGATGCTTAATCTTGAATTTGAATAGGTAAAGCAGAACAAGCTTATTAATGAGAATGTAATTCATGTAAAATGTCGGTAAGAAAATTGCCGAATACAATAGTGCTAATGCAGTAATTCCAAGACAGAGCTCTACTCAATAATCCTTTTGCACATTTCGCTGATTTACGGGGTTAAAGTTAAATCGTAACTCCGATTTAATCGTCACATTGTGATACCATTTGTGACAAATGTGTTCTCCTTGCTTTGGTGCTCCTTGTTGCACGCACGGATGGTCATGATTCAATTACGTAACTTCTGTTATATGTTTTGATTGCCTACGAAGCTTTACGATAAAACTGTTAAACGATTGTTTAGACTTATGTTTGGCCAAATTTACAACGGGTTCAATCTTATTAACCGCAAAAACCAATTTAAAAGCGTTCAGAAAATATGACTTAGTAAATTTTTATTCGTACGGGCAAGCAATAACTATGAATCATTTCGGTTGTGCTTTATGTCGTGAATGGTCTGCGAATTTGGTTCATTTCGTGCATTTGCTAAATGCCGGCACTTATCTAGTTAGCTTTTGTATATTTGATAGTAATATATGCAATTTAGATGATATATTATGACCCTAATACCATTGGTTATACGTAATTTCGTATATCGCCGTACACTACTATACAAACATGTGTGTGTGTGTACTCCAAACGCTATTTAACCCAAAACTTAATTTAAATATAATTAAAATTGTTAATGAGAAATTCAGGTTTCCTAGTATGTAATTAAATTTACTCACATCTAGAAAACTGCGTTAGTCAACATGAATAAAATAATTAAAATGGGCGCAGATCTTTAATTGAAATTCAAACAGCCTAAAATTAAAGAATGATGCATTAAAATTACGTTTTATATGTCTATAAAGAAAAGAAGTGGTTTTATCTAAAAATTGATCAAAAAGAAAATCCGCTTTGGCTCTTCAAACACCGGAACAATTAAAAACGTTATCGAAAGAAATATATCTTCCCTTAAAATAAGTAGAAGCCGAGCTTATTTATTGCTTCCAATCACGGGTAAATTTATGTTCGGATATCCGGTTACCGAATCTCACACGTATTTACATTTAATATTTGTAGAATATAAATAAACAAGGTAATCGTTTAAAAAGAATATATTATCCTTGTGGAAGAAGTTGTAATGTTACTCATTTAAAGTTTGACGACAGTCAGTTCAGTAACTTCCTTCCATTGTGAAATTGAAAAAATAGCTTTGGTATACAACTATTTAAAGATAAGTTAAATTTTTTCCTCGATCTTTGATAAAACGCGCATTTGTGGCTCAAATTATTTTAGATCACTTCATTATTATATACGATGTATTGTGAGATACATAGGATTATAAAAATGATATTATTTTTACCTATTCAAGGAACGTGAGGTTATGTTGGTAACGCGGGTTGTGGAAAATTATATTTTCTTTTCACCTACAATTAACTCGAAAATCGAGCATTGCATTTCACAGAATTATAGGTACAGAAATGGCGAAGAGTTCATATTCAAACAATTTCAAACATAGGTGACATTAACGAAGGTTAAATAATCTGAGGCCTTCGCGGTTCCTCGAACAGTCAAAATAACTACTTTCCGGCTTATATTGCGTCGTTATATTTGCTCGACAGCCTGTAAGCCGAAACAAGGATTTTTGGAATGATTTGATTATCCATCCTCTCAGCTCCCGATAGTGATGAGCTGTTAAGTCTAGGTTTACCAAGTCTAACTGCTGAATGTGAAACCAAAAGTTCTGACGTTTCGCAAAACATTGCAGCTTGCATCTTCAAAGTGACAGCAAGGCTGTGGAACAAATATAACGACGCGGTATAAGCAGAAAACTAGTTATCTTGACATTAACGAAGGTTGTAATGTAACTAAACCGTTTGCAACGTTGCGTGGATGGAACCACAGCGTCGTGAAGAAGTAAAATTCAATAGGCACAAAGAGTAGGTAAAATGAGTTGTAGAATAGAGGAACAATACACTACAGGCAAGGCAAAGAAAAAATTTAGAAGATACTCTACTACTCATTTTACCTCCTCTTTGTTGTGCTTTTTGTGCCTATCGAATTTTACTTCTTCAAAATATTGGAACATTTTAAAAAAACACCAAGTAAACTGTTTTAACGCCTAACACATGCTTTTACGCAAGGGAAGAAAAACAATGAAATTTGTTAAAGAAGCGAGATAGTTTAGTTAAACCCTTCTTTGACTGTGAAACCTTGAAGACTGTCTTATCAGTTTTCTAAGTCTCTCTCAACCATGACCTTTAGCAAAAAAGTAATTTCATTTAGTGATGTAAACTGTTGTATAGTCACAGACAAGGCTTAGTCTCTGAGAGGGTCATTGGACATCTTTATGACGACAAACAACGCTGTAACGGCATCAGCAGGATACTGTACACTAGTTCCATCCTTATGGAAGCACACCATATTTATGTTATATTCCTCTTTCACAAGCTGTGGAACCAAAAAATTGTGGCGGGTGACGTCCCCACCGACGCTTTGGTTTAACTTCCAAGAAGTGAAGCACTTCAATTTTTTTTTTTAATAATAATAATAATAATAATAATATTTATTTATTTGCAATATGTATCTATACAATCATACATACAAACACATGAAGCAACTATTGTCATGTTCATCTTCAGGGAGTGTACCTATCGTTCACGAAAGGTCATGAACTCTTCGATGTTGTACGGTTCGATTTTCAGTAGAAAGTCTTTAACCGCATTTTTGAATTGTGGCGGCTGCAGGTTTTTGAAGTCGTGCGGGAGTTTGTTGTACAGCTTCAGCCCCGCATATTTGCATCCCTTTTCTGTGTACGTTAATTTATGTATTGGCAGGTTATACGTGGTTAAGTTACTCCTCGTGTTGTGTTGGTGGCCTCCTCGTGTTGTGTTGAATTTTGGAAACCGCCCTGTTCCTGTGTTCCCCTAGTTGATACAATTCTTTCGAGTTTTCCTCTTCCCAATAGCCGCAATTCTGTCCGCTTCAACGGTCAGAGTCAGTAAGATAATGACGACGTTGGACCGGGCCAATATGTTCAAAAAGGGGCGAAACGTTGACTTTTTCAACATTGACACGGTCCTACCCCGTAAGTAGTGTTTAGCCCCAATTCTGTTTGTTACGATATTCGTTTAAGTGGAAATGTACCTCACCAGTTATCAACGTTACCTCATTGCCATTTTCACCAATTTATTATTGAAGATTTACTGAAAATGCCAACCAATCATTGTACTACAGTAAGGAAAGCTATGCAAATATTAGAGTGTATAATTGCTATGGAAGAATATAAAACTGAATATCAAAAAGAACTTGAAATTAAAATCTCTATTAAGAGAAAACAATATTTGTGGGATGTACACTGTAAATAGAAAACCCACAGTACGATGGAATAAGGAAATCAAGAACACGGTAAAAACGAAGAAAATGGACATGAAAAAGTTACGTCAAGTCTAAAGAAGAAATGAAAAGGCAGAGACAAGGAAAGCTGCTATACAGAACGATAAGGATATTGAGAAAGGAATGAAAAGTACCGAATTTACAGTATAATGTAAATATAAAAAAGAAGGAAATTTACGTTTCCGATTCGAATATATATTTTTGGGAATTATTTGAATGCGAAACAGCACAAAGCACCGTTAAGTTCACACACGGAACTACAAATATAGATTTAATTGAGGTAGTAATGAAAAAAGTGAATGTTAAAAATTGGAAAAAAAACCCTAGACATGATAACATTACAGACAAAAGGGCAAAAAGGCATTACACAAAACAGATATTAGAGGACTGGCAATTTGCAGTCATAATATGCTTACTTTAAATAGTTATTTACGTTATAAGTCCGGGAAATAAGATTTTACAGTAACGAGTGAGATGTTTTTGGACGAGGCGACGAAGGAGCCGAGTCAAGAATTTCGAAACGAGTACTGTGGAAATATTTACCGGACGTATATCGTATAACGTTTTATTTCATCCTGTGAGCAATTTTGTTTGAAAAAACTAAAAATTTTTTTAAATGTCACAACAATCATTTGTGAATCACAATTTTGTTAGCAACGGTTTCATTTTGTTAGCAACGGTTTCCAGCAATTGTGTAATTTGTTGATATTCGATAATACTGTAAAGTTTCATTTTCCGGACTGAAATGAGTCCGGAAAATCAAAGAATGTGACACAGGATGAAATAATAGTAGTTTACGTAACAAGTCGCGAAAGTGATCTTTTACTGGACAAGTAGCCTGCGAGTCCAGTAAAAGCACTTTTGGGACGTATTACGTACAATATTTTTTTAAAACGGGCAGAACAATTGACCGTTCTAGGCCGGAAAGTAAAAATGAGTCCCGTAAAACCTTTTACCGGACTATCACAATAACTTTCTGGCTCGGTCCGACAAAATGAGATTTTCTGACCTAAAAATAAACCGGAAAGTACTACTTTCTGGCCGATTTAAAAAAAAAGATAATACATACTACTATACATATATAGTATATACAGTACGAGGACTACCTATTAAATTATTACAAATGATCACTAGATGGCCCCACTGAAATGTGTCATCCATTGAGAAAGGATACTTTTCTCAAAGGTGTCATCACTATATTCGTAAAATTCCAACGTTTTTATTGTTAAATCAACGGCTGCTTAGAAATGGACAAAGTAGTTTGTTGACAGTGAGCGTTTGAAGAAAGTAATTTTGTACTAGTTTTTGTAACTACTTAAAGGGTAGCCCTCGTAATTACCGAGGAATTTCCTTATTATCAGTAATAGGAAAAACGTATGAAAGTACACTGGAATAAAGTCTGAGAAAATTGTTATAAGTAAATCATTCAGGTTTCATATGTATAGGATAAAGGTAGGTATACAAGACTGCATATTTAGTTTAAAATAGATTACTAAAAAGCCCTAAACAGTAACAGGAACATGCATCTATGTGTAATAGAAGGAAAAAGTCTTTGGCAACTTATCTAAGAAATGGATTTGGAAAAGCCTTAAAGATAGAAAATGGGGGTGATAAAAAGCTGATATCGTTTGCACATTTATTTGTACAGAAAGGGTAGGTATATAAGATAAACTGTAAGTTTCTAGATTTCCGACACAGGCGAAGGAGCAAGATGCAATTTTGAAATTGCAAAGTTCAACAATGCAGAGCCTGTTAACTAAAGGGAAAGTAAGCCAATGTATCACGGACACATGTTTGGATTGCATCGCATTTAATTAAATTAAATGATTAATTTATACTTATTTTGTTTAGAGTCCATTTGAAAGTTGCGTGTTTACTCAATTTATCAAAAATGGAAATCTGAAATGATGACATTATGAGGGTTGGTTTTGTTTTAATAACTATCATAATAGCATTAATAAAGCTAATCATACGAAAAGGCAATATAATGGGTAATTCCAACGAAGTAGAGAGGTAATAAAAAACAAAAAATATACCTCGTCAACGAAAAACTTAATAAAATAAATGTTTTAGCTGAATCAAAGTTTTCTCAAGAGTGAGTGGAAATAAACGTATTACATCCGCACCCTTATTTATGGCATGATATTATTTCCAAAACCAATTAAATAATCCACCAAAAAATAATACATGTGTGTGGTAAATTCCTTCGTTCAACATTTTATGTACAAATACACAAAATTAAATTTTCTTTTAAGCTTTATTTAGGGAGATTAAATTTAAGCAGCTTATACAAATGAAGGCACGATTTACACAAGTAGGTAAGTAAGCCTATATGATAAACAAAAGTTTCACGTGTAGAAATTTTTAATTCATTTATGGAGATCTTCATTTGATCTATAAATCCTTAAAAGTAAATTAAAGATGAATGCTCAATATACGAACTTGATACGAATTGGAAAAATAAAAATAAAAGCTGCGGATTAATTTCGAAATGAGTATGGTTTTGAAAGGGATTAGTGTTCACCAAATATCATTAAGAAGGGGATTAACTGAAGTTTTCTACGTCTTAATACTGTGTGAACCGAATAAAAATATACCTAAACTATTCTGTTATTATCTATACTTTTACACAACCCTTAAAAATAAAATCAAGCTACCTCTTTTGTCAACTGTACTATATTTTAATTTAGGGATGAGCAATCCGCGGCCTGATTTACTTTGTCGTGTGGCCCGGTCCTTCAAATCTTTATGTACAAGAAAAACATATATATTTTAACTAATGCAATGCGTGTGTAATATGTATTACAGAATTTTTATTGTAGGTTTTATTTGTGATACTCTTGTGTTGAATTGTTATGTTGTTTATTGTTTAATAACGAACAAAAAATTTGTTTATTGCTAACGTTCGTTAGTTTATTACATTTCTCATATGCGGCCCGCATAAAAATTTTTAATTTGTAGTTGTCCCGTTGGTAAAAAAGGTTGCTCATTCCTGTTTTAATTAAATTATGAGCACTTGTCTTATTTACGTGAGATTCATAAGTGAAATCAAATATTTTTATAAACTGTTGGTGACCGTCTAAATTACCTCGATCGAACGTGAGCCGTTCACTATTATACTATAAATGTGAATTCATTAACTAATTAATTAAATAGGTAAAATTAATATGGTTAAATAAAGGAAAATTTCTAAAACTGTCATCGTTCAAAGTATCCATGAAGTTTCAATAGGGTTTCGAACATAATGTGTCCATTAAAGCCTAGAGGTAACCCTGTTAAAGGAAAATCAAAAGCTGGATACTTGATAGAATTGACACCCTGCCATTCGGGAAGCTCTAATTGAGTGCTGTGGTCGATGAGGAGCCCTACACGTAAGTGGTGAACCAGATGTCGGTATAGCGGATAGTCTCCCTGGGGAAAGTAAAACCATCCCGATTCTGGTAAAGGATTGTGCCCCAAAATGGACGCATACACACTAAAAAATATGGATATGGTTCATATGGACGCACCGAAAGTAGGCAACTCCACTTAGGAGCTTTAAAGTTGAGCTTAGTTGTGCCATTACTAAGAATTTTATTAACTACGCAACGTTTCCACAAACTGCCTCCAAGCGTTTGAGAAAATCAACCAAAATGTTAAAATCCGTTGCTATTTCTTGCCATTGTGCTTCAGGTAGCGGTGGATATACTTATTTAACCATCAAATAAGTGGCCAGAAACACTAACATAACAATTTGTATTTTTTATAAAAATTGTTCAAAAAGATACTGAATCTTCGAAGAGGAAGCAACAGACAAAGCGAAATCTAAAAGAATTCATGACGATGGGGGTTCTTGAAATTCAATTATTTCATCTGCCTAAAAATAAGCATAAGGCGACAACAACCTAATGTTTTTATATTCGGATCACTACAAATTAGTAACCTGTAACTATATTACAAAATACTTCCAATACACAAATACAAATTCGAGTTCCCATGCGGAAATAATAAATTCAAATACTTTTGTTCATATTTCCTCAAATTTTTAAAGCCGACAAACTATTACTATTTTGATGGCATCTTGCATAGAGTCAAACTATACACTGTGTCCAAGATAAGGAGGGTCACTATGGGGATTTCGGAAACGGTAAGAGATTGAGTTTCGGTTAAATGGGAGAAAAATTGGGCCATTTTGAGTTTAGTAAAATGACATTTTTAAACTGACGAAATTCGGAACCGTTCCGCAGTTACGATTATCCGAGAAAATCTAAGTACGAACCTGTATCCCTCCCAATAACATTCAAACTGAATTCTATTCATAAATGGGCTTTTGCTAACTGTACTTTCTCATCAAATTAATGAAATAACACAAAATTTTCAATTTTGAATACAAATTTTATAACCAAGTAATAACAAACAATCAACAACACATAAATGAACAGATAACATTTGATGAAAAACAAATTTAAACATGACACATACCAATAATTTAAAAAAATATAATAAATGCTCGAAAAGCCCTTCTTCATTTTCCAATCGTAAATAGCATCTTCTAATTGTAGAATCCAACTTGAACTTCTCTGAATCCAAAGCATTATTTAACATTGCGTTAAGTACAAACCTTCGTAGTTCTTCTTCTATTCCAAAGATGTCTTTGTCAACATACGTTCTTATGTACTCCCAAAGAAAAAAATCCAGCGGGGTTACATCGGAAGAACGAGCTGGCCAGGGGGTTTCAGAATTGGTGCTTAAATTGGTGCGACAAACATATTTGAAAGGTAATCCTTAACCACCCGTGAATTGTGCGCAAGTGCACCATCCTGCTGAAATCAACAATGGCATACTACGGCTTGGGGTAAAATATGAAGAGTGTCTTTCAAAGTAGAATTTAGTAAATTTAAGTAAAATCGTAAAATAAGTATAAAATCGCAATTAAACCATAAAGTGTGATACATGCTTGAATGCAGAATATAAAGCTTTTCTAATATTATCTATAAAAAAATCAGGACCGTATAAAAAACAAAGTTGATGATGGTTACTTGAAAACGAAACGCGGGATTCCAATTTGCTGTATGGCCTATTAAAGTACCTGTAGAAGCTTCCTTTACATTTTTTTAACTTCAACGACAAAGTAACAATTTGTCAAAAACGAAATCCTGAAAATTCACTTTTTGTGGCATAACTTCGGAACGGTTCGGAATTTCGTCAGTTTGAAAATGTCATTTTACTAAACTCAAAATTGGCCAACTGTTCTCCCATTTAACCGAAACTTAATCTCTTACCGTTTCCAAAATCCCCATAGTGGCCCTCCTTATCTTGGAAACAGTGTATAAATATTAAGGTGATTGAAGCTTTTGTTATGAACTTAGGAAGAACATTATAACAATCTTTTACCAATTGAATACTCACCATTATTTTAATCAGTATATGAAAATAATAACAATTTGAAGATTACAACCACATGCGAAGAAAGTATAGATTTAGAAACGCCCAGTACAACACTTTACCCTACACTTTACTGCTACATTAATAAAAATAATCAAAGAAAATATTACAATACATATCTACCTAAATATTCTTTGGCTGCCATCAAAGGATTTATAGGAACTAATAGTGAACACAAAGCTGTGCCATTTTACTGGCGAATGTAACTATATTTTTGACAGACACTAGCAACGGAGGAAAAACGAAAGAGCTACAATGTTATGATCCAAAAAAGTACAAATTGTGCACATGGTATGCGCAGACCGTGCGCATTGTTTTCGACATACTTAATTTTTATTTGTTTTCGATGTTAAACAGTGTAGTACGTAGTGATGGTGAGTGATTGATTAATTTACATGAATTTTCAAAGCGACATGTTTCGACATCTTTAGGCTTTGCGTAGTAATGAATACAGCTAATGAAGAAGTGTACATTTTTTTAAATTATATTTTTATATTTTAGATGACATGACGGCATGGTGAGGGGGAAAATATGTAATCACAGATAAATAAATTATGTTAAAACTATGTAATGAAATTGTACAGTTACAATGAGATGATATAACGGTTGTCTTGTCAAAACAGCTTTTCAGGAAATCATTCATAGGGGAATCGCCCTCTATAAACACAAAGTTTAAAAGGTCGTCTGGCGCACGTTGAAGGTATAGGCATCTACTGTAAAAAGCTTCAGCTTTCTCAGACTATTCCTCGCAGAGGAGTTTAAAACAGCAGAAGAGTATCTAGATTTTTATTTTTAAACATTCCCCTAAAACTAAATAAAAGGATAAGCCATATGGGTGAGAACGATTACACTTGACTAGAGAGATAGTGGAAGAGAGAAAAACAGGATATTGATATGAATGAAGTATATGGAAGTGCTAGAAGAATAAATAAAGTGAAGTACAGAAGAAGAAAACGACGGCTACAGGTGATACAAAAATAATGGAAAAGACTATAAATGTAAGATCGCCAGAAGTTGAAGACGCGAATGGAAACAAAAGGGAGTCAGCTGTAAATTGTAGGCAGCTGAACATGTGTACGTGCGTATAAGTTATCTAATTTTAAAAGAAAATTACCGTCATCGGTCTGGCACGTGATAAAATTAGGCGTTTATTTAAAACACATACAGCTACTTTCAAATTAGGAAATTCGGAATACGTGAGTAGAATAAGACCTAAATCATCAATTCTACAGTATTCGCACCTGAAGTTGCAATTTTAAGGAAAGAATCCTTTAAAGTTAATTTTTCAGAAACAAATTGAATTTATTTACCCCAATTTTAGCCAACTTTGCTTTTTAGTTATAAAATCCCTATTTTTATTCCCATCACGGGTTAGGTAGATTTTTAAATACGAAGTAATTTTTCAGGCTGCTGCTGTAAAATCTAGTTACCTTTAGTTGTTCAGTATGTAACGATAACTGCGATGTACTTGCGAAGTAAGACTAAAAGAAAACAGCGAGTAGTAGGTGGTGTTGAAAAATAATATAGTACGAGAACGCGGGGCAGTAATAAATACACCACCTTACGCGCTAAATAGGGTTTGCTCCAAGTTTGATAATCGTAAACCATTCCCAGCCTCGGATTTTTTATTGTTATTTTAATTTAAGTACTTTTTTATAGCGAACTATTTGCTTAAAAGAAATTTAAAATGCCATCCGTGCATGATGATGTCGCTAAAGGCTAAATGCAGACAAACAAAACCGTTCGGTACCACCCCATGCATACAAGTTCTCGGATATGAGCTAAGCGGAGATGAAAGAAGTTTCTTTTAAATTGATTTCTAGCGTGACTGCAATCAACCAGTGGGGACGAAGCAAAAGATTTTGTTCCCCAATTTTCTTGTACGATCTCGCCCTGCATAATGATGAAAACCAGATGACTGAAGACTTCTTATATATCTGGTGATATATGGACGTTTAAACGGGTCTATATTGCTTTTTGATGCTGTTGGCCTGAACATGAGGTTGGCCTGAAAGAAATATCTAAAATTTTACTTTATTGCTTTCTAAGTGCATTATTTTACGTTACGGCGGCATTATTTGCCATTATGTGACGTATAACGATATGCTAAACGATTCTGTTCGAGAAAAAAGGCTATTGCTTTCTACATAAGGAAAGCGATATATCATGCGGTATACTTGTTTGTTTTAAATTTACTTGAAAGCATAACGACCCCGGCGAAAAAAACAACGCACAATAACACGTACACACTATTATACTTTATTTCCTACATTTTATTACGTGAGAGAAATCATAATTTCCGCTCCTATACAGATAAATAGAACTTGTCCTTTCTATTAATGATTCAGCTCATCTTAAGGATACACCCATACCATTTCAAAAGAAAAAAAACGTTAATCAAAGTACACGCGTCCTTATAAAAGAAAGCGGCAAATATTTGAGATAGGGATTATTTTTTCCCACGTTATGTAGTGTTAAGGGTATTTTCTGTATCGCTAACTTTTCGAACAGATCTACGCCTTTATTCACATTTGTACTTTTAAACTTTTTGGTTATAAAAAAAAGTTTAAGCCCATTAAATGCATTCAGTACATTTGTTCGATGATGAAGTAGACCGATTACAGTAATGATTTTTCCACATATGTACAGGACGTTAAAAAAAAGATAAAATATCTTAAAATATTGTATGGGCTAAAATACATTGAAAATACTTATAGTGTCTCGAAAATGTGAAGATATGAATGACGAAGGTGTAAGACCGTTAATGTCTAATCCATTTAAAGATAGAGCAGAGCTGCTAATTATTTCAAGAAAATTGAAGGATCTTCGAAGGGGATCTGAGTTCTTTAAGATGTTGGTGTAGAACCGTAAGGAATACAATTTGAACACCTTTTTTTAATTTTACTCGCCCTTTCTAACCAGTTATTTTACATTAATTACTTTACTACGCTAATTTGCAAAAAAAGTTGCACATAAATCTTTAAAGATATATGTTTATTAAGAATTTTCCATTTTTATCTGTACAAGCACAGACAAAAATCTGGTAAGTACAAGATAATTTTAAAATATCTTACCCTTTTTTAGCACGTTGTTGTATGTCATTTGTAGCGAATAGGAACGATATGTTTAACATAGATATATTGTCGGAAAAGAATTGTGCAAAAAAAGCTTCTCCGTTCAGTTTCTACTATTTTGGACTTGATTTTCGGAAGTTGAGATAAAGAAGAAGAGTGTCACTTTAATGAAATAGAATAGCACAAATACAATACAAATGTTTGAAATTGGTCGAACACGTAAGAGAATAAATTGTTAACGACAGTTTAAACGTAAACCACGAAATTAATTACAAATGGACAGAGTCATTTATTGCTCATGCAAGTAGGAGGAGAAGAATGCGAAATCTTAGTTTTTATACCATTACTAGCTGACCCGACAGACGAATAAATAATTATAAAAAAATATACTTATTTCAAAAACATAGTATTTATTGTAATGCTTTTTGATACACAACATTGTTAGTTTTGTTTTCTGGCGCATAAATAAATAATGTTGATGGTTTTCCGACACGGGAACAGGCCATGTGAGCAACATGGATTTTCAAGATTGATGCCACAAACATTTAACCACTGCCCTTGCGATTTATTTATTGACATTGCACATGCAAGCCGTACTGGAAATCGTAACCGTTTAAAGTCGAATGGCATGTCGTCGTTCAGTATCATAGAGCTTCGTGGAATCAAAATGTCTTCATCTTTGTACTTTCATTTCAACACTGTGGCTTCGATGCCGGGTGTCATTACAAAGACGTGGACAGTTGACATCATCTTGGTTAGTAACGGAGTCAATTGATTTGTATGTCATCAATTTGCCAGCTATCTCATTTTGAATCAGAAAATTCATTTCGCTGACACCAACGTTTTTTGGAGCCAATACAACACGTTCGCTCAACCAAACATGATTTTTGTAATTTTGAGCTATGTTTGGGAACACCAACTCGATGAGTTCTGTTTTTGATTCAGTAAAAAGTGACAAAAATTAACAGGGAATGTAATGCATCCAGACGATGTGTCAATAGGAATTTTTCCATTACCAATGTCGAGCAATTTTTTGAAAAAAACTTCTCCAGATCGTTTGTTCTGCAATTCGACTCGCATGTTTATATTTAATTCGATTGTTTTGACGTATTTCCACAAAATGGACGACTTCAAACATGCATTAAGTTCGTCGGCTGGCGTTGATCGTGGAATCACTGGCAATGTTTGTCAAAAATCACCATCGCACCACCAAATCGGTTATGGTTGTTTCGTAAATCTTGCATCGTGCGGTCTAATGCCTCCAAAAATTTTTTGTTAGTGGATTCATCCCAAACGATCAATTTTATTTGCTGCAACACTTTAGCCATCGCAGAATTCGTCAAGAGGTTGCAAATTGGAGTTTCAATAGTTTGCATGTCCAACGGTAACTTGAGTGCTGAATTCGACCACCTTCCAACAATACCTGCTGAAGCAAGTGCAAGTGCAATTCCATTTTGCGATCGAATCGTTGCCAAAATCAATGATATTAAAGACGTTTTTCCAGTTCCACCGGGAGCGTCTATGAAAAAATTCCCCCATTTCCATCGTTCACTAAATTTTCATTAGTGTATCGTAAGTATATTTTTGTTGTTGATTTAAAAGAGGAACCTTACTTTGAACGGTTTCTCTCAATGCCTCGGAATCGTATGGGGTTCGCGTCTCAACTCTTTATTAAATGCGTCGTGCATTGAGCGATTGGGCATTCTCATTCCTAATTGTATTAATCCTTTGTTGGTAAGCATCAACCATGAAAGCATATGATGTTTATTATATTTGTTCCATAAATCAATCGGTATTGATGGGAAGCATAGATAAAATTATAGAAAACAATGTTCGTATTTGTTTAGCATTTAAGGAAATCACAGCATCTCCGAGAGTGTGGTCCCAATGAGTATCATTCTCTAGCAACCCCAAAAGTTGACAGGCTTCTCTGTATGTGCCGCACAATACACCATTAACAGTTCTCAGATGGTGGCATTTTGAATAACCAAATTCAATAACAAATTAACTCACTTAGTGTTTCTGTATAAACATGTTTACCACAAATTTTAAATGATATTTTCGACGCCCGAACTGTTAAACACGCGAACTGTCAAATGCGCGAACTGTCAAACGCGTTCAGTTTTATGAAATTTTCCAATTTTCTGGGCAATTTTCTTAAATTCTCTTTCCGTAAGAACCTTCTACAAAGTATTAGAAACATTAAAAAAAAAAGATAAAAACCGAAGTCGTATAAAAAGTGGTCAGGCCGACAATCTCAATATAGCAATGAGCCATGGACACTAACTGAAAGACAAAAAACGCGGATCAATGCAATGGAAATGAGATTTCTGAGAAAAATAGAAAATAAAACAAGAAAGGACAAAATTAGCAATGAAACATTCAGACAAAACCTGCAAATAGAACCTATCAATGACAAAAGAAAAAGAATAAAAAAGGTAGACCAAGAACAAGGTGGATAAACAAAGTGAGAGAAGAAGAGAAAAAAGGAATAACATGGGGATGGAATACGCAATCTAACGCAAGATAGAAAAGAGTGGAGACGACAATACAAGACTCAACTCCACAAGCCTTACACCTGAAGGTAGAAAGGCATAGGACTAAGAAAAAATATCAAAAGAGACATCAGCTACGTATTACCGATATATTTTAGTGTTATTTTCAAAGTAGAATCTGCAAAAATCTATCGGAAATTTATAGGTTTTCTAGTGAGCCGTTAAAACGGCTTCGTCAAAATTGCCCCAAAGTAGTCTCCGCCGTAATATCCTCGGCAAAATAGTCCCCTTAAAGATGGCAGTCAAAAACAATTTACTTAAAAGATTTTTATATCTATTACCTTTCAATTATTCTAATAATACAAAAATTGGAGAAATAATTAAAGTTTCAGTACATTTAGTACAATTTGAAAAATTCAGGTTATTAATTAGCTAGTCATTAACTTGATGCAATTGCAAATAATTACGGAATACTCTCTAGAGCAAATATAACATTGTATTGCTTCTTAATTAATTACGTCCCAATGTTAACAATTTCTTAATTCCTCAAGCATTGAACAGACCAGTTATCAGTGTTTCGTATAATGGGAAAGATACTATCACAGAAAGGACAGGAGTTATTGTTGAAAGATGGGCAGCGGTATCCACAAGCTCGCAAGAATGCAGAGGGAAGAATATTACGGAGATGTGTGTTACCCTACAGTGTAGTGGACGATTAAAAGTGTGCAATGTGATTAATGTTCTCTAAATCCAGGTTAATGTGTTGCACAGAGGAAAGTGAGAGCAGGAAACTGTGTAGAAAACTCTCGGCAGATCATACAACAATGCAGCGATGGGATACCACCTGACCGATCAGTTCACTTGCCGACGAATACAGCACCCCCCAAAAGCAGTTGAACGGGTAAGAAGACGTGCAGAGGAGCCATATCCCAGCATAATAGGGGTTGCTGATATACTCTCTGTACCTTTTCAAACTATTTCTAGAAATATGAAATACGTTTTATGGGATTCGTTTGTTTAATGGGATGGTTGTCTCACTTAGGGCAAACTTTGTGGAGGAGATCAGTTTAAGAGAAGAGTATTTAAATATTGAAAACGTGCGGAAAACGAAAATGTTTTTAGCTTCGAATTTTGTTCCTCCAAAAGAATTAGTTTAGAATAGCCCAAACAACTTGAATCCAATTGTGGACTACTCAGAAGATACTTATCTTTGACGACTTCAGCGGAATAGTAGAGGCAACGCTCGTTTCGCAATTCCAAACTGGAATGTTTACAACAGAGTTACACTTAGTACATGTTGAAATACTACATACCCGTTCAATAGCAGTTTCACGGAAGTATGTGCAGCTAAATCGAAGAAACACTGTGACCGAAATTATGACAATTCGACCTTGCATTTATTATTGTTGCATCATTGTTATCTGATTTTGGGTTATTTTATTTAGTGGTTTTGGGATATTTTGGACGTGCAGGAAACTTCGTGTAGTATTTATTATAATTGTGTCATATTTTACAATTGTCTACGTTTTCCATGGAATTATTAATCAATGTTTTAAATAGCTATTTATTACAATAAAATTTGATTTCTTTTATTAATGTTTAATTTTGCGTCTTAAATTAGATTTATAAACGAAGAAATTTATATAGGACAAAACAGTCAATTTGGACGTGAAATATTAAGGTTTAATGCAGATGATGAGCTTGTATGTCAGGCAATGATACTATTAATGCACCTGCTAATATATTGTTGATAGATATTTTCTCACGAGGAACAATGGCGTAATAAGTGTATAAGGTTGAACGTCTCCCAGTGGCGTAACTAGCAGGCAACGGGCCCGGGTTCCAAATCTAAAAATGGGCCCCCCCCCACCGTGATAAGAATTTTAAATAATCAATTAAAATAAATAACAAAATTTATTATTATCCCACAAATGTTAAGAAAAAAGACAAAGTATATCAAGGGGTTAACCTTGCTTTTTTGGCGAAAAAATGAAGAAATTTTTTGTTGGAAAAAAGTTTACCAAGGTGGCGGAGACCAAATGACCACATTTGAAATGGACACCATACCTTTAATTTTCGAGTTATGGGGATGAAAAAATCACACTTTGTAGCTAATAAACGGAACTTTTACTGTAATACAGAAGAAAATTAATTATGATAAATAATGTCCGATAAATGTCGTCCTTCCACGGTGGCGCATTCCTGCAAACGGTCCTTAAAGTTCCTCATCAGAAATGGTGACGTTCCGTGGCCTCCCCGCTCGCCCGACCTCAGCCCCTGCGATTTCTTTTTATGGGGGTACCTCAAGTCGAAAGTGTACGTTGAGAAACCACGCACTATTCCACAATTAAAAGAAGCTATACGACGTGAAATCGCAGCAATTCCGGTTGAAATGTTCGAAGATGTGATGAGGAACTTTAAGCACCGTTTATTAGCTACAAAGTGTGATTTTTTCATCCCCATAACTCGAAAATTAAAGGTATGGCGTCCATTTAAAATGTGCTCATTTGTTCTCCGCCACCTTGTATTACAGTTATAATATTTAAATTATAAGTAAGATTATAAATATTTGGAGTGATGAAAACAGCAGGTCAGAATTCTCAGAAGCTTTATACAATACAATAAATACGGCGCATCTGTTTTGTTTATGATTGGCACGAGGTACGAGTACAAACAACAACACCGCTAGTAAATGAAGGGTAGGCCGGAAATTGTGGCAATAAAAATTTTGTTCCATAAATGAAAAATGTTACATTATGTCAACTTGCTGAAAAATAAAACTTACATTTTGTAATGCAATTTCTTATGACTATGAGGAATGTTTACGAAAATACAAATATTGGTGTCGTGACATCCGGGCCCCATACACCACGGGCCTGGGTTCCGCGGAACCCGCGGAACCATTGTAGTTACGCCCCTGACGTCTCCTCTTGTGTGTGGGAAATTACTATCCGATTGGGTTTACAACTCTTGTGTTTAACCATTAATAAGCACTTAATCTACAGTAACCATTAGTTTAGTTTTCACCCTGTTTGTAGTTTTGTCATTTTTAAATATTTTCCCCGTATCTTGTGGTCTGAAATGTAAATCAATTTCTCACTATACGCATAAGAGCTTGTTTTCTATATTTGTAGTAGCTTGAATGCTGAAAGCTGTAGAACTGTAGAAAATTTTAATTAGAACGTAAAGAACCCCTAGTTGGAGTTAAATTGCGTTGATGAATCTTAATTGAAATTCACGACACGTTAATTTTTAAATAAGAGTATTTACGATATTCATAAAAGGATTGTAAAGGTTATCCGACAACGTTCACTTTCACTAACAAAAAAAAAACAACTTAAAATGTGCCAACCTGAGCTCATTATAAATTAAAAGGTAACTTGTGTGTAGTAAAAGTACCGAAATTCCTAAGGGAGCGCTTTACTTCTTATTAATGTTGCATTATGAGGTAATAAAAAACAATGAGGGAAGCTGTAAAATCTGAATAAGTTACATTTTGTGATCTCAAAAGTAGTAAATTCAGTTTTATAAAATATGTTTATTGATACCTTTTAGGTTTACATATAAATTCTAAAGGAATGCAACTGAAGTGCTAAAGAGCCGTTTCAGAAAACCGTAAAGTTGAGGGTGCGAGCAAAAGACGAACATTAAAAGTATTTCTCCACCACGTATACCAAGGTACAACTTGGTCTTTTATTACCAAGTACATTGTAATTAGATAACCTGCAATTACAACCGAAAGAAAAAAGTAAACCGATCCTTTAGTCCACTCTTTCGAGATTCCCACTTTCCTTCCTTCAATGACAAAGTATCGCATTCCTAATAAACAAACAGAAACTAGACCTCCAGTCACAATTGAAAGCAAAAGACATATAAGTATATCCGACTGCACGTGCATTCTATTACGAGGATGTCGTGACCATCTCAAAATTCCTTCCCAAAATCCATATCTTAAAGTTTGAACTGCGTTATAATGATACATGCATAATTCGCAATAGTTTCGACTTGATTGATTTAACCATCGCTCCAAACAAGTTAAGTGGACATAGGCTAGCGTTCCTTTACAGTTACAAGGAGAAATTAAGTGCTCACTGGTAGAACTTGTGTGACAAATTCGACAAACTGTAGAACTTATTGATGTAACAGTACCTGGACAGCTTTCAGTGCTGCTAACACGTGATGGTACCGTTTTAACTGACGTTATGGTCTCTTGTTGAAGTACTCTGCTATCAGTTTCACGAGTTAAGGAAGTGCGGGACGAATCCACAGAACGATTGAAACTTTTACGTGACATTCGTTTGCTCGAATTATATGACATATTAACTAAAATATTTGAAAATGTCAAAATATTTGAAGTGTATGATATAAATTACAATCACAATCTGCTCATAAGCTACTGAACGTCAATATTTCTCTAAAAATAGTGCAGTTAAATCTTTAAAACGTCATTACTGTTGTTAATTACCGTAAGATGTACCTATGGAAGTGTGTAAATTTTTCCACCTACTTATCTTCTCAGTCAGAACTACGAGAACGCACCTGTTTCATTGAGAAATGCGAGTTAATTCAATAACTCAAGTGGCCCACACTGGCCACACTCTACTCTATGATTTTTTGTTAGTATAACTTTGGATGCCGCAATGGCCAATTGTTTGCAAAAAGTTTTGAAAAACGCGGTTAAACCTTCAAATATTGTATGAGAAGAGAGAGAAAATGGGCCAAACATCGGTGGCCATTTGCCCACTTGCGATGGACCCTATGTATTACCTTTTTCATTTTATTTTGAGATGCACTTTGGTATAACATTTGATTCGTTTGTGTCCAATCATGGTTAATTTACACGTTCCTTACCTCGCTTTCTTGGTACGATTAAGAAACTTTAAAATAAGATCTAACTTATCACCATACATAAACTATTCCAATCATCTGATTAAGAAAAGGAAATTTTACAATTAAGGTATCCGAGATATATCAGGCTTTGTCTTTAGCCGATAATACATTTAAAAAAAAAATTCGCACACTAAATTATTGGGAGTTAATATTGATATGTTACTAAAGTGTAGACACCATATTGAATCAGTGTTAATGTTCCATTCCTAATATTCACCAGTTTTATCATCCAACTTCCCCCATACATCCGTTGTAAAATGGGAATTTAACCCAAAATGTTCAAGATAATAAATGGTTAAACCGTCCCCATAAATTGTATAAGAATTAAAGATAAAAGATTAGAGGCAGCGACATGTTTCGATAACAAAAGTTGTTATCATCAGGCTAACTAAAATAAATTACAACTTAGTTCTATAGTACTTTTCACACCGAGAATTCAGTATAAATTGTACTTAATAAAAATAAAAAGCATTGTTTATTACAAGATTATTCTTTATAAATAACGTTAAAATAAAGTTAGACCCGAGCGGCGCGGCGCGGTGTATTTTAGTTAAAGCCATACCTGATTCCTGACCGGCCCAGCCATTCTACATAAGGCAAGCTACAAAACAAATTACTTACATATTACTTAAAGTGAAACGGTGAAAATTTAATTAAAATCGGAGGAGTAGTTGAATAGAGTCAGACAAGGCATAGTTAAATTACATCAAACCGAGACGTCCAGGAATGCATCATTGAACCAGAGAAAATTCGGGCAACAAACTTACCAAACCCGGAGAAACCGCCCGGGAAGAAAACAACAGATTCATAAGCAACAAAGCTGAAAGGGGCCATCAAAATCCTTACGGGAAAATAACTTATCTGTGATAATATACTGTAAAACGCAATTAATTAAAAGGAGACGGAAACCAACCCCTCTCGAAAATTGAATTGATAATCGATTAAACATAAAGAAATCAATTATTGAAAATTGTAAAATGAGGTGCGAACATCGTGAAAACGATCGCAACCTTGACTTGAAAAGGAAACTGTAGTACCGTTAATAGTGAAATTTACGGGGTTAAGAAAAATACCAGAGGAAAGCGAAAAAACGAACAAAAACGGGAGGGGGGTAGTTATTAACATATAACATGTAGAATTTTGTTAATGTTAATGATATACCTAGTTAAGCGATGAATTAGGATACAAGTTAAAGCTGTTGATAATTTTTAACAAATCTAATTTTGTGCTATTTTCACATAAATGGAGTATGTCAAAGTTAATTTTTGGGTCGAAAGCGTGACTTGAATTCAAGATGTGATCAGCGAACAAGGAGGTGGAACCTAAATTGTTTCTCTTAATACATGTGAAGTTTTCGGCAATTCTAGTTTTAAATTTCCGGCCTGTCTGTCCAATCTAGAAAGCATCGCACGTCCCACAGACTAGTTTATAAACGCCGGATTTTTGTCCTTAGTATGGACTAAGTGCTTTTTTAGGCTAAATTTGAAAGAGAAAGAGATGTTAATGTCGGATTGTTGGAGCAAGTTTGAAGGGGTGCCAATGAAAGGCAAGGAGAAAAACCTAGTGAAAGCGGAATCCTCTAGGGGTAATAAGGAGTACGATTATTTTGGATTTGCGTTTGAAGGAAACGATTATAAAGTTTTTAAATCAAGTGAAGTGAAGGGCTGTATCAAAAATAACATGCTATTCTTTCATTTATGTATCAAGGGTCTTAATTACCGATGGCAAAGTTTGCGTCCCGAGTATACTTGGAAAACTTCAACAAAACTCATAAAGTATTTCAACAATAAGTAACTATTAAATAACAATGCCATAAGCGGTGCTATGAAACTTTTGTAATGGGTTTACAATCGTTACAGCTTAATATGAAAATATCCCAAAGTAGCTATATTGCTACAATGATTACCTAATAATAATTAATTCCGATATAAACTGGGCCACAGTCTTCCTTTCTAGAACGATAAAACCTGTGCAATAGAGGGAATAGGGTGCCTTATATGGGGCGGTTTGCATACAAACATGTATGTTTATTCTGGTCTTGTTAAGACCCTTGTATGACCTACTAGAGAAAAATGAACTAAACATGTGAAACTATATTTAAAAAAGCAGAATCTGAAAATCTCTAATATTGTAGACCTTCAGTAAACCAAATCACTACAACGAACGCACCTTTTTATTTATCACATTTGTTTAATGATTTATACCTTAAATTACAATATTTTTATCAACAAAAAAAGAAGGCTAAAGTTTTATATTTGCTACAAACTTCTTTATAAGTTTCTCGAATATACTCATCCTCAATATCCAGTTAAAATTTTTATATTCAATATTCAAACAACCATTCCGAAAAATATGGCTTCTGAACCTAATATCACGCATCCAGCTTCATATATTAGCATTAAAAGTTATTACATCGTTTATAGTTTATGGGTGTTGAATAATTTACGCTACAATATAAATGTAGATAAAAATATAAAATATTTTAGGGCAATGCGTGTTATTGGAAACATGACACATCTACATATTTTCGTAAATGTCTACAAAATTATCGAGTCTGTTTACCATTTTTTTTCCTATACGAGCGGTAAGCGTTTGTGGAAAGTTAATTATGCAGCATACCACGATGTCGGCGTCGAGGTCTAAATAATGAATATCGGATAAGCGCTGCTTCATACACAATAAATAGAGGAACCAGAGGGTTTTGGCAAAATGTGTACGGAAACGGATTCAACGAGTTACTTTAGGCCTTTTAGTTTGAGAGTTTACTTTTGAAAAGATTTTGTAGATGTAAGTTAAATGTGAACAAATAAGGGTCTTATGTTTGTTTAATGTTGATTTATTTATTATGACGACATGACTACTAAGTAACTATTAAAGCTCACGGGAATAACTTCTTGCTATATACTATCGTTTGGAAAACATCTAGAAAGACAGTGTGGCAAGCACTCTGCGCTCCTTAGCTGCCTATTATTGTCTCAGGCAAAATGTCGATTTCCTCATTCTGGAAGACTGAGTCGACCTCGAGGATGTCAAAGATTTTCTGGCGTGGCCGGGTATCGAACACAGTAGATTCAAAAACCTCCTAAACATCTTTTAAAGCTGACTATGTTATTACAAAAGTCATTGGTGTTGAACACGCGCTTAGGGAAAGAGGAGTATATTTTATCAGAGCGAACAGTAACTTGTCGTGTGATATTTTCAGAAGGGCAAAAGTAAACCCGATAATCTTCGAGTACTGTTTACGTTTGTATGACGATCGTCCCACTTAAGCCAGCCTCTCCCTTACATTAAACTCTAACACGATCTAGCTTCTTTATACCAGGGTCCTTATTACGTAAGTTAAAGTTGTTATACAGTGTGTTCATTTTAAAACGACCCACCCTTAGTAACTTCGAACTAATGCAAAATATAAAAATTTCCTGAAACCGGTCAATTTCTGCTTGGAGGGGGACACTTTATAACGTGGAAGCGACATTCGTACTACTCACGCCCTCGGCTAAAGCCACCCCAACTTTAAAATCTTAAATGCCACCCCCCAGCTTGTGATACATCATTTCAAAGAGGATAAAAAAAGGAACACTTTGGCATGTTCAAATTTAAAAATCAAACATTCCTCGGACGAGTTCATTTTTACATGAAAAAGTGGATAGCCAATTAGCCACTAATGTTTTAGGTTACTTCCTTCATTTACGTTAGTTAGTCGAAAGAATTCAAAATGACTTACAGTTTGGCAGAAAAAACAGAAATTATATTTATTTATGGACGCCAAAACAAATGTGCTCGACAAACTGCCCGAGTTTTCAATGAAAGATATCCAGAAAAACATGTGAATCACAAATACATTCTTGAACTGGTCAGCAAATTTGTTCAAACTGGCTCGGTATTGAATAAGAACAGGCAAGCTCCAAGGGTTTTGAATGAAACGAAACAAATTGAAATACATACTGGGAAATTTTGGGATAAATCCGATGACTTCAATTCGCAAAGTTTCTAATGAAACAGGAGTTTCAGTCGGTTCAGTTCGTAAGGTATGACATGTAATTTTTTTGTTTTTGGATAATATGATATTTTTTTTATTTATGTAGGGACTGAAGCTTCATAAATTTCATCTCTTCAAAATGCATCTTGTTCACGAATTAAACGAAGATGATTTTGATAGAAGAATCGAATTTTGTGAATAAATGATAGAAAGGGTTGCGCAGAATCCAAACATGATTCAAAACATTTATTTCAGTAATTAAAGTACATTTTATCTCAATGGATTTGTTAATAGACATAATACTCGCTACTGGGACAACGAAAATCCTCATCTTACAAGAGAAGTTCATACTCAACATCCGCAAAAGATAAATGCATGGGCTGGAATTCTTGGTGATACCATAATAGGTCCAATATTTATTGAAGGAAATTTAAATGGTGAACGGTATTTGGATATGTTGGACAATATTATTGATCCTCTCATAACAGAAAATCTTGAAATCCAAGAAGATGAAGACGGAAATTTGCTTCTTTTAGAAGAAAATTTGCATTTTCAACAAGATGGCGCGCCTCCACATTACGCTCTGACGGTCAGACAATGGGTAGGTAAATGCAAGGTTTCCAGGAAAGTGGATCGGGAGATGAGGTCCAATTGAATGGTCAGCACGTTCTCCGGATTTAACACCCCTAGACTTTTTTTTTTAAATCCGAAGTTTTTAAAATTCAACCTGAGGATATGGAAGAGTTATAAAACCGCATTAGCCAAACCTGTAGGTCTCTTACTCGTCAGACTTTCAGACAAGTAAGGGCGGAATTTGAAAATAGTCTATTCCGTTGTCTGGAGGAAAATGGTGGACATTTTGAGCAGTTCTAGATGACACATTTTTGTGTTAAAAGAAAAAATAGCATTTACTTTATTAATTTTCAATAGGACAGACGTTTATTATGCCAAAGTGTTCCTTTTTTATCCTCCTTGAAATGATGTATCACAAGGTGGGGATGCCATTTAAGATTTTAAAGTTGGGGTGGCTGTAGCCGAGGAGGTGAGTAGCACCAATGCCGCTTCCACGTCATAAAGTGCCCCCCTCCAAACAGAAATTGACCGGTTTCAGGAAATTTTTATATTTTAAATTAGTTCGAAGTTATTATGGGTGGCTCGTTTTAAAATGAACACACTGTATAATATGTTTGATACTATGGTCAACGTTTGTGCTATAATAGTAATAAACAATTGGTTTGAAAGGCCTTCGGTATTGTTTTTGAAACTAGATAAGCTCTAATTCTTTCTTTAATAAGTTCTATAATCTAGCTAAGTTTTCCATAATTGGAAATTTATTATCGTTTACTCCAATGGACGAAATTTCCATATCATTCAACCACTAGACAAATTTGCGACTCCAGAAAGAGCGAATAGGAATAACGCTTAGTGCAAGAAAAGGTCTTATGGATAACACAGAGAACAAATTAATCCGAATTTCACCACCTGACAGTAGAGCGCCCTTCAAGCATATTGCTTCTAGGCTGGTTTCGGAATGCCATCAACATTAGAGCAAGTAGCAAACAACAACATCCTGGAGCTCGGATAGGTTAAAGGGCATTCTGGAATAATTATTATCTAGATGCGAGATAGATGCAATGTATATCCTATAAATAGTGCGCGTTTCAGGTAAATAAGTGGAATAATTTAGTATTTTAATTATTTCTAGACTGGTGAAATTTACGTTTTGTATAATAACGTAAAAATTTCATTCCCTTAATCTTAACCTATATTGAAAGGTCTCTTATTCTATAGTAAAAAATGGTATGGTTTAAGATATTATTATTATTGTGTACTTCGATTGTTATCGATACTCAGGCCAAGCCTGGTTAACTAATCGCACGGATCGAAATCAAGTAACGATTAGTCCTACTAATACATATATCTATACAATATAAATTTGAAGTTGCTGTTAAAAAGTGAACATACTAAATACTATACACATATTATGTTCATTAAATTAAATGACGTTGATAAAACCAACGCTGATCACATTTTAGATAATGTATTTGTTTGAGAAGCCTCGGTGTATTTGATCCCAATTTGTAAAAGCCACGTCCCGTCGACCCTCTTTCCGCGAAGGCATTAACATGAACGCAGCGTCTCGCATCAATAACAAAAAGAGACCCTATATTCCTAGGCTTCTCCGTTGGCGTCACTTATTCGTGACTTAGTGACTTTTTATAGAAAAGAAAAAAAAAAAATGAACATAATATGTATGTTTTGAAAAAGTGTTATGATTATTGTGTAAGCGTTTTTTGTTGTTTAGCTCGACGCATAGGTTGCACTCGAGTGGGTAATGTGTTGTTTGTGTTTTGTGTTAATTGCGAATTCTGATACTGTGAGTATATTGTGTGTTTACGTTTGAGTGCATGAGAACGAGTCAGAGGTGTTACATGAGTGATTGTTGAAGTGTTGTGTGTTGGTAATGGACTTTCTATAATGTTATGTTGTGTATGCAACAGAGTTTCAATTTGTGAAGGGAGGATTGAGTGTTGTGTTTCATTTTGTGTTTGAATGGTATTAGTTGAAAGTGTGTAATGTGGTTCTGAGTGATGTGCGGTATCTTCCGTTATGTTTAGAAATTTTCTAACTATGTGACAAGTGTTGATAATGACTGCCTTTTGTAATTGTATGTATATGTTCTTATCTAACCCTAAAATGTGCAAACTGTGATGTATTGTTTTTGGTATAACTCCGGTTGCACTAAGAACAATGGGTACTGTAAGAGCAGTTCCCATTCTCCATTGCGCTTTAAGTTCCTGAGCTATATCAGTGTATTTCCGATGTTTCTCTGCGTGTGTATTGGCTAAATTGTTTGTGTTGGGAACGGCAATATCTATTATGTATATGATTTTTTGTGTTTTATCTATAAGTGTTATATCTGGCCTATTGTTATATACAGTTTTATCTGTGAGTAGTGTCCTATCCCAATATAGTTTGTGTGTGGTGTTTTCAAGTACAACTTGCGGTGTATATTTGTAATAGGGTGTGTTATCATTAGAAAGGTTATGTTTTGTGGCGAGTTTTTGGTGTATTATCTTAGCTACCTGATCGTGTCTGTGTTTGTATTCTGTTTGTGCTAGACGTGTACATGCTGATATAATGTGTTGTATTGTTTCTGGTCTTTGCGAACATTGTCTACAAAGATCATGTGTAATTGTCCTATCTTTAATTATGTGTTTTCTGTAATTTCGTGTGTAAATGACCTGATCTTGTATGGCAAACATGAAACCCTCTGACTCTGGGAAAATATCACATTTGGTTAACCAAGCATGCGTTGCTATAATATCAACACAGTCTTCGTTAATCTCCTGTGGATATCGTCCATGTAAAGTCTTTTGTGTCCAAGTTTGGATGTTATGTGTGATGTACGTATCTCTACTCATTGGTGGTGTGATGTTTCTATTACTCATATTTAAGGGTGTGTAAGATTTGTCTGCAAGTGTGACTGTTTTGTGTAGCGCTGAAATGTGTGATTTGTTATAAAAGTATTCTCGTAGTTTATGTATTTGTGTTTGGTGTAACAGGGCTATGTCTGTTAAGCCTCTACCTCCTCGTGAACGAGGAAGGTATAGTCTTACTGTTGAGGCGTGTGGATGATGTATTCGGTATTTAGTGAGTAATGTACGTGTGTTTCGCTGTACCTGTTCTAAATCTGTATTGGTCCACTTTATTATTCCAAAGGAATAAGTAAGGGCCGGTGTAACGTATGTGTTAATAGCTTTGACAGTGTTTCTACCGTGTAGTTGTGTTTTAAGTATACTGCGTAATCTGTGTAAATATTGTGTGATTAGATTTCGTTTTATTTGTGTATGTTTTATGTGTGTGTTTTGCTGAAAACCAAGATACTTGTAAGTTTCATTCTCGTCCATGGATCTTATATGGTCACCATGTTCGAGCTCAAAATCCACAAATTCTCTCTTACCAGCAGTGATGTGTTGTGTTTTGCATTTGTCAATACCAAACTCCATGTGTATATCATGTGAAAATGTTTCAGTGATATGTAATAAATGGTTGAGTTTTGTGCTTGTAGAGGCGTATAATTTAAGATCATCCATGTAAAATAGATGTGTAACGTTGTGATGTATTTCGTGATTGTGTTTTAAGTTATAACCAAAATTTGTGTTATTCAGCATGTGTGAAAGGGGATTAAGAGAAAGACAAAACCAAAGTGGGCTCAAGGAGTCACCCTGAAAGATGCCCCTCTTAATTTTTATTGTGTTTGTGATGAGTTGGGTATCATTTAGTGTAAGTGTTAGGGTGGTGTTCCAACATGACATTATGTGAGTGAGAAATTGTGTGATGTTGTTGCTAATTTTGTACAGCGATAATATTTTTTGTAACCAAGAGTGAGGTACTGAATCAAATGCTTTTTTGTAGTCAATGTAAGCTGTGTGTATGTTTCTTTTATTGAGTCTAGATTGTTCAAGTATTACAGAGTCTATAATGAGCTGTTCTTTACAGCCTCTGGAATACTTGGTACAACCCTTTTGCTCCTCAAATAAAATGTTGTTGTTAGTGCAGTGTGTGTATATTTTATGTGTAATGCATGATGTTAGAATTTTATATATAGTGGGAAGGCATGTAATGGGTCTATATTTAGAGGCATCGTGTGTATTGTTATCTTTTGGAAGCATATAAGTGATTCCCTGTGTGAAGAATGGTGGTGTAGTGTGTGGTGCATCTAATATTGTTGTGAAGTGTTGTGCGAGGTGTATATGTGTACAGGTGAAATATTTCCACCAAAAATTATGTTATTATTATTATTATTATTATTATTATTATTATTATTATTATAAATTATTAATGAAAATGTTAGGTGACCACCTTGCCTACTAGTCCGGTTGAGAAGCCAAAGTCCGTGCGTTTTTTGGGGGGACTTTTTTTTTATAATCGCAATTAATTTTTAACATGTTATTGATGTAATTTAGCGTGGGTGCCACTTTTCAATTTTTGGCGTTTGTGCGCCACTTTGAAAAATGGCGGCCTGCCTTCGCGATGCAATAAAATACAAATATCTCCCAAACTACTTGGTCGATTTTCACGTTTAAGGTACCATTGGATAGATATTGAAGTACTCTATCTATACGTATTACTATGTAAAAGGGAACAGTTTTAAAAATAGGCAATTGTATTTGAAAATATGTTTTGATATGAAAGTATAAATTATAGTATAAATAATTAAATATTCTGTATTAAGTATTAACACAGATAAAAATAACGTGTAAGGTACAAAATCACTTTGGTAGGTAATGATCGACACAATAATCACACAATCAGTCACTGAAATCTTGATCTGTATCGCTGTCTTCCATGGACGAGTCATAAACAATCGCGTTATCTTCGTCTTCCACTCCTTCCTCAGCTTCTGTTTCCACGTTAGATTCCAGCTCAGAGAGGTCGTTTGGATTGGGGCAAATGGACTTGATTTGGAAGTGCGGTTATGGTATGCGTGACAGGTCTCAATCCATCTTGATGCAGTTCCCATCCGAAGTCAGTAAAGAGCAGCCTTTTTGCAAGTCGTGCATTCTTATATTCATAAGCTTGCAAGTGACTTCGAAGATAATGTTGTCTAAATGAGTCGTCGTCAGGAGGCAATCTGGAAGAAATCATAATGTCGTAATTGCTGCCATTTACGTGTCCGGGCTTCGCACAAGAGTTTGCTGATTGGGTCATTGTACATGATCTTAATCGTCAACAATTGCAGTTGATCAAACAGTTCATCGGATAGTTCCTTTTCAACTCCAAGTTGCTGTATTATCTCGAAGTATGTCACATTATTTGACTTTAGAATGCGCTTCATTGCTGCGACCTTCCCCATGCCGAAGAAACCTTCTACCGTATCACAACCTGTAAATGTGTATACTCTAAGAGCAGCACACGATTTGTGTTGGTCTGAGAACAACAAGCGACAGTTGTAGAATTCCGCCGCATTTCCCGGTTTCTTCTTGTACATGTACATATCCTGCTCGGTTAGGTGACTGATGTATGACGCAACAACCCATACATCTGTGTCCTCGAAATCAAGAACAACTGGATGAGATTCGCCTAACTGTGCTGCTTGGTAGAACGCCCTGGTATCAGCTTCACATGACCACGGTGCTTCGAACCGGGGATTGGATTCGCCGGATGTGAGATCATAGCAGAGAAAATCCTTGGTATAATACCAGTCAGAATTGTGCTCATAGGATTGCCATTCATTCAGACGCTTTTTGTTCTCAGGTTTCGACAGAAATGAACGCCACGCACTCCCTACAGGCATTTTCTGGTCAGCAACAGGGTAAACGTTTGGGACGAATCCGTATGGCTGCATCCGGCGTTTTTGCTCGTGAAGTTTGGTACTGGTAATCAACGCTTCTGCACTGTAAATATCGTTGATTAACTGAAACGCTACTGCTTGAGGATGGCGACTTAGTATGTATTCGTAGAGTTTGGTGGCGTAATCACCCCAAGTCTTGCACGCTGGCACCTTGTTCCATGCCATTCCAACATCTATGACGGCATGGTAATATGGTGGAGGGATCAGTGGCTGGAGAATCATCAATGTCATCAATTTTGACTTGACTGGCTTATGGAACACACACTCGGCTGTAAAAAGGGATAAGCACACCGTTGTTATTCTATATTGCATGAGATGTAGTAGAGTCATAGTAGGAGTTTCTCCACTTGTTAAGAGATAGACGAGTTGCTTCGTTGTAGTGTGGTCCACCAATGTCCTCAGTTCTTTTTTGCTCTTTTCAATGGACACACTCTTTGTGGCAAATGTTTTGCTTTTCCTTTTGAGGATAGGGTCGTGAAGCGATTGATTTCCTGAAGAAAGTCGGGCCAAGAATGCTTCTGCCATGGCATTACCCTCATCATCATCGTTGGTTTTCAGTACCAACACTAACATTAAAAAGTTACTTTTTTTAACCATGAATAACGTACCTGATTACGATTATTATTTTGGTATGTCATTTTATTTCGTTAATGACGTGCATTGGCGAACCAAGTAATTTGGGAGATATTTGTATTTTATCGCATCGCGAAGGCAAGCCGCCATTTTTCAAAGTGGCGCTCAAACGCCAAAAATTGAAAAGTGACACCCATGCTAAATTACATCAATAAGATGTTAAAAATTAATTGCGATCATAAAAAAAAGGTCCCCCCCAACAAAACGCACGGACTTTGGCTTCTCGACCAGACTATACTTTTTGTCATCTGATAAGTACATCTTCATTGTTCACGGCCATGTTGAACGTTAGAAATGTCGCTCCTCAGTGAAACAAAAATTTCATTAAATGATATACTTACGCAAACCGCTGAAAACGTTAAGGTTAAGGATGAATAATTGGAGGCAATGCCATTGATGCTAATAATTATTTAGCATAGCTTTGTGAAAATGTCGGGCCAGTTTCCCTAAATCCACAAATTCCAGGTAGGTAATATGATACGGTACCTGCAGGATGGAATACTACCAATGTAACCTTTGGCAGTACCACAGAATAAAGAATCGTCTTTATTCTGTGGCAGTACCTTGTCTCTAGTGTAGAGTGTAAGAATATCCTACGCGATTTAGGAAGACTAACGTTAATCGAATAGTCGAATAAGAAGAAGCCTTTCACGATTAGGATGCTGTCCAAGATTCAAGGTTTAGATTTTGAACGTATCCTACACTGCTATAGTTTTGTTTTATATTTTATTACATTAACAATGAAAACCAATAAAATTGAATTTCCAACAGATTCTATGCACGTACATTACTCTGGTTAAATTATTAGCACAAAGTAGTTCGATCCCAGCAATAAAGATCTTTAATACGCTAAATAGTGAATATCCCCCCAATTTTACTTTTGCTATATGAAAGGAACGGGTCTTTTTTCCATTTAGAGAAACTACTACCTTGACCTGGTTTGCCTCAAGTACATTAATTAATTTCTTCAGTAAATATTAAAATAGCATTTTTTTAAATAGGGAATCGGAAAGTTTCCGAGTTGAGGTATTAGACGATAATAAATATGTATATTGTAATAATTGTACTATGCACATCGACATCGACCACAATTTATTTGAAAAGGCATTTTGGTTCCTCGAATAAATAACAGTGCATATTATGTGCTTAAAAATACGAGTACGAAATTTCCGTAGGCAAACAAGTACTACAAATTTTCGCAAACCCAAGGAAATAGGGCATCGTTAGAAGAACATTCTTGAGGAAGTATTGACTGTGACTCTGCACGACCGACGATGTGCTGATAGCCATATGAAACGTTATAATTTACAAGCACGATGGCTTCTCAATCAATCGATATTTTTAGTTTATTTAAATTTCTGATAGAATTTTTGGCGAGTGGTTGTTGTAGATTTAGTATAATTTATGAGGGAATTGAACGAATTTTCAGTCAACCTGCATATGTTTGGAACGACACTAAGTATACTAATTTTCATGAGTCTTCTTCACTGTTGGAGACAAAAAAGTTAAAGAGTACTAAGAGCTATGGCGAATAAGGCTCTATAAAACTAGAACAAATTGATGCGGAACAATCACTAGATGAAGATCTTTCCAATCAAAAACCGATTGCATACCCTCCATACAATGCAATAAATCCAATGAATCCATAATTCATTGTGAGATAAAATTCATTTTGGTGGAAACATAAAATAATAAATATTTAAAAATATGGCGATATATAGTCATAAAATATGACTTCAAATTAAGGAATATAGCATGGAAGAATCGGCGTAAATGGTTTACTACTATATAAAGTTAGAGAAATAAAATTATTTCTCAATTGAAAACGTTGTCATGTTGACAATAAAAACATCTAAACAACTTAAGAAGATTAATAAAATATATTGTTGTTTACGCCACCTTTTTCTGTTCAATTGAAAAGATTACGATAAAGTTAAACGGACCAATTTTTCTATTCATAACAATTTAATAACAGATCTAATAATCTGGTTAATATATTATTTAGAGGACAATAACATACAAAGAAATTTTGTTTCATCCGCTAATGTCCTGTAGATTTTGGTCCACGTTTGTATCAAAAAATGAATAGCTCAACAGAAGGGCGTTGGTAGTTTAGATGATTATCCACAGTATAGGATAATTAAGCGTAGTTTTTATTAAGTAAACTTGTATTGCGGTGAGTTGAGTTAGGTTTATGCATTTGGCGGTTGCAGTCAAATTTTGATACGGGTAAAAGATTAAGTTTAACTTGCTCATAGACTCTTACACTTCAAAATCTGCTAAAATTATTTCTGAGCTATGGTAATTAGCTAAGCAATGATACGATTACGCAATTAAGTTAACTGAATTTAGGAAGTTTAAGAAAGCGATCTAATTGATAATTAAAGTCTTATTATTGTTAATTGAGCCCATGTGTGTATTATGAGGAACTAACAGGAAATTAGTCATTCCAATTACATTATTAGTTTAAGAATTTATGAGCGACGTTTAGGGAGTTATGCCACTCATCTGTAGTTCCTTTGTGTGTAGAAAGTGACGCTTACGCAACATTTAAGATGTTCAAGTTGAACTAATGTAAAATTTTATTTTCTCCTATTTTCCACTCATTACGTTTTCGTGTTAGGTTTAATTACATCAATTACCCCCTTCATCTAAACTTATAAGGCCGAAATCGTCATAGCTTTAAAATTAAAAGGAAAAGCTAACGAAAATCTGCCCTGACAATTTATTTTATAATTAAATAACAAAATACTGGAACAAAATTTTGTCACGAGAAATATTTCAATCAACAGAGAAGAAATTAAGACAGGCAGATGGGGAAAGTTTAATAAGTGTTGAAAATAACCAAGTAGGTACCGTGAAGGGTGGTACCTGCCGGAAGGATAAAGTAATAAGATGGATAATAAAAGAAGTTTGCAACTCATTTTATGGCATTTCATTAAGATGCCTCCTTCTAGCTGACAGATTTAAACTTGGGGAACAAGTTGTAATATTGTTCTTATACAGCGTATATGGCGAGATATGCAAAGAAGCCACATTGCTTTGCACTCGAAAATTTAATTAAAAATTATTAAAAATAATCGTAAAGGAACGTTATAAAGTTATACTACAATGTAAGTTTAGATAATTTGCAATTGTTCCTTGTATTAAATTATGTTTTTCAATGCTGTTAAAGTTAATTCGAATGCATGAATTAATAGTCAAATGTGCATATGCTATTACATTATTGCTTATAATTATTAGACAAATTCGTTCAGCATATGATTGATAGGTACGTTTTCAAACAGGAAAAGCTATCAAAGCAGGAAGAATAGCAATAAAAAGAATGTATGGATTAAACAAGAGTTATTTTAATGTATTTATTCTTATAGAAATGTATCAGAGAATTGTTCATCTAGTAATGGGTGGACAAATTTGAAGTGAGGAGGTAAATTGACTTAAGAACATTATTGATACCAACGTAAAAATATAGGAATTAATGATGGAATATGATATCGGGCAAATCTCTAGCACGTCGGCAGACGTCCGTTCTTTTCACAAAATTTTGAGTCACATTTTGCAACAAAGCTTCGCTTATCTTGTCAATGCAGCGCCGAATTTCATTTTTCAGAGCATCCGTTGTTTGTGGTTTGTTCACGTAAACCCGGTCTTTCAAATGGCCCCAGCGGCGTCAAATCACAAGAACGAGGCGGCCAATTGAGAAATTATGCGACCGGGAAAAGTCTTATGCAATAACTGAACTGTTTGGCCAATTGTGTGGCTCGTAGCGCACCCTTGCTGAAACCAAAGGTCACTAATGTCAACATTAGGCAATTGTGTCACATAAAATTGGTTATCATGGTTTGGTAGCGCAGAGAATTCACGGTGACGGCGTTTCCTTGTTCATTTCCAAAAAAATTCGAGTCACCTGACCACAAACCGCACCATACAGTCACTTTGTTTGGATGTTATGGTTTTTCGAGGACTGTGGGTGGATTTTGTGAGCCCCATATGCGACAATTTTGTTTGTTTACATAACCACCTAATCGAATCACGAAAGATGATTTTGTTGAGAAATACGTTGTTTTCGTTCAGTTCAGTTTTCAATTCACAAACGTTCGACGCACACAATAGTCGGCCTGCTTTAATGTTGCGAACATCGACGAGTTGATGTTCCAGGCTCATTCTCAACTCTTTGCTGTTAAACGGCAACTACGAACGTATTGTTTTGGGCTATTGTCAGCAGCAATATCGTGAGTCTCAAAATTTGCGATTAAATTATGCACAGCTGTCTCAAAAGGAGCTTCTTACGAGGAAAAGCTGCTCGAATTTTATAGAGAGATACAGTAACATTTTCACCATTTCGATAGTAAATTTTCACTTACATATAATTGCACAAGAGGTTTGTATTTTACCGTTTCGGTTGTTTAATAAAAATCTGAATTAGAATTTAAATTTAAACAATACAAATGTACTCGGTATAAATACAAACCTCCAGTGTAATTCGACAGGACAATTTAAGGACCAATCGTTCGTTCAATCTTTCGTCCAATAATGCTAAGAAATTCGACGAAGTGTGGAATGCCTTCTCCGCGTATTTTATTGGAAAACGGAATGTAGTGTATGATCGAGTTCGTTTTGGACTTCGGTGACAGGAAGAAGGAGAAAGCATAGATTCGTTCGTAACATCGCTTCATAGTCTTTCGGTATACTGCGAATATGAAAAACTCAGAGAATGTGTTGTTAGGGATCGCATTATTTTGGGAGTTAGGGACAAGAAACTTAGCGAACAGTTAATGCTAATAGATAAATTGAACCTAACCAAAGCAGTGGAACTGGGAAAGCAATGGGAAGCAATTAAACGACAACAAGGAGACCTCCAGGTAGACAAGACAAAATCGTTAGATTCAATGGGAAATAAGAAGCAAAATTTCAAGAAGAAAGGAAACAAGTTGGATGATACTTTTCAATGCAAATTCTGTGGAACAAAACAAGTTTTTGCAAGGAAGCATTGTCCGACAGGAGACAAAACCTTTCGAATTGTAAAGAAATAGGTCATTTTAAGAAGTTTTGCCTGAAAAACAATTCTTCTGATGCGTCAACTAGCATGGGTCGTGTGCAGTAGTCTGAAGTGTCATTCATGATAGGGACTATTTCTAGTGTGGATGCCATTGGAAACCAAACAGATCGTTCCCATCGATACAAGGCTAACGTTGAAGTTGACAGTGTTCATATTGATTTTAAGTTGAATACTGGACCAGATGCAACTGGAATCCCATTCCGAAAATACTGGCCTAATCGTAGGATTTCTCCACCTGATCGAAAATTAATAGGACCAGATGAAACTGCCCTGTCTTTAGTCGGTTCGTGTCTGTGCAAAATGAAGTACAACGGTGCTGAAATCAAGGAAGAATTATACATAATTAAGGGACTGGGCCGACCACTACTAGGACTTCGTGCTTTTGAGAACCTTGGACTTGTAAGAAGAATGGACAAGATACCCGATTGTGGTATGGAATTGGATCTTCAAATTTCTGATGAAGAAGATCCAGAAGAAGTTGTCCCTGTCCCTGCCCTAAACTATGGCTATCACACCCGGTATGGACGTATGGTTAAATCTAGAAGACGTCTCATCGAGGAAATCGAGTGCTTCATACGCCAGCAAACAATTAATTCATTAAATATAATTTTAATTGATATCTTTGAAAGGGGGATGTGGAGCATGGGGTTAAATTCATTCTATTGATAGGTAAGTGAGCCTGGGTAGATTACACTTGCCTAGGTCTATTAGTTATTTGAATATAAAATATTATTATAATTTTAAGTGTTAATAAAAATCATTTATTGATAGTAGTTACTAACACAACACATTTGTGGTAAGAGTTGTAGGTAGGTTGCGAAAGTGATAATTGCACTGCGGATAATGAAATTTTTTCTACATGAGTTAAAATGTCAAATTAAAATTCGTTGTTTCAAGGGTGTAGCGTTCCATGGTTCAAATTTCCCAAGTTTTCACTAAATAAATGTCAAAGGATGACAGCTCAATTCTTGACATTTCATCATTTGACAGCCTATTTACTTCCTAACCTCAAATTTGTAAAGTAAATGAAACTTAATTCCTAGCATAACGTTAATAATATTGAATTTTGTCATCATTGGTATGAAAAAATACAAGCACATGGTAAACTATTTACTTCAAAGCCTACGGAAAATACGGCTCAAAACCTAGGTTATATAATAAAGAATTGGAGTAGGTAATGATGAAACTTGATTATAACAAATATAACAGTAATCTTTAGAGCTCTGGTGTGATATGTCATAACAGTATCAATGTTAGATATTGCTTGACAATGCTGCATTACAACGGCGTCATCAACTTTATGACGTGCATCGAAAATATCGTTGGATAAGGTATATGAATATTATATTATTAAAAAATTAGATTTGTACACAGTTTTATGGTAATAAGTATATGTTTAGTATGTTGCTACCTTTTATACAATAAAGAACTCAGAAAGATTTTAATTTTATTTTTAATTTCATATAATAATTATATTCTTGATCCGCCCCTTCTCATTGAGCGTACTGTTCGAAACTGTCACTCTATAGCTTCGAACGTTCAAACGTATAGGTACACTGATTAATGATTATTTAGGACGACTTGAAATTCTACAATTGTTATCTTTAGAAGAAAATAGAATTAGAACACCGACGAGACGACATATGATTCGAGTTCCTTCCGTTATTGGGCTACACTGTGGGGTAAATTTACGCCCCTAAGAGTTCTTATAATTTCCACTAAAATTAAAAAATGAAAGTGTTTCCGCCTACAATCCTTTCAAATTCGCGTTTTAAATGAATGAAAAACTCATTCAAGAACTCTATACAATTAGGAACAAAGTATAATTAAGTTCTTTATTTAAACAAAAAAAGAAACTCAGTTTTATTTACTATAAAAAGAAAATACTTCAACATAAATATTGCCAAGTCTCATTATTTATTAAGAAAAGTTCCTTACTTTTTAACAAAGTAACAGCGATTACTGAGACAAATGAGAATGTAGCGACATAAAACGTTAATTGAAAACTTTAATGTAGGGTACGAATTCTTGATAGGCAATTAAGAATTAGACACTCTTCACTTAACAGAATCATTACACCCAAGATTCTACCTTATTATTTATGAGCGATCTAATCTCTTAAATTTTTTCAGTGTTTTAGAAATACAACCCATTTAAATATTTAAGGGAAAATAAAATGGCTTGATTTATTTCAAGATATTTCTTATTCGGAACTAAAAGGTTCGCGTCCTTTCGGATCGATTTATAGGCACTAAAATCGAACGTTTTTAACCTCGGTCATTGTGTACTTTTCTGCGGCTCTCGTATTAAGAAACTCTATAACTTGTTATCGTACAACTAAAATGAGCTGTAAATTGTATAGTGTGCCGATCATTTTTGATTTGGAATTTGATTTTAGGAGTAAGGAATTTTATATAACGCGTGTATCAAAAAGGGCGAGCAACAAAGTATTCGTCATAAAAATAATGTTTTCAGTGGATTTTATTTGTTTAAAAGTTCAACGTGTTTCTATAGCTTATGTTAGAAACAACATTTAGAAGACTTCTTTAGTCAATACCTTTAACATTTCTTGGATTAACAACATTGATGAGACTTACTTATAGCACCATTGACACAGAGGTTACACAATTCTTGCGAGAATGTGATCTATTATACGAGTATATTCAGTCGTATGGTTTCATAATTACCTGCACAAGGACTGTCAAAAATGGGAAAACTTTACTTTCAATTAGAAAAAAAATAAAAAAAAGCTCGGAGCAGGTTTTGAGAAAATCGATTTTAATATTTGACCAAATTTGGGCACCAATAAATTGGCTACGTTAATTATTGTTCTTTACCAATTACAAGTAAATGTTCTAGCCATACTTTCCAATCTTCAAGTTTTAATTAAGTAAAACGGTTCTTGAGCTACACCCTAAAAAGTAAAAACTTGGAGAATTGTTATATTGGACGCTATTTTGAATTTAGAAACAAACGAAAAACGGCGTTTTACTTGTAACCATGCCTACTAACTATTCACCAAGGAAAATTAGATTGGGTTAAAATTTGAATGTTTGCTCCCAAAATAACGGCGCTAATTTGGGCCCCTTTGGACCGATTTTGAAGTAAAGCTTATTTTACCGCTCACGCACCCACAGACAAACATTTTTCAAAGATGGCGGCTTTGGATTCAGGAGGAACCAAAAGGTTGAGCTTCATCAAAACCTCGAGATCGATTTTTTTTCGATTGCATTACATGGGAAAGTAAAAAACATGTTAGATTCATCACAGGCAACCAGGTTGTGGGCGGAGATAGATGTAAGCGAAAAAAATACTTATAACACCCGAACCGGCCTGTGGGATTACATATAACACAGCCGAAAATGAGATTCAGGTAATACGCACAAAAGAGCATTGTCGAAATTGATAAAAAAATCCCAGGATCTTCCAAGAGAACCTAAACGATGATTTAGCAACGTCCATCTTGAAATTAAGCAGGACGAACATAAAACTTGCGTCGGAAATGGGATTGTCCCATAGCTCGTTATGCAGGGGCTGTGATAAGAAAGACGAACAACACCCACTTGAAAATGAAAAGACTATGCAAGAAGAAGTAGCAAGGATTCGCCCCATTCAATAATGGACTGTGTTAAAGTGTAAGAACCATTCGGGACCATCCTTATAGGAATAATAATAATAATAATAATAATAATAATAATAATAATAATAATAATAATAATAACACTAAATGATACCCAACTCATCACAAACACAATACAAATTAAGAGGGGCATCTTTCAGGGTGACTCCTTGAGCCCACTTTGGTTTTGTCTTTCTCTTAATCCCCTTTCACACATGCTGAATAACACAAATTTTGGTTATAACTTAAAACACAATCACGAAATACATCACAACGTTACACATCTATTTTACATGGATGATCTTAAATTAAGCACAAAACTCAACCATTTATTACATATCACTGAAACATTTTCACATGATATACACATGGAGTTTGGTATTGACAAATGCAAAACACAACACATCACTGCTGGTAAGAGAGAATTTGTGGATTTTGAGCTCGAACATGGTGACCATATAAGATCCATGGACGAGAATGAAACTTACAAGTATCTTGGTTTTCAGCAAAACACACACATAAAACATACACAAATAAAACGAAATCTAATCACACAATATTTACACAGATTACGCAGTATACTTAAAACACAACTACACGGTAGAAACACTGTCAAAGCTATTAACACATACGTTACACCGGCCCTTACTTATTCCTTTGGAATAATAAAGTGGACCAATACAGATTTAGAACAGGTACAGCGAAACACACGTACATTACTCACTAAATACCGAATACATCATCCACACGCCTCAACAGTAAGACTATACCTTCCTCGTTCACGAGGAGGTAGAGGCTTAACAGACATAGCCCTGTTACACCAAACACAAATACATAAACTACGAGAATACTTTTATAACAAATCACACATTTCAGCGCTACACAAAACAGTCACACTTGCAGACAAATCTTACACACCCTTAAATATGAGTAATAGAAACATCACACCACCAATGAGTAGAGATACGTACATCACACATAACATCCAAACTTGGACACAAAAGACTTTACATGGACGATATCCACAGGAGATTAACGAAGACTGTGTTGATATTATAGCAACGCATGCTTGGTTAACCAAATGTGATATTTTCCCAGAGTCAGAGGGTTTCATGTTTGCCATACAAGATCAGGTCATTTACACACGAAATTACAGAAAACACATAATTAAAGATAGGACAATTACACATGATCTTTGTAGACAATGTTCGCAAAGACCAGAAACAATACAACACATTATATCAGCATGTACACGTCTAGCACAAACAGAATACAAACACAGACACGATCAGGTAGCTAAGATAATACACCAAAAACTCGCCACAAAACATAACCTTTCTAATGATAACACACCCTATTACAAATATACACCGCAAGTTGTACTTGAAAACACCACACACAAACTATATTGGGATAGGACACTACTCACAGATAAAACTGTATATAACAATAGGCCAGATATAACACTTATAGATAAAACACAAAAAATCATATACATAATAGATATTGCCGTTCCCAACACAAACAATTTAGCCAATACACACGCAGAGAAACATCGGAAATACACTGATATAGCTCAGGAACTTAAAGCGCAATGGAGAATGGGAACTGCTCTTACAGTACCCATTGTTCTTAGTGCAACCGGAGTTATACCAAAAATAATACATCACAGTTTGCACATTTTAGGGTTAGATAAGAACATATACATACAATTACAAAAGGCAGTCATTATCAACACTTGTCACATAGTTAGAAAATTTCTAAACATAACGGAAGATACCGCACATCACTCAGAACCACATCACACACTTTCAACTAATACCATTCAAACACAAAATGAAACACAACACTCAATCCTCCCTTCACAAATTGAAACTCTGTTGCATACACAACATAACATTATAGAAAGTCCATTACCAACACACAACACTTCAACAATCACTCATGTAACACCTCTGACTCGTTCTCATGCACTCAAACGTAAACACACAATATACTCACAGTATCAGAATTCGCAATTAACACAAAACACAAACAACACATTACCCACTCGAGTGCAACCTATGCGTCGAGCTAAACAACAAAAAACGCTTACACAATAATCATAACACTTTTTCAAAACATAGATATTATGTTCATTTTTTTTCTTTTCTATAAAAAGTCACTAAGTCACGAATAAGTGACGCCAACGGAGAAGCCTAGGAATATAGGGTCTCTTTTTGTTATTGATGCGCGACGCTGCGTTCATGTTAATGCCTTCGCGGAAAGAGGGTCGACGGGACGTGGCTTTGACAAATTGGGATCAAATACACCGAGGCTTCTCAAACAAATACATTATCTAAAATGTGATCAGCGTTGGTTTTATCAACGTCATTTAATTTAATGAACATAATATGTGTATAGTATTTAGTATGTTCACTTTTTAACAGCAACTTCAAATTTATATTGTATAGATATATGTATTAGTAGGACTAATCGTTACTTGATTTCGATCCGTGCGATTAGTTAACCAGGCTTGGCCTGAGTATCGATAACAATCGAAGTACATAATAATTTCATTTCACATGAGCATATCAAACTTCTCAAAACTGAAGAATACGAGCTGGTGTGGCCAGGGGTAGCTGCGATTGAGCTGCTCTCTATTATCAACTTTGGAAACTAAACGCTAAGCACTTTTGTTTATAAACAATAAAAGCTAAGATAACCTGTTGTAATAAAAAAAACTTGAGCATGTATTTGAAAGTCACATAATTATACCTAAAGTCATGAAATGTGTGCACATTAATGCAAGAACAAATAAGAGTTGACATCTGCATTAAAATTTACTAGGCACCAAATGTTTAGATATTCAACCATCATAATAACCGAACTGACTACTGGCTGCAATATTTCAAAGATATAGCAGAAAGACAGTGCAAAAACTTATTCTAGTAAAGCTCAAATACGAGATTCCTAGAGAATAGTATGATATTTTTAGATACTCTTTGGTATGATTGTGAAAAAAAATGCTATGAAGTTGCCCCATAATCTCTCCTAGGGTATTAACCGCTGGAAAATTAAGTACCATAAATAGTACATTATACATCAAAGGGGAGAAATGTACGATTTGTTGCAGTGAGGCTGATGAACTGTGTAAAATTACTGTAGTTACCAAGGCCAACCCAAAAATTGAAATTGACTATTTTTAATAATTACTCATCCTCACATTAAGAATAAGAAAGTTCGTCCGATTTGTAAAAATGTGTTTGGCAAGTATCAAAAATCTTTGTAATTGACATTCTGAAAATTCTCAAGCTCAAGATGCAAAGATTATGAACCATAATAGTGGCGTAACTAACACCGGTCCAGCCGGTGCAATGGCCTGGGGCCTCCCGAGTACCGAGATTTTGTTTTTTTTTGCTTGTTTGTTTCACTTCATGGTACGTCGTAAAGTTGCGAAAAAACAGTAATTACTGATTCTGTTGTGTTTTTATTTTTATGAAAAATAGGGATCAAGTATTTTACAATAAGAACCTTAAAATCTTTGGTAGTGATTGACAAAGAAATCGAAAATATCGTGGTTACGGAAAACTGTCGTTTGTTTCTTGCTTTCATGTCTTGAAAGGGACCCAGCTGAGAGTCTTGTTGTAAGTAATTTACAACTTTTCGTAAACATTAAGGAAGAATCCAAATTAAAGGATTTACATGTCGTGTATGGATCCCTCTTGGCCTGGGGGCCCCTGTTCCAGATATTCAATCTAACTACTACTAGTCAGTCAATTGAGACACCGATTTGTTGGATTGAGCAAAATTGTCGATTCGCTGGCGATAATTCAGCCACTGAATGTAATGGAATTTTAGGAAAAAGAACTTGCGAAGAAAAGTTCAAAGAAAAGTACTATGGCAACGTAACCGACTAATTGTTGAATCAGCTGTTGTCCTCGACAAACTGCCTGAAAGACCAATTGTCGAAAGTCTGTTCCATCAGGGAGTTGGCAGTCTTTCCTGACTGAGTATTTCAGTCTCTCGGTTAGCTTCTCGGATGTGTGCTCGGTACTTCTTGATCATTCTTGAAACTGAAGATGATCAAAACTTACCTTAGAAACTCGGTGGGACAGAAGAGATTGACGTACTTGAGTATTTTGTCCATAGAGTACTAGCTAACCAACTCCTTGAAAGCGAATCTGGACGAAATTATCGATGCGTTCGTGAAAACGAAAGTCCGGAGGCGGAGTAGCGTTAAGATAGAATGTAAATCGTCAACTGTAAATAGTTAGTTGAATAGAAATAAATTGGAGATACATGACAACGTAAATACAGCGTTCACACAGATTTTTGCACTTTTTTCTACCTTTTTCTGTTGCTTGTGGGGGAGGGGGAGGGCAACACCGACCATGAATCGGGGGCCCAGGAGGGATCGTTATGCCACTGCATATGTATGTGGCATGGTGCGTGGAAATCCACAGTGGCCGCTGAACGGTATATAGAGAAAGCTGTAGCAAAATAGTATAATATTACATGTATATAATAATAAGTATAAGTGGATAAACACGTCTTTAAAACACGGGAGAGTTTTCAAGCACGACGGCGCAACCGGAGTGCTTGAAATAGAGCAAGTGTTTTAAAGACACGATATACTTTACTATACTTTACGCTATTTTTTTTATTGGCACACCTTTCGTTGTCATGGAAATGAGAAAAACGGAAATTAATTTGCAATCTGTCATTTTATTTGACGTAACAAAGTACTCCTCTCAGATCAATAACCAATAAGAATTCACATTTTTCAAATTGATGATGATGCGCGTTTTTGAAAGCGCGTTTTAAACACGCTGGGGCGTGGTTTAAAAGGTTACAATAGGACACCAATAAAAAAAAATAATTTTGGTTTCCGGTTCTGAATTTTTTCAAAAGTGTGTTTTATGTAAATATAAACTATGTTCCACGTTTCCGAATTTCAATAAAATTGTAGTTTCTTTATTTTTTGATAATAAAATACCCTCAGATTATTTCATTGTTCGCTGCTAGTTGAGGTGACTACTGTGATTTTGCTTGTAAAATATGGGTAGAACGGTTGAGTGATTCTCACTCAAGGGTAGAACGAAAGTGGTATTGTATTAAAAAAAGAAACATTTAAAATACAATGACAAGATTTGTGCTGGAGAGACGGGGAAATCTGTCATTGAATGGATTCAGATTGGTCGAAAGTCTGGTTGCAGTAATTTTCTATTACATGGGCATACAGTTTACATCAGTATAGGATTAGGGGTAGAATAGCTTTCCAGAAATGTTAATAAACAACGAACAGAGTTAGTCTCTTCTATCGATCTTGTGCGGTATAAATAAACAAATAAGATTTGAGTAAGTACCATTGATGATAATTCGATGGTCTAAATTAGCAACAAAAATGTTTCTTGTACGTTGCGTTGTGCAGAATTAATAAAAACTCACGAACAGCAAACTCATAAATTTCGTAAAAGATGTATAACGGCGATAATCAACATCAATTATTGCCGTAACACTATCTGTAATTAGTGCATTATAACTAGCGTAAGTCACGGTAAGAGTTTAACGGGAATTTTTGAAATACAGTCGCATTAGTGTAATCCCTTCATGACACGATCGCATGTAGGTGTTATATGTAGGTATATACAATTTTATTTTATCTTGCATTTCCATAAATTTTATCAGCGAGTTTAACAGACCGAAATTAATGATACCCTAATGGATAATTCAATACGTTATTATAATAGGTTCACTCCTGACCATTATAAAAGCAAAACATTTCGTACAAAATTTTCCCTATAAATTTCATTAACTGAATATTTGAAATATTTAAATTCTCAATTCTACAATAAACACCCTTTAAACGTAGTCTAACAATTAAATATAAAATGAAATTTACTTTGGGTTAAAACAATATTTATCAAGCACTAAGAGAAGTGTAAGAAATTGAATAGAATTAAGGTAGTAGTCGACAAGCTACCAGTCAAGATCTAAGTTTATCCTGACAGATGACATTCTACGTAGGTGCCAGAGAAATATACCCTAATAAAGGAAATAAATCGTTCCTAGTGGTCCAGAAAGCCCAATTTATTATTATACCTTTGAGTATTAGTTTTATATTACTTTTAGGAACCGAAAAATGTGACGAACATGAAAATACATAAAAATTCGTATTCCGGAATGCTTTGAAGTTAAAAGCCACAACGGTGTACTAAACAAATCTTCAAGGAAATATCAGTGTTTTATTCCAATATATACGATTTAAAATCAAATAAAAATGCGAAAAAATAGACGGAGATATTGAAATGAGAAGAAAAATAAATCTAAATGTTCAACGGAATAACAAAAAAAATTGATTTTAATAAGCTAGATACTTCTTTCACAGTAACTGCCACCGTAACGGTCGATTATGACAAGTATAATCAAGGTTTTTAATTAAGAAATGCTGTAATAGCAGTTATTGGAAAAATTTCAGTTAAAACTAAAAAGATTTTTCTTTACATTAATTAAATGTACGTAAATGTGATGGATTATTACAGTTTGAATGGAGTTGCTTAAAAAATCGTATTCAAGTCAAGTTTAATACATACATACCTACCACTATAAATTAAGGTGAAAAACCAATCTGTTAACACTACTCGAAGGCCTTTCACAATAATTGGTTGTATAATAAATTGCAACTTTGACGCCAATGAATTTATGAACTTATTACTAAAAAAAAAATTCAAACAGCATAATATCTGTAACATGTTAAAAGCTGTTTTCATTTGTGAAAGAGGCGATATCTAAAAACAAGGGAATTCCCTATGCACCCATAATGCACCCGAATACCTCAATCGACACGGTTTCGTTTATTTTACTGAAAGAACTTCTCTTTGATTCACCAATTTTATGAAACAAGACAAAATAATTTTACGGAAAGTTGTTAGTTAACTCACATGCAATCAAAGATAAAACGCAAAATGTTTTCAATATTTTTACATACAACATTTCTCCCATTTAAATTTTTTTACTCCAGATTTTCATTCCTATCATGGACATATGGGTGTTGCATACATTTAATAATACATAACGAACGAAAACGTTTATTTACATACAAAAATATAAAGTCATGTACATTGCAACGTGGTTGTTAGTGGACTGTTTTTCGCGCACACATCCAAATCCCCCACTTCAACTTAAGTCCTTAACATTCTCCCCCCCCTGAAATATTATTTCAAACAATACCTGAACGGTAAGTAATATACTCAACAGTAAGATCATAAGTGCTCAACTATTGTCGGAAAGATTTTTTTGTATGAGCACTGGTTGCTTGGCAATTAAACGAGATCAAATTGACGAAAAGACCCGAGCGCGAAGCGCGAGGGTTCTTTTCCCAAGAATTTGATCGAGTTTAATTACCTTTTAGCAATCAATGCTCATACAAAAAAATCTTGCCTGACAAGAGTTGAGAACGAATGATCTTCGGTTGGAGAATTAACTGAATGAAGCGTTAAATACGTCAAATTTTTTACTTTTGTCAAAATGACATTTGATTTTTTTAAATATAGGTTGCTAAAACAATGAGGGTAGCGGCAAGAAAAGTACCATGCATTCTTTTCAGTGTAAGAAACTTGTGATTGGTGCATGTGACACTGTTCTTAATGTCTGATTGGTCTACAACACTATGAGGTTAATTATCTTTGGTAATACATAATATTAACTTAAATTAGTTAATCTACACTTGGTAATTTACAGATTTTCGCAACTGCACGTTTGAAACACCCGGTATTTGTTTTTATCGTCACTACACGGATGGCTCCATCACTACCAGCATGTGTTTCTGTGATTCGACCCAATTTCCAACGAAGTGGTGGTAAGTTATCTTCTTTTATTAAAACTAATTCACCAATTTGGATATCTGCCTGACGCTTTAGCCATTTTGTCTTCTGTTGTAGAGTATGGATGTATTCTTTTGCCCATTGTTTCCAAAAATCTTGTACGATTTTTTGTAGATGTTGAAATTGTGATAACCGATTTAATGGTATTGATAATACGCTTGGATCTGGTATAGCCGTTGCCGTACGTCCAATGAGAAAATGTGAGGGAGTTAATGGTTGGAATGGAAATCATTTGGACAATTTGACATTGGATAAAGAGGACGTGAATTTAGAATGCCCTCAATCTGCGCAACAATGGTAAGAAAGTTCTCAAATGTTATTAAACTTGTTCCCAAAACTCGTCTTAAATGATACTTACAAGATTTAACCGCTGCCTCCCACAATCCCCCAAAATGTGGACTATTAGCAGGAATAAAATGCCAGTTAACATTTTCACTACTTACTTCATTACCTATTGCAATTTAATTTTTTAACAAAAACCTTCCAAGTTCTCTTAATTGATTTCTGGCACCAACAAAATTTGTGCCGTTATCTGAATACACGTGAGCTGGTTTACCTCTACGCGCAATAAACCTACGAAACGTTGCAAGAAACGATTCTGTTGTCAGTGCCGTGACTGGTTCGATATGAACCGCCTTTGTGCTAAAGCACACAAACAAGCTCAAATAACATTTAAATGTTTTTTCCTTTTCTATCCCCATGATATTTCAAATTGAATGGACCTGCAAAATCCACTCCAGTACTATGAAAAGGATACATAGCAGTCACTCTTGCATGTGGCAAATCTCCCATTACCTGTGAACACCCAGTGGGATTGGCACGAAAGCATTTAACACATTTGTGTATAAGTGATCTCGTTAGATTTCTACCCCCAGTTATCCAAAATCTTTCACGTATTGAAGCCAAAGTATGTTGAGGACCTGCATGAAGTAATCTACCGTGCTCATATTCTACAATCATCGGCGCTAAAGGATGTTTCGCTGAAATAATAAGCGGATGCCTTTTATTAAAGTTAAAAATTGAATGTCTAAGCCTCCCGCCCACACGTATTAAATTTTTTGAATCAAGGAACGGAGAAAGGTGAGAAAAAGTCTGCTTTACTATCACTTGTTTGTTTCCCATTAAGTGCAATAGTTCATTTGGAAAGCTCTGCTTTTGTGATAATTTCACAAGCAATTCCAACGCATCATTCAACTCACATGTGGATAGCAATCCTAGTTTTCGTTTATCTTTTTCCATCTTACAATTGGTTCTGAACCGAACACACCATGCCACAATTCTATTTAATTTCGTTAAAGATCTAGTGTATTTGAAAGGAAAGTTATCCAATGGTTTTGTTGTCACCATACACATTTGCATTGCAGTCTTTAATTCAGGAATAACCATATCCTTCTCCCCTTCCCTTGTACTTGGCCAATCAATCTCCGGTCCTGCTAACCAAGGTGGTCCCTTCCACCACATGGTCTTATCTATGTTACGTGGTAACACTCCTCTTGATATCAAATCTGCCGGGTTTTCACTTGTGTTAACGTAGTGCCATTCATAACCTCCTGTGATTTCTTGTATCTCTGCTACTCTGTGAGCCACAAATGTTTTTAAAGTTCTTGATTGTGTTTTTAACCATTTCAAAACAATTTGAGAGTCTGACCATAGGTGAATTCCATGAAAGTCCAGGTTTATACAGTTTATAATTTTCTTCACAACTCTTGCCGCCAGCAATGCCCCACACAACTCAAGTCTTGGTACCGTAATATGTTTAATAGGCGCCACACGCGATTTAGCACATAATAAACTGACTACGACTGATTCGTCCAGTAAAATTGCCCTGATGTAAACACAAGTTCCATATGCTGTTTCAGACGCATCTGAGAATGCGTGCAGTTCCAGTGTAGTTGCTCCTGAGCATACAATATGTCGTGGTATCGTAAGATGTTGTAAAAATTTTAATTCGCGTTTTAAGGTATTCCATTTCCCCATTAAAGGTTCTGGTAACACGTTGTCCCAGTCCAATTTATGAACCCACAATTCTTGTAACATAACCTTTGCAATCACCACACATGGACCAACTAACCCCAGTGGATCAAATAACTTCGATATTGTAGATAGTATGGCTCTCTTGGTTATGTCCGTTTTACAATTCCAATCCCCAAAATTGTATGATAGGTTATCTGTGTTAGGCGACCAATATAACCCTAGTGTTTTAATGTCAGAACTGCCTTTGATGTGTACTTCATTTTCCTCCTGAGAAGCATCTTTAATTTCCTTTAAAACCTTTGCGCTGTTTGACCTCCGTTTTCTAAGCTTGAAACTCTCTCCTAGTATTGACTTGATTTCTCGATATAATTCCACTGTTTCTTCCGGAGTATTTGCACCCGTCAACAAATCATCTACGTAGAAGTCCTGAAGTACCTTTTTTGCCGCAGTGGGATATTTATCCTGACTCTCGTATGCTGTTTGTTTCAGACTTCTTATTGCCAGGAACGGGGCCGATGCGGTACCATATGTGACAGTGTTTAATGCATAATGTTTTAGTTCACTTGTGATATCCTCCCGCCACAAAATCCTTTGATAATTTCTCTGTGTTGGTTTGATCCATATCTGCCTGTACATTTTCTCCACATCTGCAGACAATACATATTTATAGGTTCGGAAACGCAGTAGTACATCAAACAAATCGTCCTGTAAATTAGGACCAGTATCCTGTATGTCATTAAGTGCCAACCCATTAGTTGTTTTACAGGAACCATCAAACACAACTCTCAATCTGGTCGTTGTGCTATTCTTGATGATGCCATGATGAGGTAGGTAGTAGGTTTCCCCCAACACTTCTTCAGGATTATTAATCAGAGACATATGTTTTAAATTTTCATACTCCTTCATGAACGTTACATATTGCTCTTTCAGCCCTTGATCCTTACCTAGTTTCGATTCTAAATTATAAAATCTTTTTGTTGCTGCCCTTAATGAATTTCCAAGTGTCATCCTTGGCACCTTGAATGGAATTGCCACTACATATTTTTTATCCGCGTCCTTGTCAACATTTTCCAAGTAATGTCTTTCACAATATTTTTCATCAGCATTTGCAATTGTTCTACTCCCATATTCCTCTACTTCCCAAAATGATTGTAGCTGATGTTGAATCCTCATATTTGAAAAATTGCAAACCGTCTTTACCATGCTCGTACCACACCCATAAGTTCCTGCAACCACATACCCCAACACCGTTTTTTGTAGGGGTGGTTGTCCGTTCCTTAACTCCATCTTCTCTTGACACAACAGGTCCCAGAAGATGTTACCGCCTAACAATATGTCGACTTGGCTCGCCTTGTAGAACCCTGTATCGGCCATTCTCACGCTTGGTGGTATTTTAAATAACTTAGGATCGTAAGTCTTTGTCGGAACATCTCCTGTGATTTTGTCAAGCACAAAACAAGAAATCTTCGCCTTGTACGGATAATTACATGATTCAAAGATCACTTCTACCCTATGTTTTATCTTGAACTCTGCCTGGCTAATTCCTATCACCGATATTTCCGCCTCACACATTTTTAGGTTTAATTTATTGCATAAATGCGAAGTTATGAAACTGCTTTCTGAACCACAATCCAACAATGCTCGACAAAGCCGACTATGGCCCTTGTTGTCCTGAATTTTGATTACTGCCGTTGATAGTAACACTAAATTGTTATCCATTAATCGCGAAGTTAACGCAACCTTACTACCGCTTGCTTCTTCACCTTCACTTGCCATGTGTTCATTATTTTCTCTTCCTCTACCGTAGTGAAGCAAAGAGTGATGTTTTTTATTACATTTTTTACATGTAGAGCCTCTGCAATCATAGCTAAGATGATTGCCCTTCAAACAGTTTATGCATAACTTTTTCTTTCTCACCTCCTCCGTACGTTGATTCTCATTCAATTTCAGAAATGTTTCACAAGTGTAAATATAATGATCGTTATTCCCACAAAAATTACACATCTGCTTACCCTTTACCGTTACCAATGTTGTAATATTTTCCCCTTGCTTATTACCCAATTTTGACTGATATTTATTTGAACCAGTAACAACATTGCCTTTGGCCCCTTGATTTTCCAAAGTTTCCAATACCTCACACCTGCCCTTTAAAAATGTTTTTATATCCTGTATTGTAGGAAAGTCCTGACTTAACCTACTTAATTCCCATTCTCGCCTTGTCTGATTGTCCAGCCTTGTGACAATCATATAAATAATCAAGGAACTCCACTCTGGGACTGGTTGTCCTAGAGCTTCCAGCGAAAACAAATGTTTTGAAAACTCATCCGAAAGTTTCCTTAATTCGTTTGCAGATTCTATCTTTACACCCTGTATATTAAACAATGCTTTAATGTGATTGTTTACTAACAGTTTTTTATTTTCGTACCGTTCACACAAAATGTTCCACGCAATGGAGTAATTAGCGTTACAAATTTCCAATGATTTAATCACTTGAGCAGCCTGTCCCTGCAGACTGGACTTCAAATAATGTAGTTTTTGAGTATCGCTAATGTTATCATTTCCATGTACCAAAGATATAAATAAATCTCGAAATTCCACCCAATTCTCATAAACCCCGCTAAATTTTGGTATTTGAACAGGTGGCAACTTTAAAAAAGGTCTTGTATCGGTAGCCCCAGTAACAGCACCAACACAATCGTTTGTGGAATCGTCTCCTGCACCCTCCGCAGCCTTTTTAATGAAATTTTTTGCCTTAGATATAGCTACAAAGAAATCTGTTTCGAATTTTTCCCGCTCACCGTATTGTTCATTTAAATCCTCATTACTACAAATTTCCTCAATTTTTAATTGAACCGCATTAAATTCCTGATAAAGTCCCTCTATTTTTCCAACCCTTATCTCTAATTCAATTATTTCTGTTTTTGTAAATTCATAATCCGCATCAAATTTATTTAAATAATTAACAAAACAGGTTAAACTTTGTTTCTTACCCGCCCTTTTACGTTTTAATAATGTGATTTCTTCCATTGTTTACAGATTAAAAACACACCGCATGCACATTTGTAAGGAATAAGATAAGGAAATTGGACTCACCCAGAGAAGTATTCAAATACCAATGCCAGCTGTACGGAAGTAACACTGCAACTCCACTGGTCGATTGGATTAACACGATGCTGCACCATTAATTTACTCGAACTTAACTGCTATCTTGCCTATTGATTATTACCAATCCAAATCCGTCTCGAAGATGACCAAATGTTGCATACATTTAATAATACATAACGAACGAAAACGTTTATTTACATACAAAAATATAAAGTCATGTACATTGCAACGCGGTTGTTAGTGGACTGTTTTTCGCGCACACATCCAAATCCCCCACTTCAACTTAAGTCCTTAACATATGGGTTTCAATGAGTTAAGAACCAATTTTACGGAGTGTTGGTTTCCATTGAATCTATTGGTCAATAAAAACCTCTGTACTTCCACTTTATTTTGTCGTTTTATCTTTGGCGCACATTTGACTTTCCCCAAATGCTCCCAAAGGTTACTTCTAATACCTATACTGTAATTTATATCAAAAAACTTCGATGATAACGATAAAAATTTGGCAAAATTAATGACATTAAGCGCATCATAAATTATAGTCTTGTACGAATAACATTTTTTTCTAAAGAAAGAAAATAATTGTGCCAACCGGCTATCAGTTTGTTGCTGTTGTATTCCAAGCTACTTTTTCAGAAAAAGTGTAAATAAGAATATGACACTACTTGTGGTTTTCGATATGTAGAACAAAAGAAACAATGTACTGAATATGTTCAGTCACAGGGAATAGGCCAAACTACATGGATAGGATACTTTTGGCAGTTGTACCAATAAGACCAGAGCCGTCACAACGGCACCATCGACAGAAACTACGTTAAAACACGTGTCGTCCTTAATAGAAGATATAATTAGAAAAATGAAAAATAGCTAAACACCAAGATTGGATAACATTCCAAACGATCTAACTTAAAATATGGAGGACACGAATTAATTAAACAGATAATAATCTTCTACCGAAAAATATTTGATACCAGTGCCGTACCAAAAAATGGAAAATCGTTGAATTCTTCCCAAACCTTTATCTGGTATAATTAAAGGCTTAAATTCTGAGACAAAAATCGTTATATCAGTAAACGACAAATTGGCAGAAAATGTGCCTAGCCTATCTTTGTAGGAACTAGGCAGGGAGATTCAGATTTAATAAAATTGTGGACCAAACGAGGTAAAACTGACAGGACAAGGGTTCAAACTGAGCAAAGCAGCAGTAAAAATACCTACAGGTTACGCAGGGTGCTGTATATTCTTTACTTATCAGCCACACAATTTAATAGGAAAATCTCAGTGTAAAAGATCAAGTCAATGATTATAGATAAGAAAGAAGTCAATTCGTTACCAATTAGCGCCGTTAAGTTATATTCCTCACCTTAAGTAAGGAAGGAAAGTTCCGAATTACTTGGCATAGTTGGCCAGTAGTTGCAAATTTAGAGCATCGAAACTACTAATTTTAGACGTGATATAAGACACAGAAACTCTTCTTTGGAGGGGAGAGAAAATGGCTTCAAAATGTAGATGGAGTACATTAATTTTTACCATGATATAGTGTAAAAGTCTATAGTGTATTCCCGAATCTTGTTAATAATCTACAGTTACTGTCTTTTGCTAATTTTTCAGATCTTTTGCAATCCAACCATACCCTCTGATTACACCTTACGTGACACTTAGAAGCAACTACCAAGATACTCAAGTACTTACCCTTAAAATGTGACAAACTTTTATCTGTGACGTAAATCCTAACATGGCAAAAGAACTATGTAGATAAGGTCCAGAAGGGGAAATATGCGACAAATTCCCTGAAAACTTTGAATTTTTATTGCTTCTCCTAAATTTCTGCATGTTAAGGTAATTTTCATTGAAGTAACAAATTATGATGACATTAAAGCCTTTACTCCAAATAAAGAACAAAAAGAAATTAACCACCGTAACATCAGAAAATCCTCTCCTTGGCTTTTGATCGTATAACACCAAAGAAGCTGAAAACATTACCTAGGAAACGAATAACGCTGCTCACTTATCCTATGCATCCTATGCACAAAATGCTAAACACTCTAAATAATTTTAATACCAAAACCAAAAAAAGTGTCCCAATGACATTGTAATCATTCAACTATCCAACTTGCTACCTACAATATCCAAGGTATGGAAAAAAAGGCTAAATGCTGAAAAAACTCCCAAGCTAGTATTTTCGGCTCAATCCTACACATATGTACACTATGTACAGGGTGGCGCCTTGGAACGAGCGATTTTGGATCAACAGTAATACAACTTGAACTGAGTTTTATTTATATTTATACATGGTCATCAGAAAGCTAAAACAATTCCATTAAATGAAACAATGCACTGCAGTGATTTTTTGAAGAAAACGTCCTGTAAATGGTGTCCTTCACTGCGTACACATTCTTGCAGTCGTGAACGCAAATTCGCCGTAACTCTCTGCAACATTTTAATGTCGATTGATGCAATCTTGTCACGAATTCTAGCTTTTAGTTCATTTATGGTGTGATGTACCTAGGGTTGCCATCTCTAGAAATTAAATATCCGAACAGGAGTAGATCAAATTCCGGACAAAATCCGGACAAGCGATGCACCCTTTTTGCGAATTTTTTTTTAAATTGCTAGACGCGCTTAGTTTAACGTTCAGGAAAAATGTCGCGAATTGAAACCTTCTCAAAAAGAGTCCTCTCAAGCCTGAAATATCTTTGTTTGTTTGTAAAAAGGTAAAGTAGGTATATTGAAAAGTTCAAAAAAGTCAAAAGTATATTTTTATAAAACACTAAAACAACGAAAAATTCAAATTATTATTCATAAAACAAAAACGAACTCGAAAATATATTCATAAAACAACAAAAAACTCAACACATACCGGCAAAGGTAATAAATAACAAAATAAAAATTAAAAATTAATTGCTATATCTATTAAAACAGAATACGAGCAATATTGGTCACATTCACCAAACGTAGCCGAAAGCGCTACTGTTACCTATCGGTAGCGCTCGCGCTGTGGATCGTGTTTGAGGTTTCCTGAAAAGCCATTTTCTCAATATCAGCGATGTTGGAAATGATTGAGAAATATGTGAACTTTCAGTTTCTACGTCTTTACTTTTACGTCGTGGCGAAATCCGGACATGTTATATAATTCCGCCCGGGCTTCCCCGGACGCCTGTAAAAACCGGACATGTCCGGGGAAATCCGGACGGATGGCAACCCTAGATGTACCCGACTTTGGCCGCTCGATTTTGAATGATTCCGCTAAGACTTTGGTCCGTTGGTGGATGGTATTGAACAAAAGTTACGCCACTGATTTTTGTTCTTTAAAAAAAAATTATGTACGTGATGGAATGTATAAATTCTGGCCGGCGTATTTGGAGAGCTGGACAGCGGGGGTGGAAAGGGAACTAATGCGGGAAGTGAGAAAAATGGAGGTACAGTTGAGTAACAGTTCTCGGGGTATCGTAGAAGAAGTAAGTTACGGTGTAAATGAGTGCATCGCCTTCATCAGAAAATTTAAGTATTTTGTTTGCTATTTTTAATAATTAATTGTTAATTAGGTGGGGTGGATTTTAATTTAGCATGTGTAGGTGTTTCTGTGTTATTTTTTTTAGGTCTTTTATGTTACAAATTTTGATTTTACAGTATTTATTCCGGTTGCGCAAGCTTGAATTACTTAGCTTAAGTGTGTAATATGAAATTGAGCTTTACATTTGTCATTTAGGGATAACTTTCTTTTACTTCCTAAATATTATTAGGGTTGGTTTAGCTACTATTTAGTAGAATTAATTGAATTGTAGTGCATGCATGATTATTTCGCGTATTTGTTTCGTGATTACGTAATTTCGTGCATTATATTTGTTTGTTTAACGATAATTCATTTTGTACGTGACTTTGGTGCGCAGCTTGTGGTGATTTGAGTCATTGAATTTGGTTTTGTGGGGGCGTAATACATTTATTGACTTGTTATTTTACTTGTCTGACTAGATATCCTAATGATGGACTATTAATTGATTATGCCATTGATGTTGGGATGTAGCATATTTGGTTTTCGCATAAATGCTGCTGAAACGATTACAATGACGGTTTGTGCTCGTGAGTCTCTTTTGGCTCCCTCATCCGGCGGTAAGCGTGTTCGGTTGTTTCGAGGACCAAATCATGTTACGATTCTGTGTGCATGGCATATCCTTTTGGTGGCTTTGTGGTTATACAATGTGAGTTGGTGGTGTTCTGCTACCATCTGATTTTGAAACATCGAATGCAATTACAGTTTACCTCCCCCAAATGTTATGCATTTAAATACTGTTGATGTGATGGGTCCTAAAAACAAGATACCAAACTAAACCCCAATTACCGTGGCAGGGTTTTAAGTTCAGCTAATGCTGTCGCCCTGAGTCTCATAGTAAACAACCTCTCAACATGTCAAAGACATGGAACCCTGGTGTGAATGTTAGGATCCGTTACATAACAGCTTCTTAATGAGACTTTACCTTGAAAGGTGATGGCAGAAACTACCAATTTATTATTTACGTAATATTTAAAGAGGGGATGAAATTCCTGATGAAAATCGCACACGCTGAAAGCAACCAATAGTAAAATTGAATGCAATTTTATAATTAGATTTGAAGGTTGAAGGTGAGGTAATTATCCTGGAGGGTTTTTCTGTAGCTCTTTTCCCTCCTTGTAATCAGCGAAGACCCAGAGCTAATCTCAAGTAGTTTGAGAGGGCAACCCTTGAAGTTTATTAAATTTAATTCGTTCTCCTCAATTCTTGTGTTTTATTTATGTTTGCCTGATAGATCCTTATAAGACTAGCACACACACATCTCGAGCATTTCTTTACACAACGTAGAGTCCTACCATTTGACAGATTTGTTATTGACGATCACGTGCCGTGGGGTTTCAGTTAGTTGGCGGGAGATTTAGTTTTAATTTGGTTGTTCGAATTGCGCGACAGTCTTTCGACGTTGCACCTGGGGGTGGTACGCTACAATGGTGTGAGAACGACCACTATAAACACTATCGTTTAAAAACCCCCACAAAAAGAAAACACATTGATAAATCAGGCGACCCGGCAGGACGTTTTATATTGCTGTTCCTTGAGATGAGATGTCGTAATGCAGCCATGGATATTCTCGCCGTGTGTTAAATCCACGTGGACTCATTTACAGCATTTTCATTGACGAGGAACGTTTCAATTATGTTGACATACCGTTGCGAGTTAACTGTAACTGCGTGGCCATCTTAAAAAAATATGAACCAATTATCCCGTTTGTTAACACTGCACACCATACTGTCACTTTTTCACTGTGTAAAGGTCTCTGATGTAAGAAGCGGGATTCTCTGCAGCCCAATAGCGAATGTTTTGTTTATTGACGTAACCATTTAAGTAGAAATGTGGTTCGTCAGACATCCAGACGTTGTTTAGGAACATTTCATCATCTTCACATTTTGCTAAGACATTATGAGCTCAAGTTCATTGATTATTGGCATCATCGGGTTGCAATTGTTGAACGATCTGAAGCTTGTATGGATGCAATTTGAGATCTGAAAACAATATTCCAATCTAATCGCACAGCATGTCGCCGTGCAGAACGTTGTGGACTCTGCTGGATGCAGGCGTTTGCTTCTGGGTTCTTCTTATTTAAGGCAGATCCTATTTTCCAACTCATGTCTTCACAGCCTGGGCTGAAGGAACTGGATTATGATGCCCAAGTTTGAAATGACGCCGAAATTGTCGTGGCGCAGCTTCATACCAATCATTGTTTTTCCAATAAACTTTCACTGCGAACATACGTTGCTCAACTGAAATGGCAAACAATAAAAGGAACAAAATGGCGCTATCACAGTACTACCAACTTTAAGTATGAGTTTGTACTAATCTATTCAAAATCCTAGGCGCCACCTTGTATATACCGTCTACCAACATGTATACTTCTTACTAAGAGCTCATTGTCCCTCTAAATACTTAAATAATATTGAAACCCCACTTGGAAAAATTACGAAATACATGGGATTTCATATGGATACGCAATTCATGTGGTGAAAGCACAAGTCACAAAAAAGAATAGCTTGATTTAAATATTAAAGAACTATACTGGCCAATAGAGAGGGAAACTAATATCACAGATAACTGTGGTAATATACATACGTACTTAAAAATCAGTTTACTTCCATTTTCTGATTCAGGTCATACAGCTTCCCAACTTAGAAAATCCTTGTATCATTATAAAAGAAAATTTGACTAGCAAAGTCAGTACGGCTGATATAGTAAAGAGTGGAGCCAACTTCTTCCCGTGTCCTTTCTGTTACGATATTTTCCCAATATTCATGGAATGTTCAAACCAATCGACTGTGGTATTATTATTAAGAAAGTAAAAGAAAAATGTAAGGGAGGTATTCAATTGTTCATTTTATTTTAAATAAGAGATAACCTATTTGGAATTGTACATAGTTTGTCGAATGACTTTAATTAAATTATCAATTTTAAAAAGTGGTTAATGAAAAAGATGAAAATGATTTATGCATTTCGATTTAGTTAAGCTAAGCACCAATGTTCGCTGCGTCTGCGTAGAGAGAAAAGGGGATTATGACTCCAAATAATATATTAATATTAATTAATCAGAAAATAAATGTGCTTTCTTATAATTCGAAGTGGTAGTAATCCCAGTAGGTAAACAAAAATACCGGTTACCAAAAATGTTAAGGCTTAATGATGACATTGCTCCCTTATGTAATTCAATGTCCGTAATGCATAATTCCCTTATTAAAGGGTGGTTAATTACACGCTCAGGATTTAAACAAAATTTCCAACCTTAATTCATTTAGGAAACACTTAATTAAGCATTAAGTTATTTCAAGAGCGGAGATGAATTCCAATAAAGTTCTCAATTGGTGAACCCTTAGGAGCAGTATTTTCTCTTTACTCACCTAAAAAGACGTAAACATGGGAATAGTCTATAAAAAGTTGCGTGCAGTATAAAATTTCTTTCGAGGAAAAAAAAACAGTAAAGAGATAAAATTGGTAAAAATCATAGTAGACTGTGATTGGAAAAAGATTTACAATCCATGATTCTATCTTACATATAGAACGTATTTGCGAGACATAATTTTGAAGTTTGAAAGCAAACAAAATGTAGTTTCCTAAATATCGAAGTAGTTCTAAGGAAACGCTGAAAATGTAAAATCAATTGCAGAGGACTTGGCGAAAGAGCGAAAGAGCAAAGCTTCGGTTTTATTAAATAAACCTTCCATATTTTATAAGAAATTGACTTGACATTCTTATAGCTATTCCCGCATATCGAAACATAAAAATATAGGAACTCCTTTGTTAACATTCACACAGTGAAATTACACTCTATAAATTTTGCTCTTTCATGTTTAATTATACATGCAGGTAACGCTATTTTCTGATTTTAGCCATATGGTGATAGGTATACATTTAGTTACCTACTTCATAAATTTCTAAATGTATTCACATTTCGGATGTTTCCGTCTTGGTAAAGAGAATTGAAAATACATCAAAGAGCGGTACTAGAGTAAGAAATTACATTTGAATGTCGAACTGAACCGCACAAGGTCCTTTAATGTTATCGAAGTTATTGAACAATATTATGATTTTGAGGCCTTTATCGGTAGCGTACCTTTCATCGTCGTATCGAACTTATTAAGAAATTTTTAATTAAATTTCTATTTCTGGAGTCCCGTTTAATAAAAAGCCGAGTCGATGTCCTGTCGTACAGCTCTAAGAAATAAAATTTAGCAAGCTTTAGTAAATAATATGAATCTTGACAAAAAATTAAAATAGGTATAGCATAATTTGGCAAGAATAAAATTTAAGGGTGATGTGTACACTTTTATACATTAAAATGTAATACATTTCATGCTTTGCCATATTTAGTGCAGACTCTAGCACTTTTTCCTGTTTTCAAGCATCGCCATTTTTCTTTTTAGTACTTATTGAGTTCACTGTTGCGTATTTATTATGTCTCATAACTCGATCCAAAAGCAGTGTGTGGCTTTGTATAACAATAGTATCTCATAGATCTGCATTAATAACTGTCTATTAATGCATGTCTTCAATATGTTAAACACTTCCATGAAGCGGAAAGAAATGTCCCAAACCACACCTACCTCTACTGTAATAACCCTGCTTCCTATTCCACCGCAGCAGTACCACCATTTCCGCAGAAATTCCTTCCACAAATTTTTGTTGCCAACTTCAGTAACAGTAAAAAGTTGAAAGCAGGTTTGTTCAAACCCTTGCTTGTTTGTTACGCATCTACTTCACTCTTCTTCTCGTTTTTATACATACATATTTTGGAATATTGTCTCCTTTAATTTGATCACCTTACTTTGCTCTCCTTAGTACAGGAGCCTTCAAGAGGAGCTATGTGTGGTACAGGTTAATAATCCACTGGTGTTTCGTGAAAGGCCGACGTTTCGGCTACGAAAGTGCAGCCTTCTTCGGGGCAACTTTATTGAAGAGAGTAACATAATTAGTTAACAGTTTTTTAAAAGTGGTTCTTACATAAGTAATACGAATACAGTTATGTTTAAATTAATCTCAATTGTTTAAAAAGGGTGAAGCACCCCAAAATGATTAAAATGATTATATACTTATGTAAGAACCACTTTTAAAAAACTGTTAACTAATTATGTTACTCTCTTCAATAAAGTTGCCCTGAAGAAGGCTACACTTTCGTAGCCGAAACTGCGCCCTTTCACGAAACACCAGTGGATTATTAACTTGTACCACACATAGCTCCTCTTGAAGGCTCCTGTACTAAGGAGAGCAAACTAAGGTGATACATATTTTGGTTTAGACTGTGACATTGTAAGAATGTAAAAAATGAAATCGGAATGTGAAAACTGTCAGTATTGTAAATCGTGCAAAATACTTTTTGGACAAGCCTTCCACACCTTTTTTCACCGAACAAATTTATGTACGAATATCCAAATAAAATTTTCTCTTCTTCTCTGTAACGTTTTTAACGAAATCAAATTGAATTTTGAAATCATGTGTTGGTATGTGAAAATTTGAAAATGTTGCAAAAAATTAAAACTTTAGTTTTAGCGGAAGTTAAAGACAAAATAATTTCTGGTGTTGAGATTGTTCGGTAAGCTAAAAGTGACAGACGATGAAAGAATCTCATTGAAATCTTGCTTAATTTTCGAAAAATACCACTTTTTGAATTTAGACAATTTCGAAAAACGCCATTTTCCTAGCTAAGTGAAAATCAGTCGGTATATCTGATAGGGGCTAAATAGGTTTTCATACTAGCACAAATTATTGCCGTAAAGTTTTTTAAAAAAATCAAAAATTAAAAAAAAATCCATTTGGTGCCGACTTTTTGGCGAGCGCTGTATATCATTAATACATTTGGCTTTAAAATTTCCTTAGTTAAATGGTGCTAATTGTTTTTTTATAATATTTATGGGATAAACAATGATTAAACCTTTAGGAATGGAAATAGGGAGATCAATTTAATTCGGATAGGATGCTTTAAACTAATAAAGTTAATCTTTGTTACGTTGCTCGATTAGTTGCCTAATTCGCGAAAGTCGATCGTATTGATTCTAGTATGAGTTACAGAGTTACGAAATTTCTTAATTCCCTATTTTGTCAAAAGAGTTCGCTATCGATACCTTTTTCATCCCTCTTTTTTTTCCTAATAGAAGCGTTCTAAATATTCGCCACGTTTGCGTTGGTTCCGTTACAGATTTTTCACTCGGCGCGCGACCGAAATTCGTTATTTTAATTGGCTACAGTATACGTCACCTAATCTCTGATTGGTTAGTTTTTTTCGTTTCGTTTTCATTTATTTGTTGCCGTTGAGCTCGATTAGCTTCGATAGTAGCTCGATTCTTAATGGCATACCTTTCTACTTCGTTTCGTTGAACAAAACGTTACATATTTAGTGCTACCGAGATTTTCACATTTTCTTAAAAATCGATTTAAGTGAAAAGTTTCGAACAATCTAGTGTCTCCTTGGAATCATCTGCTAAGTCTAAGAGTCATTAAACCGTATTTTACGTATTTGTGCATTAAATAACTGTTCAGGAATTACTTTCTTGCTACGCTCCTGGAAAATAATAATCCTCGAGCGCTTTACCGGTTCTCACGGATGGTGTAACCGCCATTTTGTCAACGAATTTATCTGAGAATCTACCCGACATTACTTCCGTTCCTACTCGCCGTCAAACGTCGCTGGTTAGATTCCTGATAACAACGCTAATTGCTGTTCATTATCTCACCTCTATTATCTCCGAATTATTGAATTAAGAACATAAATTACTACAAAATTTTCATCTGTTGCCATCTTCCGTCAACCTTTGAAAAGCATCGCTAAGTTTACTATAACCTCATTTTTCTTATTATTTGAATTTGACTATTGTTATTGCCTAAATTGTTTTATTCTAAATTACTTGAGCTTACCATACCTGGACTCACCTTCATCATTAATTTAATTCATTTTGCTACGTTCTTAATTAATTTTTTACTAACTTTGTTTTACTGCCTTTAAAATTACTTTTGTTACTCATGTTATCTTTTACCTTGATGAATTTAATTTGTTTAAACTTAAACCTTAAAAAGCCAATTGCTAATTAGTTAAATGTCAACAATCGATACTGTCTCAAGTTCGTAACTGTTATATTTCAGTCGGTCTGCTTGTTGGAGCCCTAACTCCGTTAATTTACTCTTTCATTTAAGTAGGTAATTCAACAGTATGTTTGGTTGCGCAATCAACACTACTGCTGTACCTATAAGTAAGGTAAGATTTGCTTTGATTACATTTACTGACTATACTGTACAGATAACAAGTCGGTCGCTGGTATCTTATATTTTGTTACCTACCTGTCAGGAGCGCATAGTGTAGACGCGCCTTAAGGAGGATGCGCGAGTGTACTTGGTTTTGAGAGTGTTGTAATGTATCTGTAATACTGTAGTCGTTAATATAATATTGTACGTAACTTTAATAAATAAATAACTGGTTGACGTCGTTTAAGTATAAACGTTACATGGTGCCGAAACCCGCGTGTGAGTTATAATTTGATTAATTACAATCAACAAAAAGTGGTGTGCTAACCTCAAAAATGGCCAACGCCCAAACGAACTTGAGACCGCCAAAAGCATTCGTAATAAATCACGAAACAGACTTACACAAAGAATGGAAATTATGGTTACAACAATATAACTACTTCGAAGTAGCAACACAATTAACTGCTAAAACAGAGGAAATTCAAATCGCAACATTCATGACCTGTGTAGGACCAGATTCCATCGCGTTGTACAATTCTCTACCCGAACCACTGCTAGGCCCGAATCAAAAGCTAACTGTTGCAATGGTAAACCAGCGTTTTACTGATTACTTTGAACCAAAAATCAACATAACGTTCGAAAGGTTCAAGTTTCACAAAATGGCACTGCAAGTAAACGAAAAGATGGAAGAATTCGTAGGGAGATTAAGAGTACAAGCTAAGAGGTGTGAATTCCAACATTTGCAGAATGAAATAATACGAGATCAATTGGTTATTGGACTTCTTAACGAAGATGTACGGAAAGTGTTACTGGCCGAAGACCCACAATTGGAAGCAGCTGTTTCAAAAGCGCGAGCTAGTGAACTGGCTAACATACGCTTGGAAGAAATGCAACAGTCGGAAGTTACCAAAGTAGGAGCCATAAAGAAAAGTGATAAAGCTAAGCGTACAAAAAACATTTACCATTGTAAAAAATGTGATAAGCAACATAAACGTCGCGAATGCCCTGCATTTAAGCACAAGTGCAAAAAGTGTAAAGAACTAAACCACTACGAACAGTGCTGCCCTAACACGAACTATAACTCCGAGAAAAAAGTGAACGAAATCCACGAAGAAGATCCTTCGAGTGACGAACAGTTGTTGTATGTTGGTGCAATACAGGATAACTCAAGCAGGCCGGACCAATGGACCATCGAGGTATCGATAGAAGATAAATTGCTACCCATGAAACTGGACACAGGAGCGCAGTGCAACGTCTTGTCACTGAGGGTGATAGAAGACCTTCAGCTAAAATCGAGTACTAAAAAGTTACTGTCGTTTAGTAATCATAAACTTTCAGTTGCAGGGGAAGTAACTCCCAGATGTTTTCTAAATAACAGATGGGCCCGCATCGTGTTTAAGGTCGTTAAGGAAGAAATTGATCCAGTACTAGGTGCCAACGCCTGCGAGAAATTGAATCTAGTCAAGCGAGTTTACCACCTAAAAGACCAAAAACAACTCTACGAAGGTCTCGGATGCATTAAGGACTTCGTTTATGAAATCGACTTAATAGAGGAACCAAAGTTCAAAATATTTCCTGCTAGAAGAATACCGTATAAGATTCGGGAGGAAGTAAAGAAAGAACTGGACCGCATGGTGGAAATGGAAGTAATAGAGGCCACAACCGAAGCTACAGAAGCAGTTTCACCAATGGTAGTCGCGTCTCGTAAAGGCAAGCTAAGAAGTTGCATAGACCTAACAGAAGTCAATAAAAACATATTACGAAGACACCACCCATTACAGACGATCGAAGAAATTGCCACGAAACTGCATTCAGCTAACTACTACACGGTGTTGGATTGCCGAAAAGGGTTCTGGCAAATTCCAGTTACCAAGAGAACGCAGAAAATATTGACGTTTGCCACACCATGGGGCCGGTATTCCTGTAAACGTTTGCCATTTGGTCTAGCATCTGCTCCAGAAGTGTTTCAAGCTCGAATGCAAAAGCTACTCGTAAATATACCTAATGTGGAAGTAGCAATCGATGATGTTCTGATCCATGGAGAAAACTTAAAACAATTACGTGCAGCCACCAAACGGGTCCTAGATATTTTCAAGGCAGCAGGGTTAACACTGAATAAAGAAAAATGTCTATACGAGCAAACAAAAATTAAGTTCTTGGGCCACATCTTTACTAATAATGGAATGGAAGTGGATCAAGAGAAAACACAAGCTATAGTTCGCCTTCAAGAACCAAACAACAGGAAAGAGCTCCAAAAAGTCATGGGTAAATTCACATACTTAAGTAAATACATACGCAACTTTTCCAAACAAACCGAAGTTTTGAGAAGATTGTTGGCTACTGAAGAACCATGGCATTGGGGTCAAGAGGAAAGTAAGGCTTTCAAAAATTTAAAACAATTGATAACTGAACCACCGGTCCTTAAACTGTATGATGTAAATAAGGAAGTGAAACTGCAAGTGGATGCAAGTTCAACCGCTGTAGGGGCCGTATTGCTGCAAGAGGATCGACCAGTGGCGTATGCTTCAAAAGCGCTAACGCTGACCCAGCAAAAATATCCACAGATCGAGAAGGAGGCATACTCAATACAGTTCGCATGCGAAAAATTTAGAACATACATATGGGGTAAAAAAATAACTATAGAAACGGACCACAAACCCCTGGAAACAATATTTAAAAAACCCATCCATACCGCACCCCAAAGGATACAAAAAATAAGGATGAAGTTATTAACTTATGATCCTTATGTCGTGTACATAAAGGGAGCAAATATGTTTTTGGCAGACCCACTAAGCCGCTTCTGCGTCAACGAAATACCCAAGGATGAAACAGAAGACGACTTGGAAATTAACATAATATTATCGGTTTCCGAAGAAGAATAAACAGGTTAAAACTAGAGATTCAGAAGGATCAGGTATGCCAAGAACTAAAACAGTATATCTTAAAAGGATGGCCAAAGGAGCGTCAGGCATGCAGTGCCAAAGTGCATTTATTTTGGACGTTCCGAGAGCAGCTGTCCATACATCATGACCTAATATTTAATGTCGACAGAATAGTAGTTCCCGAAGCCTTACGAGAGCATATGCTGAAATACATCCACAGTGGTCATTTCGGTTACGAAAAGTGCATTCGTCGAGCCAGAACTCTACTGTTTTGGCCAAAAATGGCAGAAGACATTAAGCAATACATTCTCGAATGTAACATCTGCCAGACATTTCAACGAAACAACCCAAAAGAAATGGTATTAAGTGACGAAATTCCTAAATATCCGTTTGAAATCGTAGCTACGGATTTATTTCACTTCCAGGAAGAAGAATACATTGTCCTTACAGATAGTTATTCCGGATTCATAGAATACCAGCATTTGGGAAATACCACAACACACGAGATAATTAAATTCTTGAAGCTGCATTTCGCAATACATGGAATACCACGATTAGTGTACTCAGATAATGGACCTCAATATGCTTCATCTGCTTTCAAAAAGTTTTCACTAGAATGGAAATTCAACCACAAAACCAGCAGCCCTTATCATCCGCAAGGTAACGGATTAGCAGAGAGAGCAGTCCAAACAATGAAGAACATATTAAAGAAATGTTCAAGGGACAGGACAGATATCAGGTTAACATTGCTGAATCACAAAAACTTGCCACGAGGGGAAATGGGATCTCCGGCTCAACGCTTGTTTAGCAGAAACCTAAAAAGCACTATTCCTTCCACAGAAAAGGCATTAAAGCCTAAAATAGTCCACGAGGTTTCATCAAAGCTGAAGAAATGCAGGTTGGCTCAAAATAAGCGAGCCAGCAAGCATGAGAAACCGAAACCAAGTCCTTCCTTTACTATAGGAGACAAGATAATGGTGAAAGCATCAATAGATAAGGAGTGGAAGCCAGCTCAAATTACGGGAATCATCCATGATAGATCAGTAGAAGTAACAGATAGCAGAGGCAAAACCTACCGAAGAAACAGCAAGGACCTAAGGAAAACTGAAGCCACCTTACCAGAACCAATTATAAGAAACCCATATTATACAGAAGCTAGTATTCAGTATAATACAGCGATGGATAAGAGGCCAATAAATCCAGAGTCCTCAACAGAACCTCCCGAACTATAGCTACCAGTTCCAGAGAAACCACCGTGTGAACCTCATCGGTCATCCCCGGTTGAGAAAATAACAAGTACTCGAAGTGGACGCTTGGTCAAACCACCAACTCGCTTAAACTTATAAAAAGGGGGATGTCAGGAGCGCATAGTGTAGACGCGCCTTAAGGAGGATGCGCGAGTGTACTTGGTTTTGAGAGTGTTGTAATGTATCTGTAATACTGTAGTCGTTAATATAATATTGTACGTGACTTTAATAAATAAATAACTGGTTGACGTCGTTTAAGTATAAACGTTACACTACCGTCATTTATTTGTTAAATATTTTCTTCAGTTGTTACCAAGGTTGTTTCATGTAACGTGAAACAGATTATATATAAATTGCTCATTACAAGTGTTACTTGTTTAGTTCATTATAACTACGATTACCGTTAGGTTACTCAAGTGTACTTCTTTACCGAATATCCATTTTTCTTTCAGCAATCACATCACTGTTACTTCAAGCTGCTAAGATTTTCGTAGTTCCGATTACCAGCTTTAACTTTCTAAAGAACTTACATGGCGCCCCAATTCTATTCATTTCTTACTACCCACATTTGCTTACTAACTTTAAACTGATCCACCCCTATTATTGCCCCTTATAATTGAGCTTCCGAGGTCATTGCATTTTATGAATGTTGTGTTACAACCCAATTGTTACCGTAACATCTTCCTAATTAAAGTAGAGTCTGAATAAGATATTTTAAAATTTCTTTTTACTTCCAATGTACATTAAGTATTTAATTGAAATTATGTAAGGTATTCACAAGCTCTTTAAGTCTTTCGTGATCATTGCGAACATGTTTGTCCTTCGGAATTTTAGATATCAACTCTGCAAATGAAGTTATCCGATACTTTCAATTATTTTATACTTCAAAGGTATAGAGTAACACATTCATTCATAAACATTAGTGGGCTAAACTTTTGAGCTATGATGCTATTACGAAGTGATGACTTATGTAACAGTAGATTTTTATTGCAACGATATATCATGTATACCTTAGAAAAAAATATTGATCATTCTATTACCCGATTTGTCATGTTACGTTATAAAAAAAACTCATGTATGGGACGCACCTGCTATTATAATAGCAGAGTCAAATGCAATAAGGTAGTATCGTGTCAAACAAAAAATAAAGGATTATAAATAATCATTCCAAGACGATTGAATTGCAAAACCAGGCATTTGAAGATAAATGGAATTAGCCGATTAACAGAAACTAAAGACTATGACAGAAGACAAATGGTATTTATACGAAAGAGATGTTCAACTAGAAATAGCAAATTTCTGAAAAATTTACTGTTACCTAATGAATTTATTTCAAGATGCAGTAAAGTGTCGCAATAGTGTCTACCTTTTTTGAAAGTGATCTTTGTACCCATTCATGAATGTTTTTTGGCAATAGAGTGATTTGCCAATTTTACTCTTAGCTTAAATACTGGAAATTCTTATTTGATAATAATAATAATAATAATAATAATAATAATCGCTTTTATTGATTATTAGTGAGTAGTAAGTATACAGTTCTCAGTTCCAACTTCAATTATTCTTCGGTAGTTACTCCATTCGATTTAAATCCATCCATTTTGGTTTACACCTCTCTGTGTTGGTCCCATAATGGTTCTTCTCGATCATTTCTGAATGTTTTACCGGACAGTGCATTTTCTCCTTTTATTTACATTATATAATTGTACTTAATCTTCTTTTATCTACCAATGTTCCATCATCATTGCAATTATATTGAAAATACTAAACGATTGTAATCTTTTAATTCAGCTTTCTTCTTCATTACTTTACACCCCACATGGTAACGGATATGATTCCAATTTTATTTTTCGTGTTTATAAAGTATTTTGTAACATGACGTTTGTACAAGCATGTAGTGCTCCGTCCGAGAGGGTTTTTTAAAATCTCTGGTACAATTACTTTGTTTATGTGCGTTAATTTACGGATTTCCACAAATTTATTTCAATGGAATCCATTATTTTTCAATCTGATCGAGTAATGTAGTGTCGCTCCGTCATGATGAAACACATTTCAATTTGTTGTGTTGTGTGAAACATCCGTACATATGATTTAATAAAAAATTGTATTTGATAGTTGTGTGTTTAACTATTTCATTAAATATACAGGTAATAAGTGATCACTAGGCTTGTAAGTGTTGGTCAGTAGCAATTAGTTTTGAATTAATACGATTGCGGCCGAATGGTAAAGGAAAATATTACCCCATATATTTTACGAATGTGTGTAAAAATTGTGATGTTGGGTTGTGTCGAAAACATGAAATACAACATTTATTATTATTATTATAGTCTTCATCTTTAAGCGGGTGTGGTAAATGGTCGAGTGGTCGAGCTTTTAGAGGATTGGTGAAAATGTTATAGCTTCGATAGGTATTACTGTCCGTTTTCAAAAATAAAATGAAAATCTACATCAGGGAAGAATCAGGTTTTGATTATGCCCTGAAAACCCACCTGTACTAAAATATCCTAATACCAAATTAATGAAGGGACAAGCACCTTGAAATTGTCTATCGTTAATTCCGTAAATGTCTAAATTCTGACACTTCGCTAGTAGTAGGAGATACGTTATTAGAAATATATACCCTCATCTGTTATTTGACGATGACAAACATTATAAGATAGATAATATACAGGGTGTTTCAGAATAAGATGCTGATCCTTAAGGGTGTGAATCCTTATGTGATTTTAGGAAGAAAAGTTCAAATAAACCTATGTCCTAAACCTCTTAACTTTTGAGCTACAAGGTGTTAAAGTTTTAAGAAAAACATTGTTCTTTTATCGTATCTTTAATAATTTCCTAGATATTTTTATCAAATTTGGCACACGCCCTCTAAGCATTAATTATTTTGTCATTGCAATTATTTCCTTGACAACAAAGTTTCTAGCCTCCTTTTCAGAAATCATAGGCACATAGCGGCATGCGCATTAAATGCTTTTTATTTTTTTTATCTCATTGGACGAAAAAAAGTCAAAAAATCAAATTTACCCTAAAATGAATGGGAATTTTAAAAATCATTTTTATTTTAAGAAAAATCAGTGGCGTGCATAGAATTTTACCAAAAATATCTAGTTCACATCCTGTACGGACGCCACTGGTTAAAAAATTAAAAAATCTTTTTTATCAAAAAATGGTTGTTGGTACTTAGAGAGCGTGTGCCAAATTTGATAAAAATATCTAGGAAATTATTAAAGATACGATAAAAAAACGATTTTTTTCTTAAAACTTTAACACCTTGTAGCTCAAAAGTTAAGAGGTTTAGGACATAGGTTTATTTGAACTTTTCTTCCTAAAATCACATAAGGATTCACACCCTTAAGGATCAGCATCTTATTCTGAAACACCCTGTATAGGTCGATAAATTGCAAATGGGTTGCCTAGCTAAATCGGGGCACGATGCTGTTAAATCCGCTTTCTTTCAGAAGAATGCTCTGCATCCCTGTCTGTCACATGGAATGGCGCGCGCAACGCTCTCTGTCACTACCATCACAATCCTAGTTGCCTAGATTTTATATATTATCTTTTCAGCGTGAGCGTGGAGAGTGACAGAGAGCGCTGCGCCCGCCATTCCATGTAGCAGACAGGGATGCAGAGAATTCTTCTGAAAGAAAGCGGATTTAACAGCATAGGGCCCCGATTTAGCTAGGCAACCCATTTGCAATTTATCGACCTATATATTATCTAACTTATAATTGTTATGATAGGTGTATATTCTATGGTTTAGTACTCTGTTGGAATCGATATTATCGACCCCTATTCGATTGTGCTAATAGGTGGCGCAATATGTACCTTGCTACTACAGTGACTCTATTACAAACAGTGACGACAAGCAGCGATTAGCTCCACCCATCCGCCATTAGGAGGCAAAATTTTGGGCGGATTTCTATGAACTCAACGGTGGTATCCTAGCAACGTGCCAAATTCAAATAAAAATCACACGCTGATCAAAGGTAAACACAGTCAGGCCGCCATTAAGATGCAAAATATACCACGGCCAATCAAAATCGATACATCGCTTGTCGCCACTGTTTGTAATAGAGTCACTGTACTTGCTACACGTAAATTCTGATTTCCTGATTGGTTGAAGGATGCGTAGCTCGAACCGCGTTTTCAGCGTGCTATTCATCTCTCTCCTTTTAACGTCATTCACGCTCTACTATCTCTTTTTTTAATTCTTAAGCCTGTTAGTTTTCTGACTGGTAAAAGCGTCTTTTTGCTTCGAGCTCTTAAACAGTGCAGACCCTCCATTTTTTGTGCTTAGAAATTTTCACAATTATCTTACTTGTTCGTTATTTAAACGGTTTTAAGTGGAATTTCTTAACTAATTGGTTGTGGACGAAATCAGCTGCTTATTTCAACCGCCGCCGAACGTATTATTTACGGTTTTATACAAATTAATTGGTGTCGCACCTAAGAGTCGTCAAAGTGTTCGTAACGTCAGTGATTAAACTCATTGGGTATGTACTTATTCTCGTTATTCTCTTCAAAATCGCATGCTTTCCTTCAACTTCTCGTCTCTAATTTCTCGTAATGTTCCTAGCGTTCAAGTTCAAGACTAGTTCTACGCCTTTCGCTTCCCTGTACCACATGATAGTGACCTGTCAACCACCATCTTGATCCGGTAACACCGATTCCTGCCTTGACAACTCGCTGCCATCTTCTATATTTTGAAGTTCGCTGAAGACAACTGTCATCGATCTTTATCTTACTGTTTCTTTAAAAATTACTGTACTTTCATTGCCTTTTCTTTTAAACTCAGTAACTTTAAATATTTGAATTTATGAATACGTTACCGTTCCGAAATTAGTTACTTCAGTAAATTGCTTTATACTTACTTAACTTAAATATTTCTGTGACGTCATACATTTTTTTTGTGAATACCTCATTCTAGCTACATTTGCTCTTCATCTACTACTGTTATTTTACTTCAACGTAGATATTATTTTGTTTGCGTTAATTAACTTGTATATTACATTAGATTAGCTATCCCTTTTTACCTTAACTTTACTTATTGATAACTTCAAACTCTTTTGCTAAAATATATACTCAGTATCCGATCCTTCAAGGGAATCGTGAGTAACTAAGTATTCTCGTAATTTGGGACCGACCCATTGTTGGTCCAACGTGTACTAATTTTCTTTATTTAGATTGCTTCGCTTCGGCAGACTTTGCAAAGGATCTCCACCGAAGAGTTACACAGGTACATATTTTTATTATTACTTACTTACTTTTGTTCGCTACGATTGTATCGTATACTTGAAATATTGTTTCTTATGTTAACGTAAATTCATTATTAGTAGTTTTGCTACGCTACTTGAAAAAGGTAAAGCGGATCACTAATTAGCTTATCACCTTTGAGTGAATTTTATATTTTTTTTTTGTGGATCATATTTTATTTATTTTATTTTGAACAATTACCTTACTTTATAATTCTTGTATATATGTTATTGACCGAGTCCTTATTACACTCTCGTCAAATTACTTTTATTCTCATTATTACTCTGTTACCATACTTTTTCTATCAGATTATTACGTTACTTTTCTCCGAATTGAGATTATCTTCGCAGTTCATACTCTCAATTTTAGCTATTACCTACAGAACTTGCGTGGCGCCCTTTTCTCTATTGCGTATTCGCTGCTCACTCTGCTTATACTACTGCTACCTCACTTTTATCACTAATTCTGATCCACGCCCGTCGCCCATATAACTGAGCTTACTGGTGCAATACCAATTGATAAATTTTGTTACAATTCGCAATTCTTGCCGTAACATAATCTTTGTTATCGTCAAATAACAGATGAGGGTATATATTTCTAATAACGTATTATAGTGTTTTCTAAATCACAAGATGCTACGCGGCCGCGGGTTACGAGTATACGAACCGATACTAACTCTATAGTAATTACCAAATAACAGTTCTTTAACTGGTTAACTGATTTATCATTTTCGTCCAATTTGACATTTTTAATTTCTTTATTTTAAATCGTGACGATTAGTTTACTTTGCAGCAATGGCGTATATAAGGGGGGGGGGGGAAACCCTTCCCGAAATAAGTTTACATTTTACACTAAATCCTAAATGATATGGTCAGTCGTAAATTTTCTCATTACTGAATTGGGGATAAGGGATAAGGGGGATAAGGGGACTCGACCTAATGAACTCTAATGCTGAACCCCCTCCGAAAATTATTTATAGCTACGCCCCTGCTTTGCAAAAACGGCACTCCATAAATTTCACACTTTAATAATTTTTAATAGGTGCGTTATCCTTTCTTGCAGATAAGAATCCTTTGGGAGATAGCTGTAAGATCTGTGTTAACATTTTAACTTAGTTGCAAACTTGCAAAATTTTATGAAATGGACAATAGGGTGGTAAAGAGGTATTTCAAACGAAGCTGCATTGAAGAGATATATGTACAGATACACATACGTCAGAAAGTTCTAAGAAATAGTTGTTTAGTATCCTTTCGGATGTGAGGACTAATGTCTGTAGTAACCGACAAGAACATTGTTACTGCAGTTTTACTAGCAAATACACGAACAAATTAATGAAGTAGTAACACTGAAAGCAAAAAATATACAGAAAACTTAAAAAAATCAATACTAAAGTAATATTAAAATGAAAAAGTAGTTTAACTAAAAATGAACAAAAAAACAACTTTGATAGAAAGTAAACAAGCAATTTTTATGAATTCCTCTAAGCTACAACACGAACACCGACGAAAACGTACTTCTTTCACGAAACCAAGTTTTATTATTGTAGAAGTTTAAATTAAAATTACGTTCGATGGGGAACATTGAATATGCTTTCACAATTGGCGAAAATAAACAAACTAAGCAACATACTTTAGTTTTACTTTTTTTTTGCAAAATTAAATTTATATTGATTACTTTGAAGGTGTAGAAATTACGAGAGAATTGTACGGCTACTGTATGTTTCATATTTAACGAATCTTTATTTTAATTATAACGCTAAAACTAATATTAAAGTTAGAGATAGCTCTTTGTTTGATAGCGGCTATTTATAAGAACAGTAAATAAAGACGGTTTTAGGGAGTAAAAATGTGTACTTTCATTGTATAAGTTTGTAGGGATATCCAATTTTGTGTTCCCAGTATAGAAGAAACGTGATCTATCATGCTGGATTAGTTTTAGTATTGTTTACCCTTGCAATATTTTTGATAAATATTGTGCATACTACCTAATCCAATTTTAAATGTATTGTTTCTAACATTAATTAAATTGACTTTTTTCAAATATTTGCAAATTAAGTTTGTAATGTGGTTGTTTGTAATTGTAAAACACAATGCTGTAAATTATAACCATAAAGCGATACCAAAGTAAAGTTTATCAAAATTAGTATTTGCATATAACTCTTTACAGTATCGATACCATTGAATTTAAAGCACCAATAAATTACTATCGAATATCCATTAAGTTTGGTATTCGCATAAAACCCTTCTCTCATATATTTTTTAAAGAATGCGTTGTGTTAGAAACGATCCAAACTTTAATAAATCTTTTTATTCGATATCAAAATGCTTGGTTATTAAAAACGACATAAACGTGTCGCATTCAAATCCATTTTTGCATTACATGCGCTTAAATTCCTATCAACCATCATGGAATTTTAACTGAAACGTTAGAGGATATGCTTATTTTCATTAAAACCTTATAATTTTTTTTCTTCAAACGTCAAAAAATGACAAGGTTTGCGCATTGATAACAATACACGAAGTGACCCGTTTTTCACTTTCCTACGTTACCATGACACCGTGCGCGAAGTAAGGACTGCATGTAAGCTATATGAGAGTTTAGTATATTAACGTTAAAACAATTGTCAACTTTTTCACGTTTGTAGAAAAAATTTTGTTTACTTACAACTCGTGCGCGAAATACTTTGGTGATCTCGACAATTTTCAGTTCAGTTCACTTCTCGATCACCAAAGTGGCATTTCGCGCATAAGATACAAAAATAACTATTTCCACAATGTTTAGTATTTAATTATTAATTTAACAGAGAATTGCTCCTTGAATTTAAGCAATGATATAACCTACCCTTTTCGGAATAACAGTAAAGGTCTTTCTGGATCAAAACACTCAACGCAACCTTAATTAAACAAGTTAATATAGCCTTGAATAATATCTAACTATCGTACTGCTGCGTTATTCATTGATTTCCAAAAGACGTTTGACATGGTTGATCTATTCTGCTATAATTCAAATTAAATGCGATGGGTATAAGAGGAATAGTAAATGATTGGTTTAGGTCCTATCTACATAATATGAGACCACAACAAGTCAGAATTAATCATAAACTAGGTGAGGAAGGTGTTATTCGCCACGGAGTTCCTCAAGGTTCTGTTTTTTGACCTATCGTCTTTTTAATCTACATCGACGAGCAGTGTTCGGCTAAATGTGAAGGGCAGGTCTCAGTATTTGCCTATAACACCGTACTTCATTACTCTGCGAGGCCTTACTCTGAACTCGTTCGTTGAATGGAGGCGACTTTGCGCAGGTGAAGTGGTGGTTAAATGAGAATAAAATGTCATTTAATTTGCAAAAAACAATTATATAGTCTTTAATCTCGCTAAAATCCCTAAATTGAAGTATTACGAGGGTTAAATCCCCCCTTACAATAATGAACGACGCTGCATGAGAACCAGAAATGGGGTTTTTCTGTTTTTCCCTTTATGTTCATCAAGGTGTCTGACTTTTTGGTGAAATTTAATTAATACAGTCCACTTTCTCGCAACAACGAGGTCGCACGACGCCGACGGTGCAGGTGATTCGGTTCGGCAAGTTGATGAAGTGAGGTATTTTGGAGTTATAGTGCACATGAAAAACTCATATTAAAAAATTAAGTATGTGTCCACCTGATATTCTAAGGATGTTGTATTCTTCCCTAATTCAATCCAGGCTGCAAGATGGTATTTCTTTTTTGGAAGGAGCATATTCAAGTATTATTAAACCTCTGCAAGTTGGCCAGAAACATAAATAATATAACAAGAGATACATCAAAATTTAGGAAATTTTACTCTCTTTTCAAAAAACCCCAAAATATATAGGGCGGTCCGTATGAAAAAATGTAGCTTAGGGTCGTACACAAAAACACCCTGTATAGAAACTGTCTATCGTAATGGATACTACGGAAAAATATGCTCTAAGAAAGATTTTGCCAAAATCACTTATCTTAATAAAAAGAAAGTTATGGGGCACTAAAGAAATCGATTGAATTCTCGAAACGCCCCCTAGCGGCCAAACGATTAGAGATAGCTGAATTCTGTTTACGCCAGTAATTTTCTTATTAAAATTGAACTCCATACTATCTCTTAAAATAAAGGGCGTTTCCATAAGAAAGTGTCCAATTTGGATCACCCAGTACAAAGTTTTGTTCCTCTTGTACGCAGGTTAGTAGAATTTTCAAAATTGTGCTTGGATACTGAGAACGCTCTCTCAAGCCGAGCACCGTAAAATAATCTTTCATATGTTTTAATCGGGCATCACACTTTAATATGCTACTTGTTTTTGAAAATGTTTCAAACTGCAGTACCTACATTATTAGAGATGGTTATATGACGTGCAATACCGTCGAGGGACGGTCAAAAAAATTTTCTAATTTTGTCTATGAAAATATCAAGCGCCAGAGCTATTAATATTTACTAAAAAGTTTCAATTATAAAGTCAAAGTGTTAAAATTAATGTACCTACTGAAGTAAAAAATCCTACGAATCCTTAGTAGACCTAATTTATGAAATTCTCACATTTGATATTCAAATATTTAAATTATGTATACTTACCTTTTGAGTTCTTGTTGTAATTGTTAAAGTTTGGCCCTTTGAATACAAAACCTTTGACACTAAGTAATAATAATAATAATATTTATTGATCGTTAGACCACAAAAGTGGTATAGATCTAGTCATAAATTACATACAATTAAATTAAATGTAAGACATTAAGTCATTAGTTAAAAAAACAGTGTACATAAAAAAAATTAAATATAAATACAATGTATAAATACAAATACAAATACAAATACAATGTGTAGAAGACAAAACATTAGCGTAACAAACAGAATACATTAAGATTTATTGTTTTGTAGTCGTAAAAATTCAAAGCTTCAATACAGCTTTAATTTATCTAAAAACTGCAAACACCATTATCACCCTTTTGGTAAACCAATCTTTGATCAATCAATAAATCAATCAATAAATTTATTTTGTTTAAGAATTAAATTTTTTTACAAAGAGACCCTCTAAACTCTAAAGCAAACAGTATGTACAATCATTCACAGAATATACTTTACAAGCAAAAAACCCACCCCCCTTCCCTAATACTCTTTCCTTTCTCCTACTATCTTTGCCATCCTTTTTCTTCTCTCTACTACATCCTCCATCCATCCTCAAATTTTTTCAGATAGCTCTCGAGATCTTCCCCTTTATTTTTTACACCAGCCACATTCCAGAACGTGATCTTCTCTCTCTTAGATCTTTCCTTTCTCTCTTTATTTCCCCCGTCCATTTTCCCTCCCCCCTTGCCCCCTAGTTTTTTACCCTTTACTTCTACCCACCGCTTGCACGGCCCTCACCACTCTTATCTCTTCATTTCAATCATATCTTATCTCTCCTATCCACATTTTTCTAATTTTTGATCTTGCCCCTTGTCCTATGTTTTGTATAAATGCCATATTTTGTATTAGTATAGTATACATTTACTGCGAGGAGCTTGTAAATGTTAAAACATGCCATATCAGATTTTTCTGAATGTTTAGGTACCTACCTATATCGCGCCTGTAGTCCATACATCTGAAATAATAGGGAAAAAAGGGACGATACTTAAGGATATACTATAATTAGGTTGTATAATAATTGAATATGAAATAAAAAATACACCGAAGGGAAGAAATATAGTCCGCAGCCCCGAAGTTCGGTAATGGCTAATACAATTTTTAAATGAATACGATTAAAGTTAGTCACGCATAAAATCTATAAACACGTCAACTCAATAACAATACAAACTAATTATACGCTTATGTAGTCATATTTCACTAGGTACCAAAGAGTTAGTTCTTTAGTTTTTATTTGGTAATATCGCGAGAGTTCTTTGATCGTGACAAGTAGTTGAGCAGGTACCAATCGGTATTATATACGCCGTAAACGTATCGAAAGCGAAAGTGAAAGCTTACATGACGAACGAAGACAAATTTATTTACTGTCGAAAGAAAAAAAATACAAATTACCTTTAATAAAACGTAATCTCAAAATAGGAAAATGAAAACTGGCATGTAACAGAAATGTTTCTTTAGGAAATCTAAATAATTCGAAGCAACGGAGTTGGAAAGACAAGTTCATTTATATTTTACTACGTTACAAAGAAGATAAAAGACAGAACTGAAAATATCAACGATCTTTTAAATAATTTTTATAATTATTTACTATTTAAATGTAATCCTATTGAGAAATATCCAATTTGCATCATTTTAAATATTGTGTATTTAGATTTTTGTGAAAATAACATTTGTAGCAAAGGGTGAAATAGTAATCTACCTGTTCGTTTTTTTATACGTCATTAAAAAATGTCTATACCACGTATGGGAGGGGTAAAAGTATAGAAAAATTCGCGTAATTAAAAACGATTGAAACGTTGTAATTTTCAATAAGCCTGAAAAGCAAGACCGCGGCAAAATTTAATTTGCTATTATTATTAACTACAAAAGTTATATTCATGTAATGTTTGTACATTACATTTATAACTGTCTTTACATTATAGAAATATAGAAAATGAATTTTCGTTTTGTCGTAGCATATTTTATTTGAATACATACACATACCTAAATACCATGATTAAAGTTCAAAACAAAGTGCTTTTACGAGTATGTCCGTATGCTAGAAAAGTCGGTATGTAGTTTTTCTATTTCAATCACAATTTTTCTATTGTGAACACGCTCATGCCCACGAGAGGATAACTGAAATAATTAAAAATCTTTGAAACGTAATACCCAGTTTCAAGTTTAAACGCAAGAACGATCAAAGGTTATCGGAGGTTTGAAGTACTTTCAATTAAATTGTTCCAGTAAAAGTTTTCAGAGAGGTGTCGCAAACAACTTTTTAACTTTAAAGTTTAAATTGCAACAAGATTATATGTAGCTATTGACTATAATAATAATTTTGCTTTTTAATAATAACGAAACATCCCTACAATTACATATAAATGGTACGGGTACGACGCATCTTATGGATAAAATATAATTTGGAGTTCACCATCATGTATGTACATACCTTGTCTCCCTTTTCTAAAAATTATAGAAAGAAAAACGAAGCTTATAATAATTCACTGTGGTTTGCATAAAAAGTAGACATTCTTTCAGAAAATGGTATTTACTACAACTAACATTTCATTGCGCTTATAATTTTGATTATTTAGGCCCAAAGAAACTAACCATTGATTAGTGGGAATTTGTAAAAAGCATATCAGTTCATAATTTATATACAATGTTAATGAATTCTATAATTACTTTGGTACAACAAATTACCATACCTGAAAATCAGGAAAAGATTAGAAGGAAAGTTGATTCAGATGGTTCTCCATTTCGCTCGCTAGAAAGATTTTCGGAACCGTTATTCAGCATCATTTGAAATAGGACAGACTTCGTTATCATGGCCTTCTTTGGGGCTGTGGTGTCGTCCACTGCTTAGACTGCAGTTTTGTTGATGAGTATAGTGATAAATCCATGTTTCATACGCGGTGACAAGTCTTCGCACAAAATCGGCTGAATTATTTTGAAAATGATCTAAACATTCTTACGACAGTTGAACTCGTACTCATTTTTGCTATGAGGAGGGCTGGCGTGCCAACCATCCGTCGATGGCATTTTCGTACTCCATTCTTGCGTCACAATATTTCATACCCCACAGCAATAGCAACCTCACTCATTTTTAGTCTCCGTCGAATTTTCGCGACCGTTTGTGATGTAATGACACAACTCCATTGTACCGGTCTGCGTTCGTCTTGGAGGTTTGTGCAACCTCATTTCTACTGAGCCATCCAACTCTTTTTAGTCGTGTACGAAGGACCAGAATTATCCAAAATTATCCGAATTTCTTCAAAAATATCTAGATTTTTGAAAACACTTTCACTTGCAACGCTGGTTACAAGCAACTGTTTGACAAATTGAATTCAAATTTTCAATGTGAGCAACCTAAACACGGAACACGGAACTTCATATCTTGGCACTAATAGTAAGTGTAGTATTGCCATTGGATCATTAAGAGTGTTTACTATTTATTTATTCCTTGTTATAAATAATAATTAGTAGGTAATGCAATCTGTATTGACAGTTATTCTTGTACGAATTCGTTTTTAGTAATGCTCAAGCTAATTTAATATTTCTAAAAGTATGCAAGCGATCAGATTTGCTCAGATGATTATTGTAATTGTTACTATCTTTAAAACAAATTGTGATACGTACACCTATACATAAGGGGTGTTCGTCAAGTAACAGTTCTGTAATCACAGACATTTAATTGGCCTTTCACTTAATGAATAACGTTACAAACCCTGCATTCATAAAAAAGCAAATCAATTTTACCAAAAAGATAAAATGATACAATATAACCTAGCATTTTGCTATGTTGTAATGCAGTAGGAACATGTAATGTATTGTAATTAGATCTGGTAAGACCCAACATCCTAATTAATTTAGTTATTCTTACAACATTTAGTTAGGTGCACTATTTCATTACTATGTGATACGACGATCCTTAATTAACAACGACGAGTCAATCAGTTATTATCTATGCTTAATTAAGCATCCTTTGAGTGCAAATTGTATACACACCCCGAATTCCACCGTATATGAAGAATACGGATTAATTTTGCTTCACACTCTGTTAATGGAAAATTGATTTTCTTTAGGAGAATAAAAAATTAATCACTTTATAAATTATGATGGTTGCCATCAGAACACGCAATAGAAACTTTGGGCACATAAAATTATTAAAACATTATAACAGTAATTATTGTGCTTTTGCCACAGTGGTTTATAAATCAAAGAGAAAATGGAAACACGCACACAAAACTTTACCTTCTTGATGAAAACTTTTCATTTTATTTTCGTCAGTTAAAAGTTTGCAGCTTTCATTTCGCTTATGGTTAAAAATTAATGAATACTATGAAAATGAAATTAAAACTTTTAAATGCATTATACTGGCATTATCTGGCGAGGCAAACAATTTAATTATTGTTTAATATATAAATCCTTTAAGATTCTCTTCCTAAATTATGAAGTTGTTGGACTGTATTCGTTCAAATTTTGCTTTGATTTTGTTATTTTGTTATTTTATAGATACCAAGTTTTTATCGTTCCTTTTATTACTGACTGTAGTAAATTAGGGAGAGTATAACAAAAAAAAAACGAATGATAAAAAGAACCCTTTGCATTAAAAAATATTTGTATTGCGGAGACGACGTTTGCTTTATCTCTATTGGGTTTTAGTACGTATAGACAATTCGAAAACCATAAAAATTGAGAACATATACCAATTGAGATAATGTGCCAAATCAATTTCCATCTCCTTATTATAGAAGAATATTAGAGTAGTACACAATAAGCTTGTGGTTGATCAAATTACGCAGCGTTGATAAATGAATTAAAATCCAATCTGTGCCTCTTTTTTTGATTGTGCAATTATTTTTCTAAATTATGAAGTAAATTCGTCTCAGGCTCAATCTACCTGTTAATACTGAAATGGTCATTATTCGATTAAAACTTTGTAGCATCATATTGGAAAGTATGTGGAAAATTATGAAAGGCAAGCTGTTTATTGCGGGCAGTAATTGCGTTGTGCTTCAAGCACTCCGAGAACTGTCATGCTTCACTGTAACTTACTTCTAATAGAATGGATTTATACACAATTAAATTGTAGGTTTTAGTATAGACAAAAATTCTTAAATATCATCACAGTTTAAATGTAACTTTTTCAGAAACACAATTAGATTAATCAGACCGAAAATTCAGCAAATCCCATAAAAAAGTTACAATATCGTGTGTGGTTGCTATAATATAATCTAATTTAATACTGGAATAGCTACAACCTTAACAGTCGGAAATAATTTCGGATAAGCACATAAATTTTGGAAGTTCAAAAGGTCGTCCAGGACTAAATTGATCATATACTAAATAAACACAACAAACAATTAATTATTCACTAATAGCTTAAAGTTTTGATATAAGTTTACTATTATTAATAAAAGCGATTTAATATGTGACATAAATTGAATTCAACGACATTAACATATTGGTTATCACGTTAGATTAATTTAAAGCGGATATGTCGATTTACTGAGACACTTAGGTATGCTTGTCTATAGGTGTATATATTTTTTTCTAAATGTTTAGTACTCTCGATAACATACAATACCATCATAGTAGTTGAAAATTGAATGCAACGTAACATTCAATATTATTATGTAAGCGTTTTAAAGTAATGTATCAACCTACTATCGGAGAAAAATGCAAGGCCCCTGACTTTAGAAGCTTGTTTCTCACAATTTAATAAAATAAAGTGCACTTAAAAGGTTATTTATTCCTACAAAAAGGTGTACAGTTTTAGATTTTTTCAACACATCGTTAATTTTCTGTATCAGTGTATATGTGCAAAAAAGCGCTAATTATGACTCAAATCGCCCAAATGCTCAACTTTAAAAATTCAATTACGGCTATATTATTGAAACTGAGTGGTAAGTACTTATGTATTTGAAACATGTATACTTATTTGTCGGTGTGAGATGCTTTTGAGGCCAATTGGTTTATTAGTCTTAAAGCTATAATAAAAAAAACGACATCTTGTGTAACTGAGTACCTGAAAGTTCGATATCAATAAGATTGACAGCAACATAAAAAGTTAATCCAATTATTTAGTGGTCTAACATAATTCAAAAAAATAATGCCATGTATACACGCTAGTATTTAAAACATTTTTGGACAAAAGGTTCGTGCGGTGAAGTGCAGTGCGCGGGGAAGCTGTTGTCCTACACTATTCCCATGAAACGCATGGTTTTGTACATTGCAAAACGAATAATCACATTGTTGTGGTTGTGAGGTTGTGTACGATGTGGTTTTTACCTCTCGGGACAATATGTGTGCCTTTCTCTCGCGGTAATCATTGCATTTACTTTGAATTACAAGAAAACAAATTTTGTTTTCAATAAAACGAATAATGCAGCTTGTTTCAATACAAACAATTTAGCATCTAAAACTAGAATTTTTCTTTAGTTTCCGTATATTTGAAAATAATAAAATTTTCAGTTATAGCTCATATAAAACCAGTAAATGATATCAATAATCAAAATTGATGGGCATTCCACTTTTGAGAAGTATGTGTGCTACAATAAATTGTAAATTTGGTAACAATTTATGGAATAATAACATTTTTACTGACCGTGAGCCAGGAAAATGCTAAATAAAATGTTTTGATTTTTACACATGTTAAACATATACAGGGTGTTTAAAATGAGAATTCAAACTTTGTGAACTTTAAATAGAATTTATACGAATATTTTAAATGGAACACCCTGTATTTTTATTTACCATCAAATTCTCGATAAAAAACCCTATTCAACGGTGTATATCTCCTGGTATTATTTTTTGTACTTTTGTTAATATTTACGATTTTTAAAATTTCACGTAAAAAAAATTTGTTAAAAGTAATTTTTATTTAATTATATTACAAAATACCGTTTAAATAGTTGGTATCAACGCAAAAGAACAAAACTGAAGTCCTGTGACTATCTTAAGTTCTAAATAATTAAAGCAAAACAACAGTCAGAGATGCTCGCGAGAATTGGATTTACTGTACCCTAATAAAGTAGAGGAGGCCCTGTTCCTTGGCCGCCAAGGTCACCGGACCTTACCTTTATGGATTACTATCTTTGGGGAACTGTTAAATTTCAAATATATCAACAGCTGCCACATCTCGAGATGACATGAAAATTTGAATTCGAGAGGCGTTTCAACCGATTACTCCTATGACTAAACAATGTGAGATTATTTAGGGTTAGGCTTCAAAAGTGCATTAATCAAAGTGGAAGACATTTTGAAGATCTACTTTTTAATGAGAGATATTGTATTTATTTTCTATTTTAATCTTCGAGAAACACCGTTTACTAAAAATTCGAGAAATACCGTTTACTAAAAATTTTGTTTTAATTATTTAGAAATTAAGATAGTCACAGGACTTGAGTTTTGTTTTTTTGCGTTGATAACAACTATTTAAACGGTATTTTGTAATAATAATTAAATAAAAATTACTTTTAACAATTTTTTTTTACGTGAAATTTTAAAAATCGTAAATATTAACAAAAGTACAAAAAATAATACCAGGAAATTACACCGTTGAATAGGGTTTTTTGTCGAGAATTTGTTGTTAAATAAAAATACAGGGTGTTCCATTTAAAATATTCGTATAAATTCTATTTAAAGTTCACAAAATTTGAATTCTCATTTTAAACACTCGGTATAAAATTAATCAATTAGTTTTTTTTTTGTAGAGTAACACGACATTAGGGTAATATTATTCGTCAAATAAATTTTTCCTTTTTTGAAGAATAACTTAGTTATGAATATTATAGTCCGACCTTGAATTGTACCAAATTTTGACAAAATAATTAATAACTTGGCAACCGCACATCCAATCTTAAAAAAAATTTCAGGCGTGATATAAATATGGTTGGTCGATACATTAAGAGAAAAAAATACAGGGTGTGCCATTTAAAAAAAAGTGACATTTTCCTGCCACGTGAAAATGCAACATACTGTAGATATAAGAATATTTTTTAAAAATGCGCAATTCAAATCAAAGCAACTTTTATTTGAAACTTTTTTCTGTATCTTCAACCCACATTGAGTTATCGACCGATTACGGAGCAGTGGGACACCCTGTATAAATAAATGACGAATGTACTGCCCAAAAATGGAAAAAAATCACCCCTCAGTTGTTTCAATATGACCTTGCATTTTTACTCCGATAGTAGTCATTTATTACAACGAATTTGTGAATAACGAGGACAAGAACTTCACGTTGAATTATAAGCACCTCAAGAAGAACCAGAAGTTAGCGTGAAGATAGGTACTCGTGGATAACAGTAAAATTCCTAGATTGTTACATTATAACTTTTGTTAACTTCGCATACCTTTATTATTTATTAATTTTTTTAATAATTAATTATTAACGTAAACCGAATCATACTTGTTCGTGGAAGGAATGCTTCTCAATGGTCAGAGCTCTTTGCACATAAAGGTTCATGCTGTTACTTTTGGAGTTACAAGCATTGTTTTTAGCTCTTCAGTAGGTAGTTGACACTGCTTTGAATAATAATTCAAACTGAACGTATTACATACTTTCAATACAAAAGGGCATCCTCTTCATGGTAGGAAATGATGATTTAAGGACGGGTGTAAACATGATTCGGAAGAAATGGAATGCCGAGAAGGCGATTTACTATGTTCCAGACAAGGCGAGGCTACTTATGTATGAAGAAAACCCCTGAAAAAACCATTTTGTGTTGTGTAGAGTGTCACGCAAATTCATTGAAATACGAACCGTTTAGGGGTGGACTTATTTATGTAAAATTCTGTATTTTTTTAAAAATATAATGTAAATTAAGACAATATCATAATAATAATAATGTATTTATTAATCCAAATGGCGGCTATGTTTCAAAATAGCTACCCGTATTTTGTTTTTGCTACACTTTTCGTCATACACATAATGTATTTTCATATTGAAAATTGCATATAATAATAATGTCGAAGAATTGATATTGTTTGGGATAGATACGCTACACCAGCGTTTCCCAAACTTTTTTGACCGCGACCCGGTACGAGGTTTTAAAATTTTTGGCGACCCACCTTATGAAGAAACCCCACTTCTTTACAAAACAAATTTTATTTTTTAACTAAAAATGTAGTTTATTGTTTGTTTGTTTTATTTCATACACAAAAATTTCAAAATAATTATATAAGAAAAATAAAGTAATTAAAAAATTATATTCATTTAAAACTAGTAAATGAAGTAAACTATCAACGTTTGCAACACAACCCGCGGACGCGAGCGATAAAGCTATGTGAAAGAGTGCTAATGCACACTTTTCCACTATTCCTAGTGTATAAAAACTAATAGGTACCTACTTAAACAATTTTTTTTTGTTTTTACCATTTTTTTCCGTGACCCGGCAAAATTTTTCTACGGCCCGGTGCCGGGTCCCGACCCACACTTTGGGAAACGCTGCGCTACACCAAGTATCAAAGGTGATACTTACTAGAGAGAAGAGGGGAGCAGGAAATAGGAGACAAGTACTTCCACATGTACTACCTACCTATATCTAAAAATTACCACCACATTTGAGGAATTCCAATAACAAAGAAAAGCTCTTCAGTCTACTTGGAAATCTATGGTGAATACCATCACAAACAGACAGGTTGTAACAACATCAGGTGAAGACGTCAAAGGAAATATCAATGTACAAATTTCCTTCATAGGTGCTACTTGTCCCGGTCATGAAAAAGCTGACTCAAGAATAATACTGAATCTCCAAGACATGGTAGAGAACGGCTACAAGGATATTTCTATACGCACTGTCGATGTGTAACTTCACATTGTCGACAGCGGGTCTTGATAAACTATGGTTTGCGTTTGAAACAGGAAAGAACCACAGGTTTATTATGGTTCATGCAATAGCTGAAGCTATTGGGCGGAAAAAGCTATTGCTTTACCAGGATTCCACGCTTTCACAGACTATGATAGCATTCCTATAGTGCATTTGGTATTGAGCCGAAGTAATAAATCAACTACTTCAGAATAGTATGGTATTTTTGCTATACGAGCGGACATCAGTTTTCAATAATAAGTTTTGAAAATATCGGAAACATAAAATGAAAATGACGCTTCTTTCGTACTAAGATCACCAAACAATAGAAGGCCCTTTAAAAATGACCGCGTTGACAATAGGAAACCCTCATTAAGCTCCCATACTTCGGCAAAGGGTTCATAGGCGTCGAAAGTGGGTAATTTGTAAAAGAGTGAACAATAACACTCCATACAATTAATAAATTACAATTTATTTACAATATATAGTTTTCTCATCTACTACACTGAAATCTGCTTGACAGGCTGATTTATTACTTCGGCTCAATACCAAATGCACTATAGCTTGACAGGAAAGTACAAAGTATCACCTTGGAAGACATGAATGCTCTTCAATGAAGCTACTACTGCATTTTCGATTATCTCACAACCACAAAATTCAATTCTTAACGAAATTGTTGGCATACAAGGTCAGTGTTAATGAAGCAAGACAAGAATTGTTCATGACCAAAAATCGTCCACTAGAATCTCTTCGACCAACAAAGGGTGCATTACTACAACAAGTATTGTGTAGTGCTTTCCAAGCTGCACACACTTGGGGACAAGCACATAAACGCACAATATGTGTACCATCACCAAACGATTGGGAGTGGTACTTGCATAATTAATCTTGGCAGTTGAAATGGTCTGAGTTACCAGAAATTGCTGATTCCTGCAAGGAACTCAGACAATGTGTTTGCAAAACCTGAAAGAACTGGTGCGGCTGCTGAACTGCTGGTTTATCGTGCACATTATAGTGCAAATGCAAAAATGAATGTGAACAATAAAATGGTGTGGGTATAGCAATATTCTGCAGAACTTTGTTTGTTATATTTGTTCGATACTTAACATAATTCATTTTAATTTTTTGTGTCTTCTAACCCAGACCTGTTAGTCATAAATAACGATAATTTATTTTAATTAGTTATGTCTACGAAACCAAACCTTGATATTTAGTCAACCCTAATATTTCTTAAATTATTACTTTAACGTCAATAAATTGTAGTCTACCCTATTAAAAACGTCAATCATTTTTACGAGATTCTTACTGATACTTTTAATGTAAATTCACTTATTAATCAATTATTAAATCAAGCTTATACAATATATAAATACAATTAAACATTTCAAGTGTTTTACTTATAATAAACTTTATTGTGCATTATGCCACAACTATATGATCTGCAACAATATTACTGGATTAACACTTTGTGTGAATAAATTTACGTTTCATACATTATTAATTAACCTATTTAGTTATCCTACACTTAAAAAACATATAAATTGGTATAAAACAGTAATTTGCATGATGTGTATCAAAGAAAATGTAGCAAAAACAAGATACGGGTAGCCATTTTGGAAAATAACCGCCATCTTGAATTGAAACCACTTTTGGCAGTATTTTCATTGCCTAGCCTTAAAATATATTCTCGCCAAAGGGATTCTTATCACAATTTGCTATTCTCTTATGATTTTTGTTGTGTAGCTCCTCCACTACTTATTAATGAGCGAAATGGATGCACAAATGGCTAAAACAGTACATCACTCATGTATTTCTTGCAGTAAAGAAATTAGATACGTCAGCAAAAATAATACATATATCCCGAGTTGTTTCAATGGATATTTTTAAAGTTTTGCGTACTTTGGGTGAGAAATGGATGGACAACCATCGATAAATAACTGTTGAAAGTCCGACGACTTTACTTAGATCTAGTTTTCAACTCGGTTTTCACACTTCCATTGTTTTGAGAAGAGTCCCAACAAGCAAATCTTTTATTTGGTTGATCATTTTTATATTCTAGTATTAAATTCGTTGCTTTTTTAGCGTATTTTTACATAAGATAAGTAATAAATTTGCCTTACGTACCATTAAATGTAAAAGGATTCAACAAACAGTTCTGGCAAAAGATGTAATAAGATTGTAACGTGCATTGATACTTTTACAAAGTGTTAGTTTACTGAAGTGTTAATTATATCTATTAACGTTCATGATCTCATTTTATAATAAGCTCTCTACAAACTGGAGAAGATGAAGTAATTGATCTATTTAAAAATAGTCTGGATAATAAAAAAGTTCACTAAATTTGTTACCGTAATAAAATTGCTCCCAGCGAAATTAATCTTTCTCCTCTTTTACTTGTTCATTATCTTTGCATGGTTGTATTTCATGTTCCTTAAATGATTTTATACTCCATACCTCTTTTTAGATGTTATTTAATATTACTGTGTGCATCTACTTAACATATTTACATATGTGAAATGAAGCTTTCAAAATTACGAGCTTTTTGGAGGTGCGAACGATTTACATTTTCAGAATATAAATATGTATAGACGAACAGGTGAGATCTTTACGCACTCATTGTTTCGCGTAAACGTAACAACGCGATTTATGCTACCTTTGATATAGGCGACACATGCCGTCCTTTACTTAAGTCAAAAGATGGTGGTAAACTGTAAAAGAAATAATAAAATGACGCTTTCTAAGGTATTTTTCACGTATAACTAATAAAACATCCTATGTAATTAAATTTGGGCTACAAATCATTCAATTCGCTATTTTTCTTTAACACTCTTATTATTGATATTGTCAAATAATCTTTTATTTACACAGAAAACGTAAAATTCAATTTATTTAACGAAAATGATTTCAATATCAAAGTGAACACATTTTCCGAGAGTTTCCCGAATATTAATAAAATGAAAAAGAGAAAATGAAGGAAAATACAATTGATGCTTTATTATATTTATAACTGCAATTCTTCTTTGTTCAACCTAATAAATATTTAACGTAAGTAGCTCTTTATAAATGAGTTTCAAATTGGTTTTTTTTGTAGTATTGCTCGCCCGGGCAAAGCTATTTTCTGAATTGTACTGATAACAAGACAATTATTTTGGTGCACGTGATTCAATCTAAATATTAAAATAGATTTTCAAAGTTATTAATCTAAGTTGCAACCAAATTCTTAGTGGTCGCCTTTGGAATACGTAAATTCAGCTTTAAAAAGCGTACCAAATACTAAATTGCTGTCATACACATTTTGGGAGTTACAATATACATACATTCCCTTTAAAAATTCTAATTACGGTTACAAGCAATAAAACCATTAATTTAATGCAGTACATGCAACAGAACAAACAAATCAGTATTGTGACAGGCACGTTATTTGCCCTAGAATTAAAAAATGATTAATTAAATCTAATGGAATTTAAATTCTGTGCAAATGTAGCTTTATAAAAATAAATCTCAAATGAGCTCTAACAAAAAATTAACATTGAAAATTTGATCACTATCCATTATAATACATATTAATGAAAGTTGCTTGCAATAAATTCTAGTAGGTACTAGTTAATACAAATTGCACCGTGCGAAGTTTTATTTACCCCAAAAAAGTTGCATTATATTATTCATCGCTCATGGAAGAAAAGTGGGCGTAATAAAATCATTGCTCGCTCTTTGGTTCCAAACAATTGTGTAAGGCTTGCATGCTGAAAAATAACTTTCTGTAGCTCTTGCTTTTAACAATTTTCTAAACGTATCCGCAATGCCGTAAAAAGTTTTTATTACAGAATAAACGTTTGGCGTTGAAAGTTTTTTTGCGAATTTTCTCTTTATTTCTAATAAATTATTAATACGTGCGAAAAGTAAAGAATACTAGTAAGCATTACGGCCATTTTCAGTACTTCAAAGTTAATCTAGAAGCACGTGCTAAAGTGTACCTACTTGAAAAATGTTGCAATAACAAAACTGTCCAATTTAACTAAGTTAAATTGTCTCCGTGAGGTGGTTTGAGAAATATAAACTTTTATGATGTATGTTTACAATCATTGGTGAAGTGGAATGAGAATGGCAGGTTGTAAAAGGCTTTTTCAGATCGACGTACCTTCCTATAATCCAAAAAGAAACTTTATCATAAAACAGTTACGCTTGAACAAGGAATCTTAGGTTGCGACTCGAGAATTGAAGAATTAAGCACAGGAAAAAGATCTATGACGAAAATTAAGTAATCTTTCTGCACCACTGGTTTATCTAATTATAGTTCATATCGCATGAGTGTTACTTTTCAATTCAGTTCAGTTATATCTATAATTTTTCATTTTTAACGGGGAATTTGCCTGTTCCTCACTTTCGCTCATGTATTTTCTCTTGTGCAAATTTTTTTTTGGAAATTGCAGACGTACGAATTTTTATCAAACAAACACATTTGTAGTGCTGAATTTTTTGGTATAACTAAGTCAATGTATTGTGACAATTCCAGTTGGAGTTAACATTTATAATTTTGCAAATTGTACATTAAGCAACGAACAAAAAAATAACAGGAGTCAGTTTTGACTTTTCGGGTTATGGACAGATACGTTTCTGTTTGATTTGCTTGAACAGTGCTTGGAAATATCCTAAACGTATTAAATTTTGCAAGTTAGATTGAATTATTAACAGGAACAGTGAAAGACAACTTCTGGTAACTGCTCTAGTGTCTCCACATGAATTAATTGTTGAATAAACAATCAATTCTATAGTGTAAATGGCAGCAACTTCGTATGCGTAACCTACGGCGTGAATTGTTAAAACATTATCGAAGTATTTTAAGACTTCTCGAAATGTTGCACAGAAGAGCTTCTATGTTCTGGAGCGAAAATTATTTGAAATCTAGAATTAGTGAAATATTATGCGAGTGTGCAGTATTTTTAAGAAAGTCACATAAACAAATGAAGACAACAAGAAAACGCACAAAAAACTACATACAATTGATGAGACCAGATGGTGATCATAATATTAAGCGCTGTCCACAATATTCACACGTCACATGAAATCTAAGAATTAACTGAAATGTTAGATATCAAATTAAAGGTTATCTAGAAAATCTTTGCAAATACGAAATGACTCTCCGCGTACAGTTTTTTTGGAGTATTTTTGCGAACTACGCCTTTCTCCAAATAAGCAAATAAAAGGTATTGACAGGATAAAATTGAATTATATGAAGAAACTATAGCAATAAGTTTGAGAGATTTCGTCAATATTGATGAAACCTCAAAAAAGTTTGTTGTTTGCGGTCCATTAAACGAACCCGAAATTCTAATTGAAGATGAATTACCAAAGGAAAAACGTAGGATGATTAAGAAAATGTTCGATTATAAAACCAATTTGACGCCAAACAAATTATTTGAGTATGATGGTTACAATGTCGTAATAGCTAAAATCGTAGACTGTATGGAAAAGAGATTCCAAAAAGCACAGACTTTGATGTGCAGACTTTTTATGTGTTGAGCCTAACAATTTTGACGAAATGTCAAAGAATTTTCCAAAAAGTGCTTTAGAAAAAGTACATTCTATTGTTACATCATGTTAATTGGGTCTGCAAATGGAACTGAGGGATTTGAGTTGTAATGGAAAGGTCTTAAAATATTTTATTAAAAACTGAAAACTACTAATAACGATTATGCTGATGTTGAAGATTTGGAGCTGTGTAATGACGATGAATTTGTAATGGAAGGAGAATCTGTACTGTTGCTGAATAATCAAAAGCAGTAGGTACATGATGAACTTTTCTTATATGTATACTGCTCATACGATGTAATTTGTATTGTAATTCCTAACCAGGACTTCAAACGAGATACAAGTTGCTCTTCACGCTCTACAGCGTGTCTCACGGTGACCACCCATTAGAATATTTCAGAAACTATTACGATTTGAATTTTGAAAATTTGGGTGATGGGGTTTTCGGGCGTGGCCTCCTCAAATAAAATAATGGCGTCTACGTAACACTTTCGGTTTTTCCGGAAATGACACCAACTTTGTTATTTTAAATGTAACGCCGTATATATTATTCCGATTTTGGATTCTACGTAAAATTTTAGGTGGACTTTCATCAAGTTTTCTTATTCCTAAAATTAACCGTTTCCGAGATATTTAATTTTTTTAATAAAAATTAAAATAAACACTATCTAGCTTAAAACCCTGTGAATTCTACAGCAAGAAAGATGAAGGAACCATATTGATATGAGAGATAGCTGGACCCCTAAGCTTCCCATCCGTACTTTCAAAGTGGCTTAATTGCATACAGGGTGGTGGAAATTTAATGCCGAGTTTAGTTAACTTCAAATCATCATAAGTTGGTTTTTTCAAATGGAACACCCTGTATGTTTCGCCGAAGTCTGATGCAAAATTTCATTTTCTATCGAACGGTACTATGGTTCCCTATACATATCTCTTCTAGTTTTTGAGATATCTACTGTTTTTTGTGCAGTCAAATAAGGTCATTCAATTTCTTGCCAAAATGGCTTAGCAGTGCTTCAAAACAAACCACCAGTTATTAGTTGTCAGTCTAACACCACTAGTGACAGTTAAATTGAATACTATTTATTAAAAAAATTGAAAACAACAAACGCAAGAAATTTTTTAAGTTATTTTCATTTATCTAAAAAAAAATGGCGGATGCAGACGGTACTTTAAGAATTCATTACTTGAAAACGGTTGTAGCTATGGCAACCGAGTTTTCACCACCGCATAGAGGAAGAAAAGGGCTTTCTTTTGGTGTACTTAAAAAAAGTTATGTTGCGTACGACGTCACCTATGAGGCTCCAAATTTAAGAAAATTCAATGACTGAAAATTCAGTTTTTTAAAATGAAATGACCATTTTCTTACTATTGCATTTGATAGAGAATCAAAATGGGCATATTTTGGTACTACATGTTCCTATCCCTATCTTTAATAGTTTCTGACTTATTTTCATTTCTTTGCAATGATATCATTTTTTTCGGATTTTTGATATTGATATCGAAATTTATGAAATTTCACATACAATCCAAAAATGCAATAAAAAATAGGAGTTGCTATTTAAAATAACGAAGTTGGTAGCTACTTCCGGCATTTCCGGAAGTGCTGCCATTTTGAAAATATTTTACATCGATTCGGCTTTTTGAGTAACCCCTAAGTACAAATTTTCAAAAATCTACCTATAAAACTTTCCCAGAAACGTCTAACTAAAGCTCCCAAAAAAACACCCTGTATAGGGCGTTACATTTAAAATAACAAAGTTGGTGTCATTTCCGGAAAAACCGGAAGTGTTACGTGGACGCCATTATTTTATTTGAGGAGGCCATGCCCGAAAACCCCATCACCCAAATTTTCAAAATTCAAATCGTAATAGTTTCTGAAATATTCTAATGGGTGGTCACCGTGAGACACGCTGTATATAACACAAGTAACTTGTGAGTGATTGCTCTCAAAATAAAAAATCATTAAACATGGATTACACAACAATTTAAAAAAATCTGTGAACGAAAGATTGGGGAACATGCCTACCATTTCGAGATCTTATATTGCGCGTTTCTGTAGAAGAATTTCTTAATTTCCTGTAATTATGGGCGTCACAGTAAGATTAGTCTTGATCAGGATAAACGATCAAACCTACAATCTCGTTAATTGAAATGACGTAATAAAAAGGCATATTAAGCTCGTTATCCCATGTAGCATTTAATATTGGTGTAATATTGGCATTTCATTGTAAATATATTGGTAGAATATTAATGTACAATATTGTCACAACATTGAAATGTGAACAATTTTACATATTGGCTAAATATTACTATCCGATATTATTTCAATATTGAGGAAAATATTTATACAATATTCGCCCATTATTGTTTTATAATGTGTCCCAAAATAGTAGGAAAGGGTCCCCCCGAGTCCTAACTGTTCCGAGGGACTATTTCCCAGTGCGCAGCGCCTGCAGAGTTCCATGTGCTCCGGTGGTTCCTTCCCCAGGACGTGTAGACTCGGAGGAGATCGGTGATACAAGTAGGACTCGAATCATTGATCAGCCGGTTAAGAAGTCAGCCCTGAAACAACTGAGCTACGGAAACTTATACAGGGTTATTACAAAAGAAATAGACATTTTCAATAGCCTCTAAAAAATCAGACTGGTGTATTTGAATATAGTAAGTGATATAGGTTTATAGGGAATTTCCTAAAGTTTATGTTGGTATGTATAAAACATATTATATTAAAATATAAATTTATTTAATTTAATTAAAAATTTTATTTATGTTATATTGTATGTATTGAACAGTTGATCGTCACATTATCTGTGGTCACATGCTTAATAGCGTGTGGCAAGAATTCGACTACCGTGTTGATATAGCTGTCGTGTTACCAATGGTGCACACATTGAACATTTGTAAAAATTTTAAATAAAAACTTAATAATTTCTTCTTTATAATCATATAAGTAATAATCTTAACTTTTCAAAAATAAACTTTCTATAAGCTATCCAAACTGTCTATTTCTTTTGTATTAGTATTTATATCGTGTAATAACCCTGTATAATTTTGGAATTTAAAGTTGAACACTATAAAATATTTACTAAAAAATATTGTAAATATGTATCCTATATTGTTTAAATATCGATTTTCATTATTTAGTAATATTGTACACGCAATATTCGTACATTATTGTGTGTACAATATTTGAATATACATTAAATAGCAATATTTACTAAATATTGCAAATATTGTTCTTATATTCACTACATATTGTATTTCCAATATTTTTATAATATTACAAAAATATATTCACCCAATATTGGCGGCAGTTCGACAATATTGCCCCAATCTCTCTATATTGCTATAATACTCCGCCAAGCTAACGCCAATAAACGGTGCTAAATGGGATATGTTAGGTCCTCCTGCTCAGTTTTCTATAAACTAAACTAGAGTTCTTGCAAATTGATTTTACATATCGTCAGAGTTATTTAGCTTATGCCATTAGTGCCTAACTTAATGTAGAAGATAATTCAACCATGTGATATTTTCTTTTGGATGTCAATTGTTTTCGGTGTTGCTATTTTTTGGTCCAGAAGTCAACTGTTTGCCTTAAAATACACTTGGATATTCCGAAATGGGAGTATGGCTCGTGGAATAAATATCCTAATCCTATTCTTCCGATGACGTTCCACTGCATTGTGCACCGCCCTCTAAATCACGCTGATGATAATATTATCATTGCCAGTTTTGAAATCACTTTAGCTTGACTATCGAACAGCTTCTTAATTTTCTCTAAACTTCTTCTGTGGAACTCCACAAGTAATTGTAATAATAAAAATAAGCAATTCCACTAATTACATTTAATTTTAAATACAACCTAACTTGTTTCGACACTATTTCATAATAATACACAGTCACATAGTGTCTCAACGTGTTGGATTGAATTTAATATTAAAAAATTGTGTTAATTACTTTATTTTGTTATTACAATTCTTCTTCTTTTATGCGCTACAGAATTGCATAAATTTCTGTCTGAAATAATGTGTCGTAAGAGCAGAGTTATGCCCTTACTTTTGTGCCATAGACCTTGTCTTAGTGTCCTGTAGAGTCTTTCATCTGTATGAAGTATGCACCTTGCACACATTTTCACTGTAGGAATTATAGTTCCTACTATTCCTAGACAAGCCTCTAAGCCTGCTGCCTACTTTAATAATGTTAGTATGCAACCAGATAATTTTCCAAACATACGTCTGACCGCGCACGTGGTAATCGTTTCATAAATTATATTGCCAAGATATTGGTTTTAAGTTAGTTTGGAATTTAAGGTCATTCCGCGAAAAGTGGTGATATTCTCAACGAATGCGAGAGATATATTTTTTGGGATTCTTATGTTGCCTTTGAACGTATTTTACTCTGTTGTGATCATCAACTTATACACTTTCGGTAGTTTGATTAATTTTTAGGCAACAAGAGATATTTTTATGTTACGCATTATTTCTGTAATGAAGCATTTTAACATTGAATGACAATTTGATAAAGTTAGAGCATGATTGACTCCAATCAAAAGAAACTACTGGAATCCTGAAACGCACAAAAATTACTACGTACCCTGTATACTATATGCAAATGTCCAGAAAATGGGTTTAAAACCACAGAAGTGGACTCTAACTGGCGAATTGATACGCATGTAATAGCACTTTTAGTTTTCTTTCCTAAAAATTTCTCTAAATGTTAATCTCAAACAAATCATATTTAAAACAGGAGAAAAATTTGAAAACAATTGTAACTTAAGTGGTCAAAAAGATTCCCAACGATGCAAAACAATAAAATTTATATATTTCTCTACTTTGCCTAAGGAATTTTTTTCATAGAAATTGGTAGATATATGAATGAAAATTTTTTCCCAATTATTTTGGAAATTGGACGTTTCTAACTGGGTACAATCAAAGACATACTTGTAGGAAGTCAATTGCTATCGTTTGATGCATGTCAACGTTAAATGTAACATTTCAGTTTTCAAAATGCCTCTTTAGGAAATAAATAAATGCCCTCATTCAAATATTTTACCGAGTACAATAAAAATCAAGCTTTCATCTGCATTTTATACAATTTTTGGTACAACAAATGCAGTGTCAAATGCCCTAAATATTAAAATTTTCGTTTGGGAAGTTATATGAAAAAAATTAATTTTATCATTTGGAATTTGCGACAACAGCAATATCTGAAAATTAAGTATCAGTAATATTCTTGAAATACGTAATATGAAAAGCATTAAGAAAGAAGGTATAAGTAGATATGAAGGGAAAGTAAAGCCTGGATTTATTTGTTTTCGGGATATAAAAAATTCTTCTTGAGCTTTTTGATCATTAACATCGAAATTACGTTTAACTCTTATCTTCCGAATTTGAAAGACTGTGTTTGAAAGTGAAGAAGGAATGTTTTAAAATTAAATAAGCCGTAAAAGATAATACTATGCATGGCGGTTGGTTAGGAACATAAAAAGCTAAATTACAGGATACTACCTTTAGTGCTAGAGTTTTACTGTCCTAAACCCGACAGGCTCGCAGATCGTAAAACGTGAAGCCGGTCCAACTCGCATTGAAACGAATTCTGTTATCCCCTTTTGCGAAGAACCATTCCACAGTATTATGTATCACAATATCACAAATATCTACATTACTCACACAAAATGATACTAAATAAAGATACTTAATAATTGAATACTAAAATACTTTTATAGCAAGTGGGATGCCGGTTAATGGAAATCTTGAATAATGTAAACGATTTAGGTGAGCTTTATTGCAAAAGGGAAGATATATTTAGATAAATTTGACAAGTGTATCGGTTTATAACTTTAGGAATATCTCAAGTAAAATTGCTTTGGCGTAAAGTCGTACGGGTCCAACGACATCGACTAGCAAATCCCTACAAAATGTAGTTCGTTTAAGTATGGGTTCAAACCACTTTCGAAACTTGCTAGAAAATCTTTACATCAACTTGATATATAAAAAGAATTGTAAAACAGAGCTTAAATATTTTCAAATTTATTTTAAGCCGTTTTTCACTATCTAACTTGACCTAGATCTTCCTTAACGAATTATCCCTAGATTTAGTGCAATACGTCGTACGGTACAGTCAATCGTTAATCTGTGTATTAACGCAAATATAACCCTTTACATATATATTATACGGGAAAGTAATTCAGTTTGCATTAAGTTATAATTGAATAACACTATTAATTGTTCAGTAAAGGGAGGGTACGCCAAATTGTTCGCGGTCCTTATTTCCCCTTAAGTAAAAGGGTTATTTGATGTTTCAGTTTTGAAATTTCTAATAACGTTTCTCATTTAACGCTAAATGGCGTTTCCGTGATAATACAATAAATTTTAATTATGTTGAGAAATTCATTTAGAGAAATGCGTATATTTTCATATATCTTATACTAAATATTTCGCCACCTTTTAAGCTTTAATTCATTAATGTAAGCATAAATTTAACTGTATTTTCAACCCCATGTAGATGTAGCTAAAGATAACAGTTTCATTTGCAGTTTCAATGCAATTTAAGTCAATTAATTGATGGGTAAATCATAACGTTATTTCAATGGGAATTTAAAATGAAAAATAAGCAACATTAAAAGATGTGAAAGCATCTCTATCTTCGTGTTTCATGAACATGGTAATTTTTGACGATTTTAATCCAGGTAACACAAGAAGTCTTAGAGATATCCTTTTACATCGTATTATCGTCTGAATGATACGACGTTTATAAGATATCTTAAAGATATCTTTAAGATGTACACCAGTGTACTGTACATCTTAAAGATATCTTTTTTACGTCTTTTTAGGTGAAATATTTTTAATTGTAAAATAATCCGTCAATTCTGATAATAGGCAATACGCTGATGAAAAAGAGAGGAGAAGGAATTCCTAACTTATTGCAAACCATCTAGAAATCTATTAGCGGAATCCGACCCCGCTAAATGTAATGATACAAGTTAAATTTCTATCTGGTACAGTTCGTCAAGACGCTTGTCTATCTCAAATGGCTAGAGTTACAACTTATTAACAACTGCATTATACAAGTATATATTTGGTCTAGCGGTTACCTCCTTGCGTCAAGTCAGAAGGGTGTTTGTTCAAATCCTAATGCAAGCAGTTTTTTTGTCTTATGTTAGAGATGTGTTAAAAACATCTTTAAGATATCAATATTTGTAACAAGATATCTTTTAGACGTCTTAAAGATATCTTTCCGCAAATAGAAGATATCTTAAAGATGTCTGTTATGTCTTGGAATGTACATCTTTAAGATGTCTTTGTGTTATCTGGGTAATGCTGTTGTATATTTTCGAGCCCATACCAAGGTGATACTAAAACCTTATTGGAGAAGAAACCTGCATATAAACGACACTAAGAAGGCCGAAGACATTGTGATGAGGCGACCTTCGGAAGATTTGGTTGATGTTCTGATTTCTTGACGCAAGGGTAGGACTCACACAACTTAGTTTCAATCGGAAGGTCTGTAGAAAAACACTATAGGCCTTTGGCCTGGCACCAAGAGAATAAATTCAAATTACTCTTCAAACGGTTTAAGAAGAATTAGGTGTAAAATAATAGTTATACTAGGATTCTGGTTGCCATAGATATCGCCCAACTAACCTTAATTAGATATCCCACTCAGGGGATTTTCTCTACAAGTGTGAACTGGTATTGGTTTGGTATATAGATAGAAAATATCACATATTCATATTTTTTTTCATTTTGATTCATATGGTGAGATTTCTTGTATTTTCGTTTGTAAATACAAATGAGACCATTCATCTTAATAAAGAACCCAATAATGTTCATATATTTCTTTGTTCTTTCCATAGCTATAGTGGTGTGGTTCGTAACATAATCGATTATGGGTTCAGTACCAGACGAACAACTTTGAATTTTTTTCCATGTGCTCACTAATTCGTAAAACAATTGTTTAATATCCAGTCATTACACATAAAACGCGAGTTATTTAGCGAAAAAAAATTTCCGGAACCATGTGACATTCTTGGTCGCGAAACTATGACGAGTGGTCGTTTGTGTTAATCTGTGAAGATTTAAATAAATATATGGAAGGAAGGGAAAAGGACACAACTCTAACGGCAGTAGAGGGTAAATAGTACGTACTGTATGGTGCATAAAAAATCTCTTTAATCACAGTGTGGTGGGAAATGATAATGGCCATAGAGTGAAAAGACTTGAGCAACATCGTTCAATGAAAAATCTATTGAAAATAATAACAAGTTATAAAAAGCAGAATAGATGAGTATATAGAGGGAGCAATGGGAGAGTACCAAGCAGGATTTAGAGAAGGACAATTCACAACGGATCAAATCCTTGTGCTAAAGCAGCTACAAGCGATAAGCACCGTACAAGAGATACCGATCCACATTATTGACTTTCGGCAAGCATACGAGAGAATCATGAGGAAAAAATATAATGATGCAATGAAAAAGCTCGAAATCCTGGGAAAATAATCCGACAAGTTGGCATGACGCTAAATGATCCGAAAAACAGAGTAGTAGTAGGAGGAACTCTTTCGAAATAGTTTGGAGTCGAGTCGGGTCTAAGACAAGGGAACTCACTCTCGACTACGCTCTTTAATAGAGCACTTGAAGTCATAATAAGAGAAAGTAAGATCAAAACACGAGGGACTGTATATCAAAGTAGGCATGAGGGCAATGTATTCGCAGATGACATTAATCTAATCAGCAGATCAGTGGAGGAATTAAAAAGAGTGTTCAGAAGTTTAGAAAGGGAAGCAAAGGAATATGGGATGCAGGTGAATAGCGATAAAACTAAATACATGAAAATGACAGTGGGCAAGAAAGCAAGACGAGGTCAGCACTTACAAGTTATTACAGCTGAGGTGAAGGCGTACTATTTCGAAAAAAAGGAGTCTCTATGGAGGGATGATGGATAATGAAGGAAACTGGAGACGATGAACCAATAATGAAATATTAGAAATCTATAGAAAACCAACAATAACACAAAGAGTCAGATGGTTGTGGCACAGAAAGAATGCAGCCCGAAAGAATCCCAAAAAAGTTGGTACTAACCCAAGGGGGAAGAGAAACAGTGGTAGACCCTAAGCAGTAGAAGCAGTAATAGAAGATTTAAAACAGGCGAGAGCAGAAAGATGGAAATAAAAAGACGGAGAAGGTTGGAAGGTGGTGTTGCATATAGATACAAGCCCACAAGGGTAAATAAGCCATAGAAGGCGAATAAAGCATAGGAGGTTTGTTGATCATCGATTGTGAAAATAAAAGACGTTATAGGGCTAAAAGGGTTATATTATTAGTAAGACACTGTTTACCGAAACCGTTACTCCTGTTTTAAGACATTCAATTATCAGTATTGCGATAGCTTTGACGTTGCCGTTGAATTTGTAAATTGTAAATTATGTTAAAGAGTGCATGCTTGAATGGAATGTGAAAGAAAATGCAAGTTTATCGCAACTTTAAAGATTCTAAAAATAAGGTTTTTTCCGAGATTCTAACGAGAGCGTCAATGTCAGAATTAATTAAATGATTATTTTTAAGAACATCTTCAGATTTAAAATCAATTTGAAGATGGGTATCGTCGACATACAGGTGATACTTGCAGTACTTCATATGTTTCTGGAAGTTGCATGTGTACAGTGAGTAAAGTAAGGGACAGAGATTCGAACCCTGAGACACCCCAGAAATAATCGGCAAGGAAGATGAGATTTTTTTCATTTAAGATGACTTTCTGAAAACTATTTGTTAGATAAGCCTGCATGAGTTGCACAGCACTGCCAGAAAAACCAATGAACCGCAAGACACTGAATAAAATCTTGTGAGAAATAGTATCAAAGGCTTTTGAATAATCTAGCATGACTTAAACTGATGTTCTATCTTTATCAGCAGCCGACAGTATATCATCACCATAATTAATAATAATATTTCATTACATTACTGTTCTTTTCCAAGTTTTATAAATAAATTTAATTTGTCAAAAAAACACTTATTAAATGTCAAGTTCATATGAATGTTTATAACTTATGTTTTTAATATTTATGCTGTAGGTATCTATATTTATGTCAATGTGTAATATATACTGTAAAATAAATAAGTATTTGTCGCAATTACAATATTTGTTGTATTTTATAATTTTGCATATATTCTTGCATATTTCAGAAAAAGTGTTGTATATTTAGCAATAACTGAGTGCATATAAATGCGCATATTTTTCCATTTTTTGTGTACATATATAATCCTTTCTTCAATCATCAGTTACGTTTAAAAGAGTAGCAGCACAGCTGTATCCTTTTCGAAATCCAGATAACTGAAAAGAATATTGAATTAGAAGGAAGTGTCAAGTACTGGGCAGTTATGATATGACACGTCCTGGTATTGCTAATGTTGTAAGTTCGTTTAATCAAATTATGATTATACTACAATTTAGCATAGATTAACATAGCTCATTCCCTCTGCAGAGACACTATTTGCAGGTCCAAGTTTCTTTCGCTATATATAATACGTAAATTTTAGCGCAGTTGGTACAGGAAACTTAATATATTGTCCGTGACGTATTGCCATGCAAAGTGATATAAAACGGACAAATTACTTTAAAACTGTTAAAAAGAAAAAGGCATTTCATCAATGTCACAATTGTTAAAGAGCTAACAGTTACCATCCATTTTTCTTAGTAAGCTTGTCTGCTTGTAACAATTAAGTAAATCAAGAAATTCAATTCGTCGAAATGGGAAAAATGTTCTTTATTAATAAAAGTACCAGATTGTGAAACTCACAAACGTCTCCTAAAAGATATTTAGTTTCCCTTATAGTACGAGACTTCCCAACATGCAAGTCTGCGGTTACGTTAAGCTTAATAAATCATACGATCAAACCTTAAAGCTGAAATGTAACAAACTTCTCAGTTTGTTAGGATATAAACAGTGCGAAATGTAACGGATAAGTGTCAGATAAGCATTTCAATGTAGATTTAAAGAAAAATTTCACTTCAACATTCAAACTTGAAGCGAAATTGTGAATATATTTTAAGGCATTATTTACAGTTATCTTTTTGCATTTGTGTTTAAGGGTTTTATGCGGCGATGGAGAATTATGTAATAAATAAAACATAAATTAAGAGAAGCGGGTTTATTGTTAATTCCCAAACGATACAGACAAGTTACAAAGGCTAAGCGCGCATATGGAATAAATTAGGACGGAATAACTACCAAATACCATATGTATAAGCAAAATGGGGAACAGTAATTTAATATTGCAAGTTTGTGTATGTTGGCGGTATTAATACAAAACGGTTCAGGAAAATATCTAGTATTGTCTTTAATAAACACTGGCATTGCCGTTCGTGCAAGCGATATTAAATAACTAATGGGAAATTGAGTTTAAATTTCGTCAAATTTAATAAAAATTGTTTTCCCTTCAACTCGCAACATTCCGTTTGTTCTCATACCTTTACAAAACGTATAGTTATAGCTTATTTTTAAATAACTGCAATTTCAATTTTAAAATAATTATAAGTTTAAATATTACTGAAATTTAAATTTTTATTTTATTATACTTGTGTTACTTTTGCGTGTAATAATGATTTGTTGGACTTTCTCTACTAGAATAGAATAGAACTTTCATGTTCCATGTTATTGCTGTGGGGTATGTTTGTTTATAATTTCATTTAGACTTTAAACGTAAACCACTTTTTTCGACATTTAATTAAGACAATTCATCAATTCATCATAGTTTAAAACGAAACAGCTTCAGTTGCGATTAACTTCTATTACATGGTGAAAATCAAATCGTGTTCGTTTAAAAATATCTACTAAGGCGAGCAAGTATAGAAGAGTAAGACACATGCTTCATGTTCACGATTTTACATGGAAAGGACTACTTGTATTAGATTATGCCACTAAATTTATAATAAATATAATGTTATAAGCGAGATAAATTACATAAAGGCGAACATAAAGGGTGTTTTTTGGGAGCTTTAGTTAGACGTTTCCGGGAATGTTCTATAGGTAGGTTTTTGAAAATTTGTACTTAGGGGTTACTCTGAAAGCCGAATCGATGTAAAATAGTTTCAAAATCGCAGCACTTCCGGAAATGCCGGAATAACTTCGTTATTTTAATGGGAACCTCTACTTTGTCTTGCATTTTTGGATTTTACGTGAAATTTCAGTTCTTTTGAAACCCACATGCCAATATTTACAAGTTATGGTTTTTAAGTTATTATCACTTATTTAAAAAAAATGAGGAATACAGACGGTACTTTGATCATTTTTTATATGAAAACCGTTGTAGCAATGGCAACCGAATTTTCACCAGCGCATAGACGAAGAATAGGGCCTTCTTAAAAAAAGTTAAGTTGCGTACAACCTCACCTATGGGGCTCCAAATTTAGAAAAATTCAAAAACTAAAAACTCAGAGTTTTAAATGAAATGACCATTTTCTTACTATTGCATTTGATAGAGTATCAAAATGGTCATACCTTGGTATTACATACTATCCCTAACTTTAATAGTTTCGGACTTACCTATTTCCATTTCATCGCATTGATACCATTTTTTTCGGATTTTTTATTAGTAGTGCACCATGACCTTACTGCAATCGAATTTTGAACAAATCAAGTGACACTAATCCGTCACCTGTTATGTTAACATAAGTTTTTCCATGTGTTTGTCATACGTTCATTGAGCGTTATCCAAAAAGAGCGCGTCCTAGTGTACGTACCATCTGAACACTGGAATGAAATTGTTTGAATTTTGGAACATTCGTACCACCAAAGCAATGACCTAGAGTAAGACCCGTTGTTGAAGATGAGGCTAATATTTATAATGTACTTTGATATTTCACGGGGTACCCCACCAATGCGTTGAAAGACGCGGAAATTGATTTGGGTTTAGATATTAGTTGCGTCCAAAAACTACCATTATCGTGCATTTTCTCACCATAATGGGCATGCAACCAGGTGACCTCGCATAACGAATTGAGTTTTGCGAATACCTAATGTTAGGGACCAGGAAGATTTTTTGGGGAACACACTTTGGTCAAATTTAGTAAAAATGTAATCGCCATAACTCACATTACTGGCGCGATTAGAATCCTTGTTTGAGTTGAGACGGCGGGAATTTTATGGTATTTTGTGCGTTTAAAAATAGCAAGATTTTGTGTTTTCACATTTATCCAGCAAATTTGAATGCATACGTTATTTGGAAATTTTAGGCAATATTATTGTTCCTGCAACAGAAGACCTGCCGCTGCAAGAATAAGCTGAATAATGAATCACAAGTCATAGGAAACTCCATACGAGAACATTTAAAAAAAAGAGTTTGTATTTGGAACATGAAGGCGCCCATTTTGAACATGTGCTGAAGAAGACAAGGTTTTGAATTGATTTGAAACCTATAACAGGTGACGGATTAATGTCACTTGATTTGTTTAAAATTCGTTTGCCATAAGGATATGGCCAAATACCTACTTAAAAAAATTCGAAAAGAAATGGTATCATTGCAATGAAATGGGAATAAGTCAGAAACTATTAAAGGTAGGGATAGGAACATGTAAAACTAAAATATGCCCATTTTGATTCTTTATTAAATGCAATAGCAAGAAAATGGTCATTTCATTTAAATAAAAACTGAGTTTGTAGTCTTCGAATTTTCTTAAATTTAGAGCCCTACATATAGGTGAGGTCGGTTTTTTAAAATTTAACCACCTTTGTAGAAGTCGCTTTGCAGAACAGTTCATTTTCTGACGAATAAACGTTTACATGAAATAAAATATCAGCGGCGTACTATTTAATTTAAATTAAATAATTACTTAGAAGTGCAGTTATGCAAATAAAATGGTTACACCTACTTTATAACTCCTTTAAGCTCTGAAGTCTGGTCTCTCACAATAACGCAAACGAAACTTTTTGAGCGCACAAACGATTAATTTTAACACAAATCACGCACTGGTTAACACGAAACTGAACTTGTTTATCACCAAACAATATAATTTAATACATACTTAGTTTATGGAAACAGGTACAACTTGTTAAAACGTTATTTTTGACGTAAAATGTGCAAACCGTAAAATTGAAAAATTCTTCTCTGTAACGGCATGAATTATATACAATTTATGAATGAGGCTTTGGTTATAATTTATACAGTCACAAGCATCTGTTTACTTGATTAACTGAATGTCAAAGCTTTGATTGCAATTTTTGATCCTAAAAAGTGGTTGCCAATAATGTCAACAAAGCGATGCGAAAAATTAGTATCTAGATGTTGACGACCATGTTTTAAAATTCAAACTCTCTGCGACAGGAAGAGGGTTAGTAATTTTACTCTTGTTGTTGGTATTGTGTAACTTTGTGAAAACTAGCAAATGGAATATAATTATTTTTTACAAAAAATAAATATTTCTGTGGAAAAATGGGATTTTTATTTAGATATTCGCCACCCCAAACTGAGAGATGCACATTGATGACGTTTATTGATATTCATTGTGATGCAGCCTTGAATAATTCAATGATCGTTGCAGTAAACATTTAAAGAGCTTTAACCTTAATCATTTATTTTTAACGAAATGAGCCGATCACCAATGCTAAATGAAGTTCAATAGTAAATATATGTACAGAGTCTGACAGTCAATCCTGCATTTTTGAAATGGCTGGGCTGGGGACGCCTGCAAAGTGGTCGAAGCGAGTTGTCAAGGTTACCGCTGAGTTCCCCTTTTCAAAGCGTTTTAGTCGCCATGGATCAGTGGTCAAAACAACACCGGGGATTTACCGTGAAAGCGTTTTACCAAACCGGTAGATATACAGCAGTTCAGCACCGTTTTCGTACTCATTTTAAAATAATCGCAATAGGACAGTGCATAGTGTAAACGCAATGAAGTTGTGGATGACAAATTTTGCAAATATCGGTGAAACGACGAGCAGAAGAGGTAGCAGTGCGAGACCGTGCGAACTCCCGAGGATGTTGAACGCGTGAGGATTGCTGTGGGAACAAGCCCGCGGATATCGGCGCTTCGGCAGAGTATCGCTCTCGGAATTTTTGACAGGTCTGTCCGAAGGATTATGAGATTGAATTTGTACCATCACCCTTACAAAATTCAAGCGATTCAGGCATTGAACGATAACGATTTTACTGCCCGACGGCAATTCGGCGACACGTTTTTGGACATGGTTGAAGAAAATGAGGAGCTTGTTCACAACCTCTGGATGAGTGACGAGGCACATTTTCACTTCTCGAAATATGTGAACAAGCAAAATTTCAGACACTGGAGCGATCAAAACCCTTAATAACTTCATCAGCAATCTCTCCACTCAACCAAGGTAATACTTTTGGTGTCCTCAACGGGAATCATAGGCCCATTTTTCTTTGAAAATGAAAGGGAGCACGAAGAAAGACCTCGTACAGTTGCAGAACTCAAGGAAATAATCCGCCTGGAAATCCAGCGAATGCTCCATGACGTGATGGACAATTTCAGAAATCGCCTGCAAGAATGCAGTAATCCGGAAGGACACTATCTTACCGATGTTATTTTTAAACGTTGATTAATTACGTTCAATATCAATGAAATTTTGAAAAATGCATCCGTTTATTTTTCACAGTACATATTTCAATAATGCAGGATTGACTGCCGGACCCTGTATATCTAAAATGTTATTCGATTTCTTCCAAGTGTTGATGAAATTTCATCATTACTCTAGATATTTTTGCTGTGGGTGATGTAGCACAACAAAGTTATAGGTATAACTAAAGCACTTGGAAATTATTCGATTGAATTTATATGAACATGATTTAATAATAGTCAATGCGTTGTAATTACATCAGTAAAGGTAAAGGCAAACATCTGATCGGAACACATATTACAGGGTATGTAATACGACGGAACCGAAAAAGGGTGGAAAATACAATTTTCTGATTGGTGGGAAACTTATGGATACCGGAAATTGGGGGATTGCTCAGTACACGTACCAGCTCCACGAGGGGTAAACTAATCTAAAATGTACCGTATGACTGACTTGTGTACAAGCAATGGTTTTAAGGAAATATTTATCAATTTGTTACAATAAAATGCCTTGTACCGCAAAGTGATGTTCCCAGTAACATATTCTATCTATTTGTTTTTGGATTAAACAGGTATTACGCTTGACTAAATATGAAAGGATTAACTGAATTTTATCACTGTAGTAAATGAGTAAATCTGAAAGGTCTGCTTTCATAGAAATAATTTAGACTAAAGGAACAATTTCATGAATAATATTAAAATGATTCTTAACTAATTGAATAAAACTATCTCAAAAAGCGAACATACATCTTTCGGTAGGAATTGTCTGTTGAGACGAAGTGTGCCAACCAACTGCATTTTTAATCGTTTAGGGGATACTACGATAAAGGCCACTAAGTGTTCTAGTTGTCTGTATATTAACACCCTTCCCTCATTCACTTATGTCAAAATTACATGAACTCCAAGAAGGAGAACGATTTGCTCCAGGTGCCAGATGTGTAAGCTGGAAGTTTTGTAGAAAATCTTTGCAAATATGAAATACTAATATGAAAAAAAAAGATATTGTTGTTCAGGCCAGCCAATGTTGTTGCAATTAAAGATGAATTGCCAAAGAAAAGGCGTAGGGAGGTAAAGTCTTGATACTAATAAGAAAGTTTCAAAGAATTTATGAAAACTGTTGTGTTCCATATTTACAGTCAGTGGCGGCATTTCAGTGTTTTGTTGGAGGGGGCAACGAATAGTTTTTTCTCTATTGGGCCAACGAAAAGGTAACAGACGGGATTCTGGCTAGGAACAATTTTTTTTTGAGAAATGCAAAACACGTCAATTGTTATGTTGAGGGGTACAACTTTTGTCATGATTTTCAACCTGAAATTATTTCATCCCTTAGCGCAGATACAGGGTAAACAACCCTTAAATTTTTAAATAAAAACAAGGGTTAATTTTTTCTTGTGCTAATTAATAAAACCACTTTATGGAAATTTAAACTTAGTTTAATAAATGTTGGAAGTGCCTATCCTCAGCTTCCATGCAATAATACGATTTTGCATTTCTCAAAAGAAAAAATATTCTAGCCAGAAACCCGTCTGTTACCTTTTCGTTGGGCCACCTTGTATATTATTTTATAATGGAAAGTTTAGCGTAATTTTTTCTTTTCTGTTTAAACAGACAGTCCAATTTTATTTTATTGAGGTTTAATGTATAGCCCTAGTAGCTCTTGAAGATCTGCAAATGTAACTGAGGATTTCAGGTATAACTGGAAGTTGTTAAAACGTTTTATAAAGAATGGAAATTTACTAATAATGATGATGGCGAAGATTTGGAGCTATGTGATGACGATGAATTTGTATCTGAAGGAGTAGAAATATGTAAGTACCTACTTTTGGTAAAAAATCAAAAGCAGTACATGACCAAATGGCGGGCAGGTTGCCTCTCACACTCTTTGTATCTCAAGTTACTTGCGAGCGATTTTTCCCAATATTATAAATCATTAAACATGGATAACACAACAGTTTATTGACAGAGCGTCCTGCGGTTTTTTTGCTCATGTCTTGTGATAATGATATCCTCGTAAGACTAGTCAACGATGAACTAATAGATGGCGTTGTGCTAAAAAGTCAGTTGCTGACGAATAAACTTATATGTTAATCTTTTTTTGTTATTTTTTAAACCAGAAGGCTTCGCGCGCGTATGCGCGCCGACATTACATATCAGTAAACGTCTGCTACTGTAGTCACTGACGTAACAAATTCGCATTAAAGTAGATATACTTTAATCTCATGCATTAAAGTAGACATGATATTAAAGTAGATATACATGTACTACATGTATATCTACTTTAATGCATGCGCTTCGAAAAATCTCATGTCTACTTTAATGCGAATTTGTTACGGACGGACAGAACACCCGTTCATTCGCAATTATTATATATGATCTAATATTTAATTTGTTTGGTTTTCTACCTTTTTATATTAAATCGTTAAGTTGGTACCAGTGTTTTAATCAAGTATATCATCGCTATCTAATCCTTCTCTTTAGACCTAATTGAACTCGGTTTCAAAAACGATGTACGATGTATGTTGCCCTAGGGAAACTGGAAAAACTATTTTCTTACCAAGATGCCTTCCCTTAACGGCGCCCTATGAGCCCGTAATTCCCAATAAGAAAAATACCGCACATCCACCGCTGGTGTGAATGTTCAAGGAACCGTCAAAGGAATGTATTTGCCGCAAAAGAACTGAATTCTCAGTATTTTACGAGGATTCAATACGAGTAATTGTAGAGAACGAAAATTTCGATTAAATTTGAATTTAAACAGTACGTCAATGCTTGATGATTTGGTCAAAACCAGACACATCAGTTAACTACTGCACTCGTTGTCCTGTCAAAACAATTATGGTTATTTATAAAAAAAATGTTTCAAGACATTTAAAGGGACGATGAAGTATGAAGCGAAAAAAATCATGGTCATTAACCTGGTGAAGCGGGCCCATCGATTGCAAGACCAAATGGCTTTGGTCGCAAGACCATGCTCTGTATCTGGTAGGATCAGGTTGGTTTTGTATATTATGAACTGTCTAGAGAAACAGTTAATACTGATCGCTACCGACAACAAATGATCAATTTGAACTGTGCATTGATCGAAAAACGTTCACAATACGCTCAAAGACATGATAAGGTGATTTTTCAGCTGACAACGCGCCGTGTCATACAGCAAAATCAGTCAAAGAAGTGTCGAAATCACTTGGATGGGAAGGTTTATCGCACCCGCCGTACTCTCCAGACCTGGCTACATCCGACTACCACCTTTTCGCATCGATGGGGCACGCGCTTGCAGAGCAACACTTCGACGATTTCGAAGAAGTTTAAAAATGGCTCGATGAATGGTTTAGCTCAAAGGAGAAACTGTTCTTTTGGAATGGCATCCATAAATTTCCTGAGAGATTGCTTCGTGACATTAATTTGTGCAGATGTCCGATCGAAGCTTGTCACTTCTTTCATGCAATGATATTTGAAATTTACTACACCCAAACTAGGATAGTAGGATAGTATACAGGGTGTTTTTTTGGGAGCTTTAGTTAGACGTTTCTGGGAAAGTTGTATATGTAGGTTTCTGAAAATGTGTACTTGGGGGTTACTCTGAAAGCCGAATCGATCTAAAATATTTTCAAAACGGCAGCACTTTCGGAAATGCCGGAAGTGGCTACCAACTTCATTATTTTAAATAGCAACCCCTATTTTTTATTGCATTTTTGGATTCTACGTGAAATTTCATAACTTTTGATACCAACATGTCAATATCTACAAGTTATAGTTTTTAAGTTATTGTCATTTATTTAAAAAAAAATGGCGGATGCAGACGGTATTTTAAGAATTCATTACTTGAAAACGGTTGTAGCTATGGCAACTGAGTTTTCACCAGCGCTTAGAGGAAGAATAGGGCTTTTTTTTGGTGTACTAAAAAAAGTTATGTTGCGTACGACGTCACCTATGAAGCTCCAAATTTAAGAAAATTCAAAGACTGAAAACTGAGTTTTTTTTTAATTGAAATGACCATTTTCTTACTATTGCATTTGATAGAGAATAAAAATGGGCATATTTTGGTATTACATGTTCCTATCCCTATCTTTAATAGTTTCTGACTTATTCTCATTTCATCGCATTGATACCATTTTTTTCGAATTTTTTGTAGTAGGCGACCATGACTGGACCATGACAATCGAATTTTGAACAAATCAAGTAATACTAAACCGTCACCTGTAATAGGTTAACATAAGTTTTTCAATAATCGAAAAAAATGAAAAATGGCTCGCAATGGTTTTACATATTAAGATTTTTGGAATCTAATTGTTATTTATGGTGAAATGAACAGAATCGCGTCACATGCCTATCATACGTTCATTGAGAGATATCCAGAAAGACCGCGTCCTAGTGAACGTACCATCCGAACACTGGAATGAAATTGTTTGAATTTTGGATGCTTTGTACCAACTTACCTACAGTAAGAGTTTTACGAATAGCTAATGTTAAGGAACCAGCAATATTTTTTGGGGAACATTACTTGGTCAGACGAGGCCAAATTTAGTAAAAATTTAATCGCCATAATTCGCATTGCTGGTGCCATTGAAACTCTTTCAAGAGTGCTGGAATTTTGTTGTACTTTGTGTGTTTAAAAATAACAATATTTTGTATTTCCACATTTATCCAGAAAATTTGAATACAGAACGTTATTTGAAAATTTTACGCAATATTGTTGTTCCTGCAACAGAAGAGCTGCCTCTGCAAGAATATGCTCAATACTGAATCACAAGTCATACAATACTCCACACGAGAACATTTACGAAAAAGAGTTTGTGTTTGGAACACGAAGGCGCTCATTTTGAGCATGTGTTGAAGAAGACAAGGTTTTAAATTGATTTGAAACTAACAGGTGACGGATTGATTAATTTAAAATTCGTTTGCCATAAGGTCATAGCCAACTACTAAAAAATCCGAAAAAAACGGTATCATTGCAATGAAATGCGAATAAGTCAGAAACTATTAAAGATAGGGATAGGAACATGTAACACCAAAATATGCCCATTTTGATTCTCTATCAAATGCAATAGTAAGAAAATGGTCATTTCATTTAAAAAAACTGAGTTTTCAGTCTATGAATTTTCTTAAATTTGGAGCCTCATACGTGACGTCGTACGCAACATTTTAAGTACACCAAAAGAAAGCCCTATTCTTCCTCTATGCGCTGGTGAAAACTCGGTTGCCATAGCTACAACCGTTTTCAAGTAATGAATTCTTAAAGTACCGTCTGCATTCGCCATTTTTTTTAAATAAATGAAAATAACTTAAAAACCATAACTTGTAGATATTGACATGTTGGTATAAAAAGTTATGAAATTTCACATAGAATCCAAAAATGCAATAAAAAATAGGGGTTGCTATTTAAAATAACGAAGTTGGTAGCTACTTCCGGCATTTCCGGAAGTGCTGCCGTTTTGAAAATATTTTAGATCGATTCGGCTTTCAGAGTAACCCCCAAGTACACATTTTCAGAAACCTACATATACAACTTTCCCAGAAACGTCTAACTTAAGCTCCAAAAAAACACCCTGTTTATTTATAGCATATAGGAAGGAAATTCTTCTTTTGCAAAAATTTAAATTATTGGAGTGCTGTCAAAATAATTGGTTTTCCCCTTGTACCGCATCGTTAAAGGTTTTTCACATCGAACATCTTTGGGCTTGCAATGCCCAATACCTTATGAGCCAAAACAAGGTCTTATAGGAATTCCTATCTCTGAAGATGTCAGTTGCAATGTCTTGCGAAACGTCAGATTCTTTTGTTTCACCCAAAATAGTCAGGCTTCGCAAACCTAGACTTTATAGCTCACAACCATCGGGAGCTAATAGGACTGGAAATCCTATAAGACCTTGGAACCGCGAAAACCTCTTTCATTTGAGTGTTACCACAAAAAACCAAAAATTAGATGGTTATATACAGTTAATCCAGTTATCTATTTCACAGTATGTCATCCACCAATTCTGAGGTAATATCTCAATATTTCTTAAATCGTATAAACAATAATTGGTTTATGTTTGTTATCAATCCGAATAAATTACTTCTGTTAGTTTAACAGACCCAACATTCTCTAAAACACGATGTGACAAAATGCATTAGTACAATTGGGGTTTATGTTGTAACCACAAGTGCGGTCATAATTAATGATGTTTGGATTGCGATATTTATATTTCCCCTCCTACAAGTAATTGTGATGGTTATCAGCTTATGATTAATCGTCGAAAGATATACAACTACGATTCATTAATTTCATTTATTTTACGCAATGCACACAAAATCCTTAATTATTTTTCTTTGTTCCATGAAATCAAAACCGTTGTAGATTCCTTGTATTCATGGAATGCGGGAATCGCTTTGTACTGAAAAGTAGGCGCTAAGAAAATGCACCTCGCATTTCACGAAAGCGTCGACCGAATCCTTTGTCAATGTCATACTTATTTTATGCTTTGTCAAATGTTCTAAGTAACAATTGATTGGTCTGTCATCTTTGCAATAAAAGAAAAAAATAAGTAAACGGAAATGATCGAACAGAAAAAAGATAATGAAAACGTACATTTTTAAGTTTCATTAGATCTACACCAGTTATATAATAGTAGTAATATAACTTACCGCTTTGTCTCCCAATTGTTCAACTCTGCAGTGCAAAAAGGCAGTTTGTCCTACGGTAGTTGTAACGTTTCTTGGAACATTGAACTCAAAATATGGATAGCTGCTAAAATTTGCTCCATAACCGAATTCCTCTATGTGCCCCTTCGCTTCACCTGAAATTATATATATGCAATTAAAGAGGGCGTTTAAAGCAATAAACGTACGTAAACGTAACTTGGATGTTTTATTGGCACATCAACTAGGTAGGGTTATACTAGGGGATTTTAGAGGATAAATGTAAACCCACTTTATGGGTCATTAAAATTTATGCATTTTTATAACTGTAGCAAAAATTTGATAGATATACAGAAAACTAAAACAAAAATTTGTATAACTTAATCATCCCTCGATTCAACACCTAATCATTTTCTATATTATAAATTTAATTTTCTCTACCTGATAAAACTTTTAAATTAATTTAAATGGGAATTAACCTCATCAATAAAGCTTATCGCCGTGATTAATTCGTGTTTGCTCTTCAAAATTGACCCATAAATTATTACTAATTGCCCTCCCAATTTCAAATCCTTTTGTTTCGCTGATATCGACAAAATGTCTATCTGTCTTATTACTAGGCTTTATTCTAACTAATGTAAGAAAACTAGACAATGCGTTCTTTAACCGTTAATCTAAACTTTAAATTTTCAAAGAGTTGTTTAATTGACATAATAAAACTAATTGTAAAATTTTAATCAAGAATCTACAGTGTTACTTATGGACTCATTAAGATTCTGGTAGCGTTACGTTCTACGCAAACTTTTATAAAATCTTATAAGGTATTTTCATATATTTACTTTGAGAAATTTAATTTTTTTCATACTAAAAGCTTAGTTTATAAATAATTAACTTAAGTAAATGCGAGAATTTAAAATTTCAACTCTGTAATCTCCATAATCTGAAAATAAAGGTCTTTGGTACTTCTCTTTAATTGATGAAGGAAAGAAATATTATACCGCTTTTGATTGTGTTACTTTGGATTTTAGATTAAGTGTGTATTGTAAACGGCCTTTTCTTATGGTTCTTACCGGTTGTACACATTCATCATAAAGTATTTCTCATTGTTTGAGCAGTGCCCGCCCTTTTAAGAGACTTAACACCAACTTGTGCTTTAGTACTAAATAATCCTCGTGTGGAGTTCGACAACGTGCTTAAAGCGGATTTATAGTTAGTTACCACAAGTTCCAACAAAAAAAGTTCTTTTTGAGTCTGACAAGGTAATTAAAATAGTAATATTATTACGTCGAGGGACTAACTCACAGATACTGCCTAGTGCCTCTAATCAAAATGGATACCATTCTCAGTTAATACCAACCTTCATAATGAAATTAATAACATTTTGTATATTAGTTATCGAGATATTGAAATTTCTGTTTCACAACAATAGGAAAAACTGATTTGGACTGTTCATGAAAGATTCGGTGAAATCATCCATTTATCGGTGACTTTTGGTGCGAACGCTGCCCAAGTGAGACACAAAACATGAAAAAGTCTGCAATATTGTCCCGGGTGATCGTAAATGAGTTAGCTGATAATGGAACGTGTGCTACATGAACATTTGGGCTCCTGTTGGTAATGTGTACCACCTTTAGTCACGCTGTTTCAGCGAAATAGAAAGAGATTTTTTTATGTAACAATGGATCAAACTTAGAACCATCACCACACTCCGGGGTTAATTAGGCAGTCAGTGAGAAGCAAAGGGCGAATGCCGTTCAAAGTGATCCAAAGATGCAACACTTAGCCAGGTAGCTTAGGACGTTCGTCTTTTGGGATTCGTACGGTGTATTATTCGCCTATAAAACACTATGAATAGCGAATATTCACTATTGCATGGATTCAAGAAATTACAAAAAATAGGTCCAAATTGTGACTTTACCATGATAATGTACCATGTTATCCATTGATAGTGACGATGGCAAAGATGCGTGAAGTTTCAATTGTTTACGTATCCATCGTATTCTCCAGATCTGCCCCCCAGCGATTATTGTCTTCGCAGACTTCAAAAAAATGCTGCAAGGAAAGAGATTTCGATGCAACAACCACGTCGTATCTGAAACACAGACCGATTTTGAAGATAAAGGCAGGTCATTCTATGCTGTAAATGTAGGTAAAGCGTTGGGCTTAAGGATAATGGAACGTGTGTAAAGTCGAATTATGCAAAATAAGTTGTGTTTAATTAGTTAGTTGAATAGATTTTATTTGATAATGACAGGATTATCTAAAATAAAGATTTTAGTAGAATTATGTGCGATTATTGAAATATAACTAGGTACTTAGGGATTTTCATAACGTAAGTTAGATCAAATTAATTACAATTAAAATAAGTTAGTGTGTAATATAGAAGTGGACTACCAAATTTACTTCCATGAAGCCCCTTCACTCCACCACGAGTAGAAGAAATAAGACTACGTACATTCAATTGTTCCTTTTTGTTCTCGTTTGTCCACATACTGTTTTATATGTAATTGAATACCATTTTTACCATATACTTAACGTGTATGCAGCTTCCCCAGCCCCACCTTCAATTTTCAAATTAATGAATGCGAGGAAAACGTAATTGCAAGCAAAGTACAATCCAAAGCATTTATACGAATTATTAAATACCAAATTCACAAACATCTCTCCATGGAGTGCCATTTGGTAAACAGTAAAACCAAATAAAGAACACTATGTAATAGAAATTTAGTCAAAAGTGGCAGGGCGACGAATAAACTACATATAAAAACAAAAACTGCCTTAACATACTTTTCAAATTGTTTTTTCTACGTGAGCTTTGTGATTTCTACCCTTAAAATGATTTTCAATTACAATTTATAGCGCAAATTAAAACGTTTAAGATGGAGACGGTGACGCGGTACGGTCGGCGAAAAAAAAAACAGTAAAAAGCTGAAACACGTTTAAGTTGGCAAATGAAAAGATAATGCGATTTTATTGTAATCTGAGGGGATATAATAACGTTTTATTTCATTAAAATCAAATTCAAACAACTTCTTCGTATTTCCATTATTAAATTATATTGAAAATTGTCTGTTTTTATTTTTAAACTTTCATTCAATTATGTGAAATTTGAAATACACAAATATGAATTTTAATTGATTGAAATTTGATGCTCGAAAACGACAAAATTCAAATTTTAAGTTAACTTTTAAGTATTAATGTGAAAAGATGTGACCGAGGATATCTGGATTTCCTTACGAACAACAACTGATTGAATCACGTACTCAGGATAATTTCTTATATACTTTTCAAAAACAAACAGAGCGTTTTACGCAATTCAAATTACGTAAAAAAGACATAAACATCTCACGTTTTGCTTTAATCGTACTTGGAAGTAAAAAACTTTTTGGAAGCAATCTACGTTTTATAAAAAGATTTAAAAATTAAATTGCGATGTACAGCCATGTCACGTTCAAACAATTTTATGGGGATTTACCTTCTCAACAAGACAAGGCTACTGTAAAAGAAAATCTACTTTATTTAATGAAAGCGGGTTGTATAAAACTTATTTGTCTTTCAGAGGAAAGGAAAAACTTCAAACATTCCCTGCTTCCATCTTATAAACAAGCAATTGAGGAAAACAGCATAATTAATCTCATTCGCATTTTTTATTATTCATAAAGTAGAAATGGTCATTAGAAAACATTTATGGCAAAAATGGTTTTCCATTTTTTATAACCTTCTTATATTAAGATTAATTAATTACATCAGTGACATCGTCTAAAGCACATTATTTTGTTGGATGTAATGAATATAATTTGTAAAAACGTTATGAACTGAGTTTTTTTCACTACCTGATCGTAGAATTTAAGAGAGCAGAAACCTGAAAAATATCTGAAGTTGTTTAGTGGATAGCCATTATGCTACGTAGTAACGTAAATTGGAAAAGTGTTGAATAAATATTATCTAGTAATGGAAAACTATTTTAATTGTCCTGTTGGTTATTAGTTATTACTTATTACAATGTTGGATACAATACCGATTTTTCGCCAATGGTCGTTGCACATCCAATTGTCGTTATGTCCATTGCTCCCGTACACTCCAGAGCCAGCGCCATTATTGGTTTTCGAACCGTCTGCGTCTGTGAAGTACACGATTCCGTTCAGCTTTGATTTACTGGAATTATTCTCCCAGTCGTGCCCAGTGGGGATTGTTGTCTTAAACAGTTTGGTAGGGCATACTGTTTTGGGTATCCTCTCAGTTATACACTGAGGTTTTCATCTTTGGAGATTACGTCAATGATGAGCGAGTGCTCCGTCCTTGACGATCCCTCCTCACCGTTGACTCTCAGCCGGTATGCTAATCTGAGCGCCTTTGCCCTAATTACTAGGTTTAGTGGCGGCAGGTTCAAGAGAGTCTTAATAGCTGCCGTAGGGGTCATTATGATTGGCCCCGTAATTCCAAGGTAAGCCCATCGCCGCACCTTGGTCAGTTTCTGCTTGTTCTTCTGGGTGAAGCTTTAATACCACCACAGCAGTGAAGCATTCGTAATGATCGGTCTGATCATTCTGGTGTATATCCAGTGGGTTATCGTTGGAGATAGGCCCCACTTGCTTCCGAATGCTCGCCTCAGGCCCATAAGGACTTTGTGGTTTTGTTCGCTGTCTTCTCTAGGTGTGGTTTGAAGGCCAGCCCTTGGTCTAACGTTATACTCAAGTATTTGCCTTCTCCCACTACCTGTAACTTAGTTCCGTACATTGCTTTAACTCTGTCGGCCCTTTTCTTCGCCAGAAGAGAATGAGGTTCGTTATTGTTGAATTAACAGACAGACCCTCTTATCCGTACCATGCTTCCACTAGATTTAAAGATCCCTGCATTACGACTCATACGTCTCTTCAAATCTGCCATTTATCACAATCGCTAGGTCATCCGTATGTGGTGTATTTATTGATAAAGTTACTTTCTTTGAAAAAAATGAACGATTTGGTTCCTTTATTTTTTAAAATCTGAAATTTATACCTTTCAGTTTATTATACTGCGGTATGAGCATTGTTGTTTCAATATTTATCTTCAATGCAATAGAGTGAATCATGGATAAAATTAGGAAAACCATTTTACGAACAAATAAAATCAAAGTGCAGCCTTTGTAAAACTTAGGTACTTCCAATAATTCATACATTCTGTTCGGTTCTTTTATTTTATGACACCTAAGATTAAAAAGCTTTTTCAAATTTAGTTCCATTGAAACTACAAAATCAAACATTTGCCACGAGCAAGTAAAAGAAATAATTAAATAAACTATATACAAGGGGGAGATATCTGGCAATGGCAAGATTGAGGTTGCCGGTAGCTCGTCGGTGGGTCGGAGGTTAGCAAAAGAGATATAACAAGAAAATGGGCGCCAGAAGCTAAAATAATTCTCTACCTGCAACAATATGAGAAGCACCTGCCCTCGCTTCACTAAGCAGGGTAATAAGTCACGCCAGACACCTATAAAGGAATAACTACCTACTTGCATAAGCGCAAGCAACTAATAATAGGGGAAAAAAACCAATACGTAAATAAATATCTATATTAACCGAAACTGTTCTTCATAAGGGAACTAAACACATTAATTAGTATATAAATCAAAATGGCCAAAATATCAAAATGGCGGATCACACAACGCGGCGGTTACTAATACTAAAGTTAGGCAAATGAAGATGGAGGAATATGATTATGATTATATCAATGGGGTAAATAACATACACAAGATTACACTCGCTGACGTTAAAACACGAGTTGGCGTGGTTAACTTAAACGCAATATCTAGGGTTAAAACTAAGGCCTTGGTTGCTAACTCTCTAGTAAACTGGATCTACCTAATCGGGGGTAGTAATTATATCTCTGTCTAAACCTTGTGGGGTGTTTTACAGTAAGTAACTGAGTGATTAATGATATTACATTTGCTTAATGGGGAACGGAAATAATTACACAATAAATCAATAATATACGCTAGACTCTTGTGAACTAATACAACTTTATAAAGGGTGCTCGTGTGAACCCACCTTTAGATATACACTTGACCAACTGTCAAATGTACAAAGGTAAATAAATGTAAGTAAAATAACTTAAATCATATCTATATCGTTTCGGTAAACAATCAATTAATACATCAATAATTGTACAGATGGTTTATACCCATGAGGAATGTGGTGATCTTTATGAAATGAACGAATCGGTAGGTGTATAATGAAACATGAGTAAACGTAACGAGGAGGATGAACCAGGGTAAGGGTAAGTAACTGTAGCAGAATATTCCAAACTGTGGGGTGGACGACACAGGACAATTATCTGACCTTTGTAGATACTTCTCGATACCAAATGCTGATGGTGTGCATACAACGAGCAGGCGACGGAATGAACAGATGTAATCTCGGTGGTGAACAACAGCTACGTACAATGGTTAACCTGTGACCAGCTCCTTACGGGTTGGTGACAATAATACGAAAGATGATGCGTCAACTAGATGGGACGATACACAACGTAATGTAAACGAAGACTTGAAGAATTGAAAACTTGCAAACTTGAAGCTAAAATAACATGGGCATATGTAGACAATGCCAAATAAATGAATTGAACATACCCCTTCGATGGTGTGCGGGCTTGAGCGGGGCTGAATCCAATAATCCGCAAGATAGCGTGACAAAATAACCACCTTCCAAAAGTGACTTGAACTACAAAATGGTAGTTATCTCAATATCAAACAATTCCCTTGTTAATCCTTCACAAGAAGCGTTTATATAGCCAAGAAATTGATTGGGATTCGAAAATTGTACAGCTCTTCAAAATGTCTGAAGTGAAAGTGATAAGAACCACCTTCCACAGGAAGGAAATGCATTCCTTATCAAAATAGATACAGGTAATAAATAAAAGTGAAAGTCACTAAGAATATAAATTTGAAATTTATAGCGCACACAAAAATGGGATGAAAATGTATGGAATGCAAAATGAATAAATGAACTGTTACACATTATTACATTATTAATATTTACAATTTTATATTTTGTTATTAACATCATTGTCAGTAATGAAATCTTAAAGAAAACATGTACCTACAAAGTTACCCTTATTTATCATCCCCCTTTCCACCCTCAAAATTATATAAGGTACCTTTCCGAAATAAGGCCATGCACTTAATAAGGTATATGTAGTGTAAGGAAACTTAATAAAATTCATTAAAATATTTTTGTAAGAATATATTTTTCAGTAAAATAAGGAAATTTGGATGAAAAAATGGTTACAGCTTTGAAAATTTGGAAACAGGCTTGTTTTGTGTTCCCTTTGAAGTGTTCAAAATCCCCACCCGTACCCCCCCCTCCGAGAGAAATTGTGGGCCAGAAAGTGTCAAAAAAAACAGGTTATCGTAAATAACTGAAAAAGTATCAATTTTATCAAAAACAAAAACGTTAAGAAAATTGTAGCCGACAAAATTCCGCACATTTTCATGTTTTATTTTTGTCTCTACGACCAATAGGAGCCGAGATAGATTTTTTTAAAATGTCGACTGTTTTGTGGCGAAACAGTAACACGTGTGCGCATCACGCGTATTTCGCTTGTATCTCGAGAATGGCCATTCGTATCGCAAAATGCTTCAAACAAAAGTTGTAGAGTTTAATTACGAACTATTTTCGTTTTTAAACATTTCCTTACGATTAAGAGAGATATAATCATTTAAACCTTTTTCTAAGACACAATCGCTGCTCGTTTTGCATAATAAAATCAATAATAAGTCGAAAACTATCGATTATACGTACTTAGTGTATATAATGAAAGTTGTAGAGAATTAAATTTTGAATCTACATGTATACACGAAATATCATTTTGGTAATCTTTATAAGGCGATGGAGGAAGAAATAATGAAAAATTCTCATTTTCAAGCGTTTCCTTGCAAATAACTATGTTGTGATTACCTGTAGACAGTAATGTGTCTTATAGTTTTTTAAATATAATTAATGTACCTGTAATATAAGCGTCAGCAGAAGTTCGAACGACCAATAGTTCGCTAGTTACAGCTGTTTGAAGATATACTCAAAAATTGACATTTTATTAAGAATCCCGATTTCCGCTAAAAAATGGCCGTCTTTTTGTTAAAAATTGGTTTTATCCTATTTACAGTACTTTATATATATATACAAAGGTAATAAAATACAATAAATCGTTCGCAAGTTGCAGTTTATTGTAAAAATACATCTTTGAAAACTATACATATATTATCATAGAATTTAACTAAAATTATATTTGTATTCGGTTTTTCTTAAATATCTTCGTTTCCATTTATTTTACGACAAACTTTTATGTAAACTAATTGAAAGCTTACAAAATTTCCTATAAAAAACACTTTGTCGCGTATGTTTTTCTGTAAAAAGCGACGAGAAACTGACGATTGAAGATGCAGGTAATGTTTAATTTTTACAGAAATTGTAGCTACTTTTGAGACGAAGAAAATGTAGTATAAAAAATGTGATCCTATGATGAATTTACTCAGAAATGATCAGAGAATAACTGCTGATACTTGGAAAAGTCAAAACAATTTTTTATACTACCATTTCTTAGGGTACGTCCACGAGGAATGTGTGCGCTTGACCAGATAAGATAAGCTTACATTTATCTGTCCAGCCTGTATTAAAAACATTTAAAATTCTGTTTCTAGTTTTTCTTGCATTTTTTCATGCGTGGCCTTATGTGGCACATGGTATTCCTAACAAGGCCATGTGTCACATGATGACAAAAGCTCTATTAACTGACATTAGTTTGTCTAAAACTTAAATATTTTGACAATACAACATTGCAAAAAACTTCAAAGTAACGGGAACCCAAAGGAAATTACTTCATCATGACAGCTAAAGGTTTTATGGGGTTCAAAATCCTTAACGTGGCCTTTTTTGGAACAGGTACCTTATATTTTTATCGTGAATTATGATAATTTAAATATCACTCTGCAAGGAAAAGTTATTTTTCTTTACGATTTAGTGGAGAACATTGATTTTGCTGAAATACATTACTAACTTGATGCGGGTAAGGTATATAGCGGAATAAATGAGATTAGACACATTTTGGAAACATTTACTATGTAATACCTTGTTTGGGTACGAATATCTCAGAGATTTGGACATGCGACTAAATAGCAACTTGACATAATAAGAAACAATTTGATGTAGGAAATATTTAACTTTAATAAAAAAAAAGAAAACGTTTAGCATCCTTTGAGGTTTACGTAGAGCTCACTATGTTTTGAATTGAAATGATACGCGCCTTCTCAGATAGCTAAGTAAAGCTCCCATATTAGGTGGAATTAATAAGTCTAATAAGTAAAGCGTATCTTTCGCTGTTACGGAACTTGAAGTACAGGGTGAGCGAAACTCGTTGTCTCAGCTCTATTATAAGAAAAGTAAAAACGATAGAAAAAATCTGAAAAAAGGTTCTTAAATGAGATTGAGTAAGATATATTTTAAGCCGAATTTGCATATTTTTTCGTATTTGTAAGCTGAAGTAATGACGCCATCGAATTTATTTTTCCCAGAAACATACCTATATTTTGACATATTTAAAAAGAGCTAATTTTTCTGAACAAATTTTGTAGAGAAAAAAATTCGCTATCTTTTTCCGTTAAAAAATTATAAGCATATTTGTAAAAAAAACGTATTATCAAAAACTCGCAATCTTTACGATTTAAATAAGTACCTAGCCTTTAAGTACCTAGCCTTTGGAAACAGATAGCAAAGTCTCTGCTGTCAATAATTAAACTTGACAAAATAATTCTCAAAAATGTGCCATTACAGCTGCGAGCAAAGATGTGTTTTCAGCATGACGGGGCTCCACCGCAAAAAGTAAGAATTGTCCAACAATATTTAAATGAAACTTACGGAGAAATTGATAAGCAAATTTGTAAAAAAAGGTATTATCAAAAATTCGCAATCGTCACGATTTAAACAAAGTAGCCTTTGGAAACTAATAGCAAAGTCGCTTCTGTCAATAATTAAACATTATTAGGTAGAATTATTTATTAATTTAACATTACAAAACACATAATTAAATATTAGCGCACAAATAAACAAAGCTACTTCTAAACACTTATCCAATCTCCGCCTTACTTCTCTCATTGAAGCCTTATAAAATATTTCTCTAGATAGTTTATCGCAAGCATTTCTGATTTTTTCTTTTAGATGTTGCAAGGTAAAGAGATGGTGTTCTGTATACTTTATTTTTCAAAGTTTCCCACAAGAAGTCTCGTGGAGTAAAGTCCGGTGACTTAGGCGCCCACTGTATCGGTCCATTTATACCTATCCAATTTTCTCGGTAAGTTTCATTTAAATACTGTTGGATAATTCTTGCTTTATGCGGTGGAGCCCCGTCATGCTGAAAACACATGTTTGCTCGCAGCTGTAATGGCATTTTATTTTCGAGAATCATTTGTCAAGTTTAATTATTGACAGAAGCGACTTTGCTATTTCTTTCCAAAGGCTACTTATTTAAATCGTAACGATTGCGAGTTTTTGATTATACGTTTTTTTACAAATATGCTTATAATTTTTTAACGGAAAAAGATAGCGAATTTTTTTCATTACAAAATTTGTTTAGAACGAATAGCTCTTTTTAAATAATTATGTTAAAATATAGGTATGTTTCTGGGAAAAGTAAATTCAATGACGTCATTATTTCAGCTTACAAATACGAAAAAATTGCCAATTCGGCTTAAAATATAGCTCACTCAATCTCATTTAAGAGCCCCTTTAAAATTTTTTCTATCGTTTTTACTTTTCTTATAATAGAGTTGAGACATCGAGTTTCGCTCATCCTGTACAACTGAGACTCTTTTTCATGAACGGTCATACTGTAATGTGTTCTGAGATCGGACATTCTCGGACTCATCGTAGTTGCATAATAACCCTCCAACTTTTGAATGATACCATTTAATAACTAATATTACCTAGCTTTGATACTTTGCGGCTCATGGAAACTTCTCCCACAAGAATTTCGAGATGAGAAAGTTTAATGGTCCCGAAGGGTGCTTATAAAACATGTAAAATCGAAATCATTAAGAATTTGTGCCACAGTATTTGGTGATTAGATCATATTAATTTTGCTAAAAGGCGTGTGTGAGGAGGTAGTACTAGATCGGACAGGGAAAGTCGAATGGAAGGAGTTAAGACAGCTTCAGGTGATGATTCGCGAACAGGAAAATTTAAAGACAGTTGGGCAAGAATTTGCTAGAATTTAAATTATCAGAGCTTGTTTGTTGTGTTCTGAAAGGGTTACTCCGACTATTTGTAAAAAGGAAAGGTGAAATAAAAACTAAATTGAAGGTGCATTGATGCTGTAGTGTACAAATATACAGGGTGATTCGGGAGGAAATGGAAATATTTTAATGACATGTCCAGGTAGCTAAAATAAGCAAAATAAGCTCATACAGGGTGACCCAGGGCTGTGTGATTGGGCCATAACTTTCTTGCTATTCAAGATATCGGCATGCGGTTTTCACTGGCAAGTCAACACACTTATAAATACTGCACATTATAAAAATATTTTGATTATATAAAGGATGTTCCTATACAGAGTGGTAAACCAAAGTTATGTTTTTTTAAATGGGACACCCTGTATATTTCTACATTATTAGTTTTTACATGAAAAAAGAATGGCACTTTGTATAGGTCACTATGGGTCTAGCTCTCTCCGTTTCGGCGTTATTCAACGTTTTGTTCGAAAAAAGACTCATATTTGATGGGTCACTGCCCAGTAGGCCATGGATATTTTTCGAAAAACTTGCCACAGAAAATTTTAGAATAACTTGGAATTTTAATAAATAGTCGACTTTTGGTCCATGCATGCACACACTATACAGGGTGTGCTGAAATGCAAAAAGTCGAATAACTCTTTTTTTATAAATGGAACACCCTGTATTTCTGTTCACGATTCGATTAAGTTTTTTATTAGCTTTCCACTGATATACAATTTGTATGGTCAATTCTGAATAGTTACTGAGATTTTCCGGAAAAACTATTGTAATTATGAAGAAGTTGTGGTTTTTTGCAAGTAGGATGCTGTCAGCGAATATCGTAAGTGATATGACAGTTAATTTAGATGCTAGTGTGATAATCTACATTGTTACTGTTGCACATTTTTGCTCGACTAAAATGAATTTCACGCATCAAGAATTAATCAATATGGTTTACTGTACAAGGGCGTCGCCAGAAAATTTTCCAAGAGGGGGGGCAAGCACTATTGGGAGTTCGTGGCTCTGGCGTTTTTTCAAGATTTCGTACAAAATTTATTTTTATTTTTAATAACTTGCCTTTTTTCTTTTTCCCAGGGGAGGCGATGGCCCCCTGGCCCCCCCTTGGCGACGCCTTTGGTACTGTATTGGTGAAGTCGATCGAAATGTTTTGTTAGCCAGTAGAATATACCATCAAAAATCTCCCGATACGAGAGTACCACAAGTCATTTCTTTAGGGAGGATTGATGAAGAAACTCAAGTGGATGTTTTACTCGTGTTGCAAGATATCTAAACACTTGCGATATTCGCTGACAGCAGCCTAATTGCAAAAATCTACTTCTTCTATCTAACTATTCAGAATTGACCATACAAATTGTATATCAGTGGAAAGATTATAAAAAAACTTAATCGAATCGTGAACAGAAATACAGGGTGTTCCATTTATAAAAAAAGAGTTATTCGACTTTTTGCGTTTCAGCACACCTTGTATAGTGTGTGCACGCATGGACCAAAAGTCGACTATTTATTAAAATTCCAAGTTATTCTAAAATTTTCTGTGGCAAGTTTTTCGAAAAATATCCATGGCCTACTGGGCAGTGACCCATCAAATATGAGTCTTTTTTCGAACAAAACGTTGAATAACGCCGAAACGGAGAGAGCTAGACCCATAGTGACCTAAACAAAGTGCCATTATTTTTTCATGTAAAAACTAATAATGTAGAAATATATAGGGTGTTCCATTTAAAAAAACATAACTTTGGTTTACCACCCTGTATAGGAACATTCTGTATATAATCAAAATATTTTTATAATGTGCAGTATAAGTGTGCTTACTTGGCGGTGAAAACCGCATGTCGACATCTTGAATAGCAAAAAAGTTATGGACCAATCACACAGCCCTGGGTCACCCTGTATGAATTCAAATCCGATTTTCATTTGCTTCAGAGATAATTAGGTTTTTTTTTTTAAAAGTTAATCAAGTTTTTCAGAAGCAATACGTGCACTTGGGAGTATTTCAGTTTCGCTTGCACGTGTAAAAACATTTTGAAACAATTGTCTATTAGGAATTCTTCCATTCGGAAAACGACGTCGATACTCTTCTACTGAATGAACAGAATTATCATTACAAAATCCATAAAGAAACACCATATCTGCATATTCTCTATGACTGAAAATATGAGGCATTTTTATAATCTCGTAAAACAACTACAACTTACACTTTTTATGACATGTAGGTACCTAATTAATATTTTTTCTACAAACGTCAAAAAATGACAAGGTTTGCGCATTGATAACAATACGCGAAGTGACCCTTTTTTTCACTTTCCTACGTTACAAGGACACCGTGCGCAAAGTAATGACGCCGTGTGCGAAATACTTACTTCGCGCACTGCATGTAAACTTTTTTTTTTTTTATTTATTATTTTACTATCTGCAATCTGTAATTCATTACAATAAGCAAATCTAATGTGTATTTAGTATAGACATGAAATTTACATGAGAGTAAGATATGAAACCTTAACCCTAATTTTACTTAAGACTATACACGACTTATCTACTTCCTATTTAATATGAGTACATGCTCTTACTATTTATAGTTCAAAATCTCTGAGGCAAGTCAAGAGGTTTGTATCTGTTTAGGCGTTTAATGTTCATACTATTGTCAAGGAGGTTTACGATTACGGCTAAGGTATTATTGTGATATTCCAACTTATTTAGGTATTTTTCACTACACTTTTTAACTGTCTGTTGCACGGAGTCCACTTTCAAGTCATTAAGAATGTCAACATTTCTAATATAGTACGGGGTGCATGTAAACTATGTGAGAGTTTTGTATTTTAACGTTAAAATAATTGTCAACTTTTTCACGTTCGTAGAAAAAATTTTGTTTGCAACTCGTGCGCGAAATACTTTGGTGATCTCGACTATTTTTTTAACGAGCCGCAGCCGATTTAAAAAAAATCAGTTCTCGATCACCAAACTGGCATTTCGCGCACTAGATACAAACATAACTATTATTTAAAATTGGTATTTAGGACAAAGTTTGTCAAACTTCACTTTTTTAAAAGAAAAATCTAATTCTCTCTGAAACAAATGAAAATCGGATTTGAACATATGAGCTTATTTTGCTTATTTTAGCTTCCTGGACATGTCTTTAAAATATTTCCATTTCCTCTTGAATCACCCTGTATAATTAAAAACAAGGAACAATCGAACTGTACGTTAGATATTCCGTCGTAGGATTACCAACATTTTATGCGTACATTTTTAAAATGCATCCTGAAAAGGAGTTATACAACATTGGTTATTCGAATAATCTCCATTTTAGTCAGAATTAATCTAAGGGTTGGTTAAATCTAGCAAAGAAAATGCAGCTGTTCGTCTTTCATTTGTAGACACATTTTAATGTATGATTAAGAAAACAAAGAACTTCGGTGATCATTTATGACATTTTAATATTCCTCAGTCGCCAACGGAATATCTTGAGAAGTTTCTAAGTATTCGGTAAGATGACACTGAAATTTGTTGTAGACTATTTCCTTTATAACTTCTTTGTTGTTTCATATACAAAAGTGCTGTTGTCGGCGAGTATTAATATTTCAGGATTTTGTTCGCCCACTTGTAATCTTCCTTTGGTTATTTCGTTCATGAAAACTTGATATAATGCGGAACGAAAATCGAAACAGAAAAGTATAATTTCGTAATAACATACGAACGTACATTGTTTAATATCTGTGTATGCTACTATCAGGCGCAATTAAGGTGATTTGTGGCATTTGTGGCCAGGTGCAATTGTCCTTAGCACAGATAGAAGCGAATTTGTGTTAAAACTTGGGCCTGGAAATCAGTGGACCAACTCTAATTTGATCTTTACGCTTTTTGGTTTTCGGCTTAGTCATAACTGGTCTGCTATTTCCTTGTAAAATGGCAGGAAAGTTTGCCGATCAGATTTGCTTATATATTCGAGATTTCCTACGTTGATAAATTAATAAAGCGGAACTTGGAAAGTTAGTTACAGTGGTTCAGAGAGTAAAATGATTTGCACGCTTTCACAAATTATCGATAAATATAATTCAGATATACACTTTTAATCAATATCAAGCCGCTTGAAATAAATAAGATATTAGGATATCGAGGCCTGCGGTGAAACGAATTACCAATTTCAAGTTATATCTAAGGAAATTTACGATCTAGTTTTCGGCAGAAATGTTATTGATGTAATACAAGAAGTTTCGAAGAATAAATTTCTTAAAATTATACCACGTAAGCGGCCAATTCAAAAATGTTTTTAGGAATATGGGAAAAGTATTTACAACTTCTATCTCCAATTCAACGTATCAACGAGTTTTTATTCAAATTCATGCGCATGAAATAAGACAACGAAGAAAAAATGCGAACTAGAATGGCCGCGTAAATGTCTAGGGAGCAATGGCTATCGGTGTGTCCGGTAGTAAATGTTAACAGAAGAGGTAACCTTTTCCGAAAGTTCATCTTTCGTTTTGAATATATACTTTCCTATGAAACAATTCTACTTATTACTCTCCAGAGAATAACATTGAAGGGAAAGTTTTATTAAATTATTGTCGTAATGTGAAATTTCCAGGTGGTCGCGGATTGGTAAAATATACTAAATGGAAGCTGATCTGTATTCGTCGGATGAGCGACTCCCAGTAGATTTTCCGCATTGGGGCATGCACGCTAACGTTGCGGTTTCACCTGCTAGAAAATATATAACTTCTTCAAAAGTTGAGATCGTTCTTATACAAGTTTGTGAAATTGCCCTTCCTTGGACTTTTGTACATTTAGTGACAATTTAATAACTTCTGAAAACCCAATGTAGGTAGTTTCCTAGTGATTTATCACAAAGACATTTTATTAAGTTGCAAAAGTCCTTTTTATTTCAAATACTTAAGCAACTAAATTGAAAATTAATGTAATTTAACCTGGCCAGTCATAATATTTTACCCTTTGTATTAGTTTAATTTAATAGCACGTTTAAATGCCCAAGAGTATGAACATGTATGAACAACTATGTAAAGGAAAACTTCTAATTCAAGTAATTAAACTGTATGATACCTAAATCTATTAGTTAAACTAATTAAATAAACATTATTGTTATTATTATACAGGGTGTCTCACGGTGACCGTCGGTTAGAAGTATATCAAGAACTGTAAAAGCTAGAAATTTGAAATTTTGCACATGCGACGTGGAGTGTTTAATCTATTAAATAAAAATATTTTCCAAATCGCAGCAATTCCGGAAATACCGGAAGTGAGCATTAACTTCTTTATTTTAAATACAAACCAGGCAATTTTTTTTCACATTCTGATGTGTTATAAACTGTTTAGTAAGTATATGCTTAATAACATAATTGTCTCTAATGGATAATAAAAAATTGCCCGCGGTTAAGTATCTATTTGACGTTATTTCCAGACTTAAGAAAAACTTTAAAAAGTCTCTTTTTTTAAATGGAATGCCTATTTAATTATCGGCCCATTCGATGCAGAAATAAATTTCCTTTAAATTGATATACCATGTTCCTATACCTAAAATCAATGATTACAGAGTTATTTACATTTTTATAATTTTTATAATTACATATGTACTTTACAAAACATGGTTGGCTTTGAAAATTTTCAAAAAATTTTTATTCAAATGTTTCTTATGCTTTTATGATTATTTAAAATTCTATCTATGCAACTTCTTGACTATCCAAGGTCTCTTTCCGCCAAACGAACAGAACTTTCAGGGAAAACATTAAAATATCCCAATGCATTGGTTTCTACAGCGTCATTGGGGACAACAATTGGCTTTGCCAAACTTCGTGGCGCATTTACTTCGCCCAAATTTAGAAAATTCTTTTCAATTTTCTTAAGTCTGGATATAACGTCAAATAGATACGTAACCGCGGGCAATTTTTTATTATCCATGACAGACAATTGTGTCTCAATCTGAATTTGGGAAAAATAACTTCACAAAATTTTTTTTTTCAACAATCAAAATTGTCGCATGTGCAAAATGTGTAAACAAACGTTTCTGTAGTTCATTTATATTCTAAGGTATAAGTATAGTAAGAAGATAGAAAGATAAATGCATCCGAAATATGCGTCCGCAATATTTCAGTTAAATTCACATTTACGCAGATCTGTTGTGGAGTTTGCTTAACACTAAAATAAATAAATTTTAATTGGCGGCATAATTACTTCTGGTTTTAAGAAAAATTCCTTTATAAAGCTAAATTAGCGTAGGTACAATAAACATGAGGCCCAAACTTTATTTGTCTTGAGAATAATATCAAAGCTCTCTTCCAGTGAATATCCTAAAACCATTTTCGTACAGATTAATTAGTAATGAAAAGTAATGAAAATAGTTATGTGTCTTAGAAGTCTTAGATCTGTGTCTAAGCAACGCTATACTGCACATTTACAAAAGCTATAAAATTTTATAAGTCACTTCCGTTTTGTAATTTCATAACATGTAAACATGGAATCTTCGATTACATCCTGTGCAAATACATTAAAGTGCGCTGCTGCATTACCTACCACACGAAGATGAAATTTGAATTTGTTAAGGGAAGACGATAGCTTCTAACATAAGAATATAAAAATATAAAGGTATGAAAAAAATAACAAAGAACGCTATAATCTTGATTTTTATATTAGAACGAAATCGTTATTTATTTAAGAGTAGTGAACAAGGAAGTGGATTTACATCTTTGCAGCGAGGATCGTAAAATTGCCGCAAGCTCTAAAGTGATGTTCGATCCAGTTTCTGAATTTTTTGTGCACGTGAAAGGCAGCTACTACCCATAAGTATTGAATATACCTATACTATGTCTTCAATCCTTTGGAAATGAAACGCATCTTGCAATTTATATAAGAAAAAAGGTACTTCTTTTATATCCAGCCAACGAACTTTTCTGTTTATATATAAAACTGCTATTGAATTGAATTAATGCTTGCGACTATTTACCTCACATACTCTATCTATACCTATATAATGCAGCAATATAAGTATTTAATAATAATAATAATAATTTTGTGTGTATGTCATTTTTATCTTCAAATTAACAGACTACAAAGTTCTCACCCATGCACATAAATACTCATCTCTCCCTACAAAATAATTTTCAATATCAATTAGTACATTCCTCAATTTAATAATTTGTAACAAGCTAAACATGGAGAAATTTATCCAAAATATTTATATGCACTAAATATATTTTCAGTAACGCAAACTGTCACTACAAACATTTAAAACACAAATTTTCAATTTAACTAATACGGCACACAAAGGCGTCTTATTCGTAATGGTAATGCAGTTTGTGTAGGTGAGGTAGTCATGGCCAAAATCGGTCTTGGTCTTGCAGTCTTGTCTTGGTCTCGCAAGACTTGCGAGACCAAGACTCAAAGTTACAAGACCAAAACTGGATGCAAGACCAGCTCTGCAAGACATCGGCAAGAACAAGACTATCTCACAAGACTCTTGCAGTTTTTTTCTTATTACGAACGATTATTTTTTTATACCACACCCACACACAAAAAAACATTTATTTGCAAATGCAATATCTAGTGCATATTCTTTAATATTTGTGAGTTATCGCCATCTACAGATGTAGTTGTAGATGACTTAAGTATTAAAAAAGCCGAAACATGTCGCGTTCATTATAATTTATGTAGGTTAGACAGAATTTTTTACTTTTTTTCACATTGACTTTCAATGTGAAGTTTCAACATAAATATATTTTTTTAATTGTCATCGCAATACTGAAACATAAGTTAGTAATAAAGTATTCTTGATCGTGAATTAAACAATTAATTGGTATTTAATTTTAAAATAAATTAAGTTATTATAAATATTATAATTTACTTCGATCATTAAACCCAATACCAATTCTTATTCTCTGCAATAATCTAATTTAGTAGCATTTAGAGACACAAAATTTCGATTAATTTGACATCTTTCATAAGTACTGTGTAAAAATACAAGACCAAGAGCAAGACCAATTGGTGCAAAACAAGACCAAGACCTATGTGGTCTTGTCTTGGTCTTGCGTTTGGGCATCACTAAGGTGAGGCATCACGATGCCAGAAACTTTTTACAAACATACAGCGCAAACTTTCGCTAAATAAGTAAAAAAGATTGTTCTGGAGAAACTATCATAGTTATTAGTTATTATAATAATCACGGGTTTATTTTAAAAATAGCTCAACATGTTTTAAAAGTATAATTTAATAAACTGTGGATATTCAAAGTTAACTAATAGTTACTACGTTACAACGCCAAAAAAATGTTTGCTGTATTTATTTTTATTAAAAATGCAAAAGAAAACATTTCTTAGTATTCCTTAAATGTATTATGAGATTCAAACAGCAAGAATAAATTGAGAAAATAGGTATTAGTGCAGTGCTGCTAATTAAAGTATTTGTCTTATAGTAAACACAACTAAAAACCAAGACATATCGCATTAAGGAGACCTACAGATCATGTATTTTTGTTATAATCACCAAGTAATTACTTCGCATTTTTCATTTGTTTGGAGCACTTTAAGAAGCTTTAACTGTTATAATATAATTTTCAAATGAGGATGAGGTGCAAAATTTGTGCAAAGTTGGTTGAAGACGCGACCAAAAATGATTTAGTAAAGACAAGAGATGACAGAATGCATTGATTAAATGATGGGGGGGGGGGATGTAGAAGTAGCATAAGTTGTTTCATTGAACCAATCACCAAACTCCTGTACAGGGCTCCAGTATTCAAGGAGACACTCACTATTATACCTATTATGTCAGTCATTGTCATTGTAAAGTAGAAGTCGATGTAACCGAAACTATTTTTCTTTAAAGAAAAGGGAAATAAATATCATCAGAAATGTGTTAATAGACCTTCTTAAAAAAGTGGAAAATTACGTAGAAATAACTAACATAATGGTAAAGGAAATGGAGTTCAAATCATAGATAATTACACACTGTTCAGAAGCGGCAGCCAAACTGGGTATTTTGGTGTAGGCTTTCTGCTAAGCCCAGCCATGAAACAGAATGTGAAGACTTTTGACGAAATATCGGACAGATTATGTTCTAACTATAAGTCAAGGTAATGTAATAATAATAATAATGGGGGACGCAAATGCGAAGATAGGAAAAGAAGACATCTATAAGAAGATAACAGGAGGAGAGAGCAAACACACTACTAGTAATGAAAACGGGATAAGGCTGATCTCCTTGTCAATAGAAAAAACTTAAAAATAGTGAACACCATTACCAGCGAAAGGATATTCACAAAGGAACATGGACCATACCAGGAAGTAAAGAGACCAACCAAATGGACCATGTTCTGATACACACGAACCATGACAAAATGATAAAGAAAGTTAGATCATATAGGGGAGCGGACGTAGACTCCGACCAGATTTTGTTGGACTACAAATAGGAAGTATAGAGATGGGAAAAGTAGAAAAGATAAAAAGAAGAGTAAAAAAAGAAAGCTGTGAAGTAGGAGCCTTTCTGAGTGAGGAGGTGGCAAGAAAATATAAAATGGGCATAAACGACATGGTAAGTCAAAACACGCAGTAGTAGTAGAAGAGAAATGGGGAAGCTTAGAATCAGCAATTAAGTACGCAAAATAGAGAAATATACCCAAGCAAAAGCCGAAAAAGAACAAAAAATGGTTCGATGGAGAATGTGAGCAGAAGATTAGAAACTTTTACAAACACATACGTAACAAGGGGCCAAAGTAAAAGACCATTCATTAAAGACGAAGAAGGAAACCTATTAGGGGATGAGAGGAAAATATTAGAAAGGTGGAGAAGGTACTTTGAGGAAATCCTAAATGTAGGAATGCGGGAAAACCAAGTTCAAGAAGAAATTGATCCACAACGGACCAAATCTTTATGTTAAAACAGGTCCTGCACGGCTGCTACGAATATAATGTGCCAACACATATGCTATTCATTGATTTCAAAGGGGCATACGATAATATAAACAGGAAACAATTAATGAAGGCGCTAGAGGAGCTAAAATACCGGCAACATTAATCAGACTAATAAGGATGACACTACAAAACACACGAGGTGCAGTCAAGGGTGGAACAAACCATAACTCCGAATTTAAAATAGGAAAAGGATTAAGGCAGAGCAACCTATCATCATTCGTGTTGTTTAATTTGTCACTAAAAATCGTAATTAGAAAAAGTGGGATAAATAGAAAAGCGACTTTGCTTAATAGGAGCCACCACGGCCTCGCCTACGCGGACGATGTGGTGCTACTGACTAGAAGTAGAAAGGAACTCATAGAGGTTACTAAGAAGGTAATGAATTCGGCAGAAGCAATGGGGCTCCAATTTAACGCGGACAAAGCAAAATATATGGAGTTTAAGAACGACAATGCAAACAGAGAAAGGCAAAATCTCTACATTGCGAAACCAAATAGAAATGAAGGAGTCGCAGAAGTTGAAAAAGTGGAAAACTACATGTATCTGGGTGTTTGGGTGACCAATAAGTGTAAAGAGGAAGTGGACTTTAGAGTAGCAAATGGAAATAGCTGTGCAGGAGCCCTGAACAAAATATTAAGTGCAAAGGAGTTATCCAGAAGTACAAAATTTAGGATTTACAATACAATAGTAAGGCCAACTGTAAGTTATGGATGCGAAACTTGGACTCTGAACCAAAAACATCAGAGAAAGATAGAGACCTGGGAAATCCGCAGAAGAATCCTTGGTGGTAAGAAGACAATAATGGGCTGGAAAAGAACAACCAATAACGAGCTATACCACATCTACGAAGAAAAATCAATAGGGGAATTTGTGAAAAACAGAAGACTGCAATGGCTAGGCCACCTGTTAAGAATGAACGACGACAGAAATGTGAAGGACGTGGCCTCGAGAGCACCAGAAGGGAAAAGAAAGAAAGGAAGGCCGAGAATAAGATGGATACAAGCGGTAGAAAACCACCTGGTAGAAGAATCAGAAATTGGAGGGATGTAACAATCGATAGAAAAAGGTGGAAAGAAATTACTGCTTGTTAGTGTATATTTCTTGGAATGGAAGAAGTTTTGTTTTGGTTAGTTTAGCTGCCTTAACACTACTTTAGTTATAGATTAGTTTAATTACAGAATAACAGAATAGAATAGAGGCAAAAAATAGGATAGGAAAAGACCTACATGGGCTGTTTAAGCTACAGTTATATAATATGCGTGGTTAATTGAAAATTACAAAAATATTCACAAAACATTAAATTATGATTTGTATGTGTTAGAAATGTACGTGTTGTCTACGTTACGGTCGTTACGACGAATAGAGTACCTAATTCTAGTTAGTGTGTGTCAAATTTATTTCATTGAGTTATCGTTTTCTTTTGTACTTCTTGTTGTAAATATATCGTTCATAATTTAGTTTATAATTCACTGCCTCTCAAAAGGTTATGGGCCCAGGCAACCCAAAAGTAAACTAATTAACGAACAATATAATTGTAAAGTGTGTAAAACAAATAAGTGAAAATGTCGTCAATTTCAACACGTATTGAATTACTGAATCGTTCAAATTATGACACGTGGAAACTCCAAATGGAAGCGTTGTTAGTGAAGAACGACGAATGGGGATACGTGAGCGGGAATTTAAGAAAACCCACAACGAACTCTGAAGACTGGTGCACGGCTGACAGTAAAGCCAAGTCGGACATCATATTATCCATCAGTCCCTCCGAACTTAAGCAAGTGAAGGGATGCACTTCCTCGCGTGACGTATGGCTGAAATTGGAAGGAATTTATCAATCCAAGGGTCCAGCGAGAAAGGCCACCCTACTGAAACAGCTTATGCTTCAAAAGATGGATGTGCAAGGCGATATGAAGGAGCACTTGAACAAGTTCTTCGATGCTGTGGACAAGCTGGAGGAAATGGACGTAAAGATAGATAAAGATTTACTCTCCATAATGCTATTATATAGTTTGCCAGCAAGCTTCGAAAATTTCCGATGTGCAATCGAGTCACGGGACTCGCTCCCTGACGCGGATACCTTGAGAATAAAGATCGTTGAAGAGCACGACGCCCGAACGAACGAAACTAGAAGTGCTGAAGAAAATGCGCTCTACGTAAAACGGCAACAATCACAAAAGAAACAACTGAATAATAAGAATGCAGACACAAAAGATGACAGTTCTACATTCAAGTACAAGTGTCACAAATGCCATAAGGTAGGACATAAAGCCTCTCAATGTCAAGTGAAGAAGAAGTCTGATCAAAATCAAACAACATTTTACGCGAACGAATGCAATGAAGCTCACCAATCGCCGGTGTCACAAACGACATTTTGGTGCTTGGATAGCGGTGCAACGTCTCACCTGTGCAAAGATGTTGAGATTCTCACTGACATTCAGAAAGATGCAGGGAAAATACACATGGCTGATACAAGCTCGACTAGTATTGAGGCACGAGGCAAGACTGAATTATCTTGCATTGTATCTGGTGAGATGAGAACTATTACACTAAGAAATGTTTTACAAGTACCGGAACTACGAACAAATCTGATGTCAGTTTCCAAAATAACCCAAAACGGTTATGACGTCCTGTTCAAGAAAAATGAAGCCCATGTAATGGACAGCGATGGAAATGTGCGTCTCGTAGCTCTGCGTAAGGACGATTTGTATTACGTTAGTGAAAGCGAGCAGAATTCGGAGTGCGCGTCTGTTGGAATAACGTCGCGATACCCAAAGCTACCTCTGGAGGTTTGGCACCGCAGAATGGGTCATCTCAACGTTGGTGACTTAACCGCCGCGTACAGGAAGCAAGTCGTAACAGGAATGGAACTGGAGAAGAGCGATCTCAAGTTAGAATGCGAAACCTGCATCAAGGGTAAAATGTGCGCTTCTCCATATCCCAATACTCCGAGGAAAGATCTAGAAATCCTCGAGATAATTCACACTGATTTGTGCGGTCCCATGCGCGTTAACTCACTGGGCGGGGGAAGATATTTCGTTACATTCACAGACGAAGCAACTCGCTGGTGTGAAGTTCGTTTTTTGAAAACTAAAGACGAGCTGTGCGATACGTTCAAGTCTGTGAAGGCGATGTACGAAACCAAAACTGGTAAGAAAATAAAACATATCCAGAGCGACAACGGAGGTGAATACGTTAACCACAAATTAGACACCTTGGCGAAAGAATGTGGAATACAAAGGCGATTATCCGTCGCCCGAACTCCTCAGCAGAACGGCTTATCTGAGCGCAAGAACCGTACATTGCTCGATATGGCTCGTTGTCTAATGATTCAGGGTAACCTATCACCTGGTTTTTGGGCGGAAGCCGTGAATACCGCGAATTATTTGCGAAACAGGTGTGCGTCAAGTAGCCTGGATGGTAAAACTCCATATCAATTGTTGCACGGAACCAAACCAAAAGTGAGTCATCTCAGAGAAATCGGATGCAAGACCTACTGCCTCGATACAAATCCCAACAAAGGGAAGTTCGATCCCAGATCAAAGGAAGGAGTGCTCCTGGGTTACTCGGAAGTTTCGAAGGCATACAGGGTGTGGATCACAGCTGAAAAGAAGGTGGAAATCTGCCGCAACGTCCGATTTTTGAATGATTTCGGAGAAACACGATGTTACGAAGATTTCGGTCCTGAAGAAGATATTGGTCCGATAACCGAGGTGGAGATCACTCCGAGTGACAACACACCGGAAGTCAACGACACGTCTACTCAAGAACTAGCACCAAAACGAGGGCGTGGTCGGTCCAAGAATTGTCAGAACCGGACTTCCAGGTAGACCAAGAAAAGAATACGTCACCACACGTTCATCCGACGAGACTGTCTCTGGCACCTCGGAGGAAAACGACGAGCACGAAGACGAATTTCAATTTGCTGAAGCCTTTGTGTGTGAGGAATCTTTGGATAAAGCCATCAATGGGAGCCAATCTGAAGAATGGTTGGAAGCCATCGCTAAGGAGGTATCCTCAATAATCAAAAACAAAACGTGGGACGTTGTAAAAAGACCTAAAGGAGCAAAGGTGATCGGTAGTCAAATCGTTCTGCGGAACAAGCTGAATCCGGATGGATCCGTGGAAAGGCGGAAGGCACGTGTTGTGGCCCAAGGGTTCCTTCAGAAGCCTGGAGTTCATTTTAATGAGACATTTGCGCCAGTTGCCAGACTGAGCTCAATTAGAACAGTGGTCGCAGTATCGGCTATGCGAGGCATGAAACTAAGGCAGTACGACGTCAGTTCTGCATATTTGAACGGAATATTGGAAGAGGAGACGTACATGGAGGCCCCCAAATATCTTTTAGAAGGCTTAAGAAGACTCTCCGAAAGGGATCAAGATCAAGCTATCAATGTCGAAGCCAGAGCATGGTTGAAAAGGTTCGAGTCAGGTGACATGGTATGCCTACTGAAGAAGTCGTTGTACGGACTTCGTCAGGCTGGTCGATGCTGGCATACGAAGCTAAACGATGTTCTTATGAAGATGGGAGCAGTTCCGACAAGTGCCGACCCGTGCGTGTACACAATGGTACATGAGGGAACCACCTCGTATATTGTGACGTATGTGGACGATATTTTGATTTCATCTCCGAAAGAAAATCATGCCGCCGCCATTGGGGAAAAATTAGGTCAACATTTTGAACTGCGTGATCTCGGTCCAGCGAAATACTGTTTAGGCATTGAGTTCGATGCAGATGATCGGTCTATTACGTTGGGTCAACGTGGATACGTGAGGGAACTCTTAAAGAAGTTTGGTATAACAGATTGCAAGGAAGTACCTACTCCTTTAGATCCTAGTATGAAGTTATGCGAACCAGAGGGAGACATCAGCGACGAGGAGAAAGCCTTACCTTACCGAGAACTGATAGGTGGACTCAACTATCTGTCGGTGGCTACAAGACCCGATATATCATTCGCTTGTAGTTACCTGGGACAGTTCAATCATCGCTACAATCGATCTCACTGGAACGCAGCAAAAAGGGTGTTGAGATACCTGAAGGGAACACCGGACGTCGGGCTCCGTTATACCTCGGACAAAAGTTCCTCCCATCTGACCGGATTCGTCGATGCGGACTGGGGTGGAGACCCAACCAATAGAAGATCCTATACCGGCGCCTGCTTCATGCTGAGCGGAAGTCCTATTGCGTGGGACGCGAAAAAGCAAAGATCAGTAGCGCTGTCATCAAACGAGGCAGAGTATATGGGTTTCGCCGAAGCCGCCAAAGAAGCCATATACCTTCGCAAATTTTTGAATGAATTGGGATTAGAAAGAGAAGATCTTGTACAGTTGCACAATGACAACCAAGGGGCCATATGTCTAGCGAAGAATCCTGTGCATCATAACCGGAGTAAACATATAGACATTCGCTACCATTTCATCAGGGAGTGTATACAAGAAGCGCGGATTATCCTGAATTATACACCTACAGACGAGATGCCTGCGGACATGCTTACGAAGGCGCTGTTCCGACCCTAGCACCGAAGATGCATGGAAATCATGGGATTAGTCGATCGCCGTCCCGAGAGGGAGTGTTAGAAATGTACGTGTTGTCTACGTTACGGTCGTTACGACGAATAGAGTACCTAATTCTAGTTAGTGTGTGTCAAATTTATTTCATTGAGTTATCGTTTTCTTTTGTAATCTTCTTGTTGTAAATATATCGTTCATATCTCAAAAGTATGTACCTAACTGAAAATTTATTTTCAATTCCGATTTAGTAAGTAACCTAGATTTTTACATTCAAAGGTAAATAATAAGCTCATTATAAAATTTAAACTTAGTGGAAGCTGTTAATTCTGACATGATTACCATCTACAAAAATAAGGACAATAATCTTACCACTTTCATGATTAAAAGTACTTCACTTTTAATTGAACGTAACTGTGTCATTTGGTGATAAAATATGTGACCGATATTTGTGAACAAAGAATATACTCATTATACTCATTATAGGAACTTGTGGGGTGTAGAATGGGTAGTTCCCCAAACTTTATTTAACCTTATTGTATACATATAACCAAAGGTATAGTATAAAATAACACAATAGACAAGAAAATACACCCTATACATTTTCACCTCTATTAGTAGCGAACCTTAAGAAGGATTACCCGCAATATCAGTCCACTCTCCTATTCTTACTTTAATGAGGATCACTTGGTATTTCTTTAGTATTCAGACAAAGCTGATTATCTCCACTGTATTCATTATCCTCTATATCCCTCTGAATATAATGCAGGTCACATCTACATTGCGTGACATCAAAAAAACGGCACCTAATGATAAAAAAGCACACAAAAAATATTTCTCCCTTAAGTAATTGCTACAAAAAAGTACAAAAGATGTAAAAGAAATAGTAGATGAAAGGTTAAATAAATTATCGTGTTGTTACACGCAAAAACTGTTGGTCTGAAAAACACCACACATTAATGTATACGGTATATTTTTTAAATATATATGTATACAACTTCCCCTCTTTGTAGGAAGCTGAACGCTTCCGTTGTTTAAAAATCTTAAAACGAATAGAGGTATGAACACTTGCTGAGCGTGGAGGTGGATTCGTATGATCTTTTCAAATTACTTCTACGAGTCTTTTTGTTTAAAGCGTAAACTTTAGTTTCTTCTTACTATGCTTGCAATTATATTTATAATATAATGCCGGTTATACGTAAATAATCGCTTTTTTATTCAATGGCTTTAGTACAAAATTCCGTTTTCCTCTACAGTTTGAGCACGGAAAAGCAGCATCGCGAAAATTAAACGTATTTTCTTTTAATGTAGGTAGTAGATGTACAAAATTAATTGAGATCAGTATTATAAAAATGATTGTGTTTCCATTTTTTTATATAGGTAAATGAACATCTACTGTCGGCGCAGAAAGTATATATACTCGAGTTTGAAGCCGAATAAAAAAATAACCATTGGGCTGATTCGAATGAGGTTGGTATCAAATTAAAGCCTATTTATTTCTATGTTATTTAGAAGTAACAACTTTTTTTAAAAATGCACTTTAACTTTAAAATGGAACAAAATTTTAATATGTTGTAGATTCAACCTTTGTTAATATGATTGTAAACTTGTATTATCAAAATTTGATTTTATAGACGCTACGGACGATAATGTAGCACATTGCATTCTCGGGAATGGTAGGTTGTAGGAGCATTAGACTTACACGAACATCTTCGAAGCGTAACAATCTAGTGAACTGGCACGCCACACGCTCGCTGTTTGTAGCCGAAGCGGTGGTATAAAAACTGCAATTAATTAAAAATTGATTTCCAAAAACGTGACACAATTTTGGTTTCTAAATGAGTCTCATTTTATTATTCATATTACAAAGAAGACGTTCGTGTAAGTCTAATGCTCCTACGACCTACCATTCCCGAGAATGCAATGTGCTACAATATCGTCTGTAGCGCCTATAAAAATCAAATTTTGATAATACAATTTTACAATCATATTAACAAAGGTTGAATCTACAACATACTAAAATTTTGTTCCATTTGAGCGAGTAGTTTTGTTTTTATGTAACTCTAAACTTAGCTAGCGTGTCGCAAACCCCGAAAACGGGCACTTTGCATCGTTCGGCTGTAGAAATGGCCCTTAAACTGCATTTCAAAAAAAAGTTGTTACTTCTAAATAACGTAGAAATAAATAGGTTGTAATTTAACAGCGAAGTATTTATAAATACCTAATACATCTTATTAACTTTGTCTTTACATCCCTAGTTAACTAATTAACGAGAATTGTAGACTACGCTGCTTGGCTCACTTGTTTGTGTAAGACACAAATAGAATTAAATTATTCTTGAAGGTGGCATTATATATACTATACTTAAAGTATGCGAAAGGAAAAACAAACACTGTAAAGTGGAACAAACAATCACATATTATAGAAAAGATATAGGGATTATGACACTGTTGACTAAGAATCCGGGCAATTTAACACATGTAAAGGTAAAGCAAATTCTTCATAAGTTTACAAAAATTTAGATAACTTAAAACATTTTTAAATATCTAACTAACGCCTAATACTCCCCAATAATTACCGCAAGTACAGTACTGGTAAACAATGTGGAGTTAACCATTCTAAATGTAACAAAAAATGTATTTTGGTTAACTAACTTCAGAAATTATTCAGAAAATTATCAGCGGGATGAAGAAAATTCCATTTTTTTAGATAAATTAAAAAATCCGGATTTATACCAGTTGGACAACTCCAGGAAAAGATAACGTTCACAAATGCAGGCTAAAGAAATTTACTTCTATTGATTATTTTTCTTTAATAAAGCACTCAGTGACCTATAATCCCTAAATTTCTGTGCACTGGTGTAACCTTCAGAAATTGAGATTCGTTCCATACTTGTTTACGTACAATTGAAAAGTTAATTACCTCAATTTATAAGCCAAACAATTCGATATCATTGTCAAACAAACAGAATTATTAATGTTGAACAAAAAGGCTGCAGCAAAGGTACACAATTATTGTCGAGAACAATATTAGTCATTGACATTGTTATTACAAAACGTTCAAAATTCAATAAAAGAAATCTAAATAGGTAAAATGCACTATTAATTGAATATAAAAAATTCTGGCAAGTTGCTACGAGACTTCCCTCGTATTAACACTTTTTTCAAAAAAATAAATATAGCACAATATATATTGCTGAATTCAGAAAAAAATACTCTTAAACTACATAAAAAAACTGCAACTTTAACTTTAAAAGAAAAGAGTGCCGCCATTTTAGCTTATACCGAAAGTGACGTCATCAAGGGTAATATCAGCATTTTCGTCCTTGGCCCGAATGCAATCGATTGGTGAAAACCGCATTTCGATAAGTTTAATAGTTTCTGAGTTTAGAGCGTTGCAAGGAATGTGGATTAGACATTTATCGTAGCGTAGTACCAACCTTCCAATACCCTGGTCATAGAGGGTCTGTGTTTTCAGCCATTATTTTCGGTTGGTCTGCAGCTCGATATCTGTGCTAAAATGTTGTCCTCCTAGCCAGCGTTTCATGTGAGCAAAGAGATGAAAATCGGATGGATCCAAGTTCGGGCCGGATGATTAAATACTTCTCAAGGAAAACGCTGCAGGAGCACCTTTGTTACAGCTGCAATGTGCGGTCGAGCATCGTCGTGGAGAAGAACAATGTCCGATGACAACAATCCTCTCCATTTATTCTGAATTGCCCCTCGTAGACGTTGAAGAGTCACAACGTATGAGGCTGAAGTAATGGTCGTGCCACGTTCATGAATTTCACCAAGAGAACTCCATTCCGGTCCTAGAACACAGTAGCCATACACTTCCAGTTGGAGAAGGTTCGCTTGAACATCTTTGGTTTACTGGGAGAATGAGAATGCTTTTTGTTTGTTCTTCAGCTTCGATATGGACCCATGTTTCGTCCCCCGTGACAATTTTGTTCAAAAAATCTTTTCCTTCATTGTGGTAGCGCAGGAGAAACGTTAGGGAGGCGTCCATTCTCTTTGTTTTGTGATGGTTGAAAAGCATCTTGGGAACCCATCCGCACACAGTTTGTGATACTAAAGTCTCTACACAATGGTGTAGAGAGCTGACCTTGAAATTTCAGGAAACAAATCGATAAATACAGAAATTCTGAACCGACGATTTTCTTGAATCCACTCGCTCAACGAGATCATCGGTTGACACTCGCTTCCTTCTCTGACCGCCTGGCCTGCATCATGAACATCTGTACGTCCTGCTTTAAAGTTCCTGCACCATCGCCGCACTTTGCTGTCACTCATTGAGGTGTCACCGTAAACATTACTTATTCGTCGATGAATTTCGGCCTTAGCCTGAAGAAATCGAATTACCGCACGCACTTCATACTTAGCGGGGGATGCTATTGTAGTTGACATGTTTATGTGCTAGCTGCGTGTTCAAAACTAAACCAAGTGACGCGGCGTGATTGAAGGTCATGCAAGAGACGCTGCGCAGCACATATGCGCAAAGGTTTATCCGATTTTTACGCGGTTTTTTTTTCGCGACGGATCGGACCTTGAAAAAAAATACCCCTCGTATCATTCGTTTGGAATTCTAAAATACGTATTTTGGTATTGACTTGAATGATTTGGATAGATTAACAAAAGAAATGCTAAGGAATTATAACTATTTAGATCCATCGTTAAATTCGTAATAAAAAATACTATCGAATACAGGGTGTTTCGCTGGTTGCGGCGATATAAAAAAATAAAGTTGATGATGGTTCCTCAGAGACGAAACGTCGAATAAAAAATTTGAAAACGCCATCTGATAGAATTCAAAAAGTGACAATGAAGAAGTATCTTTGGTTTTTAAAATTTTTTTTAAATAAAGGTAGGAATTACGAAAAAAGAAAAACCCAAAAATCGCATTTTGTTATAAATCTCCGAAACGATAAACAATAATGAACTTTTGCAAACTACATGTGAACATGCCCTAAATTATACAACTTTTCTCTAATTTAACCGCTTTCGTATCTCTTACCGTTTTCAAGATCCCCATGCTGTTCATTCTTATCTTGGACACGTTGTATAAAATAGCATAAAACGAGCCCCTCTGCGTCATCCAGCGATTATTGGCAGCATTATTAAAGACTAGTTAATTAAGAAGGAGGAAACGGAAAAATTCTAAATTATACAACAATCGTCGAATGATGGCAAAGAAGTAATAAATCGTACCTACCTTAGCACAGAAAAAACCTTTCTTATGTCGGAAAACGTATCACATGCGATCTCATTTTCACAAATAACGGCATTAAAAAAAATCTCTTATACAGATCGGTTGAAAAGGGCTCGCGTAAAAAACGTAGCATAAAAGGTGTAAATAATTCTAAAAATGGAATGGAATGGGTAATACATTGCGAGGTTTAAATTTTTATTTGGGGGTGTTGTATTTCTGTTGCTTATAATTTATAGGTTCTATACTGATGATGGCCAAACAGTAGAAACGATAACTCTAAAATAACCGCATTTTTACATAAACACTAATAGCATTCGTAATCATACCTACATAAATTCATTTAAACATGTCATTTAATAACGTTGGTATTGACAAAATGAAAATTACAAAATAAATTTGAATCGTGCATATTCGCGATCGGACATCCGAATTCAATATATGCGGAAGCAAAGCCCGTGAAAGCAGATTTGCAACGGGAAACGCTGACTGTTTCCCAATAAGGTTATATTATAATGGTCGGACCAGACTCTGCACCCCCTCGGTTTACAGGCACAGGTTACGATTCGTTCGAACTCCATCAACCCTCTACTCAGGATTAATCGCTTTCCAGATCGAGTTCTGCATCGGTTACACGGATGTCAACGTGCGATTTGTAATTTATTCTGAAGCGATTGAAAATTGATCGAGTGGAGTAATTTAATGCTTGCAAAGTTTTTAAATGTGCTCTATTTTAGCTTTAGGCGATTTTATGCAAAGCGAAATGGTACTACATTAGGAAAGTTTTCCAAGACTCCAAGACCCCTTGAGATGTTTCGGATCGCGATTTTCTTTTCTTATACAGGATTGTATAGAATGTTTCATTTTAAAGAGTTTTTAGAGTTACATTATATACGAAAGTTACAAAGAAAATAACTAGATTGAAAGCAAAATGAGAATATCTTAAGTTTTTCAAATACGTCACGAAAATTCTTATTCATAAGCCTCGAATAAAAATACAATTGTGTATAATTTATGCAGATTAACGTAATACAGTTTGCATTATACGAAAAACAAATTTGAAACTACATCAAAAAATTTACAGTATCTTTCATTAAGTAAACTCAAGCATAATCAAAATTGTATTGCATAATTATGAGCGTTGAAAACACCCTAATTGTTTATTAAATAAGTGAAATCCTCTCGATATCAAATAACTTTTGGTCCACATGTTCGATAAAAGGAACGTTCATTAAAAATGCTGCGTCAATAGAACCCTTATCGCAGTAATATGAAGGAAATTATGGGGATAAACTTGTGAACTTCAAACTTTTGAGTACATTGCAACTTCTGCAAAAATTGAAAGTTCGACTCACCCTTCTTGACTGGTGTCACAAGCAATTTCAAAGCACCAATCGACGTTTTCTTACCACAAATTTTATTCTGGATTACGGGATGAGAAAATTGTGACACGATAATTATCTACTTTCCGCTTGATACTACTACAACTAATGTTGCTTCTTTGAGCATTTACTCCGTAATATATTATGTACTTACTTAATCTAACTGGGATAATATTGTTTTGTACTGTAAATGGATCTAATAAATAAAACAACTCACAACCTCGCCTTAACCAATGATTTAATGAACTCAGACTTTGATGGATGATGATTTTTGTTTTTCTATGTAAGTATACCGAACTACTGAAATACTAGCAATGGCAAAACTAGTAGTGAAATGACTGAAGTAATTGATTAGGAAAACAACTCGTTGTGTAACATTAACGTAGGTGAACCCCAAATTAATTAAAGTTTTACTTCTTAAAGGGACGAAAAGCGACATGTTTCGAGACCCACTGGTCTCATTATCAAGCTATGAATGAGATTATCAATGTACAACCAATATTAATGAATGGCTAAAAATAACTATTTAATTAACCTAGCACGTGGTTATCAAAAAACACTCACCTGAGGGGAATAACTATAATTAACAAAATACATAAATGAACTAAGTGTTAAACATAATATTAAAACAAAGGATGACAGAAGATGGCGCTACGTAATAGAGCCCAAAGGCCCAAACACAAAAATGAAATTGAAAAATAACATGTACGGGGTAACATCAGCAAAAATAAAGTTACATGAACTTATAACTAATAAGATCACTACCAAGGTCCGTGATCTCATTAACCAAATATGGATTATTTTTATGTTTAATAATTTCATTTCATTTCATTACAAAAATGTATGATATTGTAATCAAGATGAGGATTAAAATTGTGACCCTTGGACAAGATGTGATCAGCAAAGGTTGATTTATAAAATGTTCTTTTATACGAGTGGCAAATGATCTGCCCGTTTGGCCGATGTAAAACGAGGGGCAAGATTGACAAGGTAATTGATAAATTCCCGATTTGTCCAGTGTACTAATGGAATCTTTATTGTTGACCAAAGTGGTGCAAAGGGTTTGGGTGTTGGAGAAAGAAATGTGTATATTGTGGCTTCTAAGAATATTCTTCAATTTATAGGAAATATTGAACAAAAGGGAGGGAACGGTATACCATGGACCATGGTGTTGGGGGACGATTTTTGAGGAATTAAGTTGGTGAGGTTAAGGGATCTATTAATTTTTGTTAGGAAGTTGTTGACTAAATCTTTGGGGTAGCCATTATTGAAAGCAATTTGGTGAATGATATTCAATTCTTTGTGAAAATTGATGGGTCACATAGGGATAGAGACCATTCTTCTAATGAGAGAGCGAAGCCCTGCAATTTTGTGAGTGAAGGGGTGGATAGAGTCAAAAGGAATAAGGGAGTCTGTGTTGGTAGGTTTTCGATAAATATTAAAATCGATGTGATGTAAGCTTTTGGTTAATAGCACATCCAGGAAGGGCAAATGGTTATTGGTTTCGTTTTCAAAAGTAAATTTGATAAAAAGATGGATCTGATTAAGGAGATTGAGGAAGGAATTAATTTCTTGGTCATTTGCAGTATGAATACAGATGACGTCATCAACATATCTCCCCCAGTCTCTGTAAAATTCGGAAGGAATTATGTGGGTGGTTTCCAAGTTATTCATGAAAATTTCCGATAAAATCGGGGAAAGGTTAGACCCCCTGGCTAACCCATTGGTTTGGGAATAACAGTTGTTATCAAAAAGGAAAAAAATTTGCTGGACGCTAAGGTTGAGTAAGCTAAGGATGCAGTTGACTTGAGAATCCGACAAGTCGGAGGAATGAAGATAATCAGAAACAATGTTGATGCAATCTTTGGAGAGAATTTTCCTCGCTTTATATTGGCCAAACGGCCAGATCATTTGATACTCGTATAAAAGAACATTTTAATACCATTAAGACTAATAATCTTACCCATAATCAGCCTTTGCTGATCACATCTTGTCTACGGGTCACAATTTTAACCCTCATCTTGATTACAATATCATACATTTTTGTAATAAAGGCTCCCTCCTCACCGTTCTAGAATCATTTGAAATGATTAAATATAAAAGTATTCAATATTTGGTGAATGAGATCACTGACCTTAGAAGGTGCCTGAACAAAGCCTGTAGGTTTATTTATATTAATTAGGGGGGATCATTTAGTTATACTGTAATAATAACAATTCACTTATTTTTATCGAACAAATGTTTGTCGGCTATTTTCAACGTTTGTTTGTTTTTCATATTACCTATGGTAGCTCTCGGATTGTATTGCTGCCTCTTTCCTTGAGATGCGCGGTAAGATAAGTGGGAACCGGAGCTTACTTTTTTTCCCTTGATTATTGAGTCGTTTACTTTCATACACTGCTAAAAAGTATTAATTTGTTAATATTTCCGCCATTTACAGTTTACTCATAAATATATTATAAACATATAATAACTCGCGAAAAACAGCGTAATTTATGCACTTTTTCCAGTTTTCGCTCTGTAACTCTTAAAGTATGCAATTTTCGGCATTCAATATTCACACAATTTTTAAAGCACATTAAATTGTCAATAATATGAGCGCAATTCCAGCTCTGTAAGTTCAATAGACACGGAGATATGGCACTTCGAATTTGGTCCATTTTTTTCAAAAAGTGCAATGTAAAACTTTTGCCCTTCTTTAGTGTTATATATTGGCGAAATGACTCATTCTACGAGAAAATGCATATAAAATAAATTTATAGCAAATTTAATTAGCCTTCATTTAAATAGCAAATGAGATCTGTAGCTCTAATAAAAGATTCAAAAAACTATGAAGGTTTTATTTGGGAACTTTTTTTTTATTTGCAACAGGTGGAGTTGCAATCGTTTTTTATTGTTTATTTTGTATTTGGGTGACATTTTATCTTTCAAAAGTATTCTAGTCGTTCAAAATGAACATATTTCAACCCCCTTGAAGGCCAGGAAGAGTGCAAAATATAATACTCTCAAACAAACAAAACATAGGGGTTTCCATTTAAGATATTAAAGTCACCCCCCTAGGTGTTGGGGGTGAAATTTGTTACGGCATCAAAACCGTTAACTTTTGATTCGGAACATTTTTTGATCCGACGCAGTGATGTAGAATTTTCGCAGGTGGTGGATTAAAATGGGACACCCAGCAGTACACAACTCCATGGATATTAAAAACCGACAAACGTTGAAAAATTGCGAACAAACACCTACAAAACAACCAACCACAAACGGTTACAAGTAAGAAATTGTAATTTTGGAAAGTTGGTGAGCTTCACACCGGTCCTAAAAGGAAGCGGTGTTTACGTATCTGCTTTAGTAAGAAAGATAGACTACTTAGTTATTGATTACACTAAGTACCAATTAAAGAAATCATAGCTAATCACAAATTTACTCTTCATGTTTTTCCATATTTAAAAAAAGGAAGATAAGAGGAGTGGGGGTATACTTTAATTTGCTTGTGTAAAATAAGGACTCAATTACTCTTAATAATTAATGAATATTGTAAATAAAAAAATAACGCATTCAATCTGAAATTGGTGAATATTTTTACTTAAGTAGGTTCGTATTTCCATTTCAACAAAATTTTATGCATTCAGTTAAAATTCACATCGACCTAATGCATTTTTATTCAATACCTACCTCTAATTCAAGAATTTTACATAAAACTTCCATTCGGTGTAGCCGCGTCTGTAGATGAACACATGTGATAAGAGAACAAAACAGCTTTTAACGAAATTAAAAAAAATGTCTGGAAAATCTTATTTAAAATAAATAAGCACAGTATATGTAAGGCGTCTATTCGTCCAGTATTGACCGTAATTTACTATCTTTAGAGCACTGTCATTTTGATTACGAAAAGTATGAAAAAGAACCGAGATAGGGAGAAATGAAAAAATCTTGAATGAAATCAGATACTGATACGAAAGTACACTTAGGTTTCCTAAGTGCGTTCTTTTAGAAAGCATTATTGAAAGCTGATCTTGCCACTTCACATGTGATAAAACAGATATATTACTTGTTGTGCTTCTGACCCTAAAATAACATGTCTCCAAAAAGGATTTGTAAAGCTTCTGTCAAAGGAAATTAATAAATTTGGTAAGGCGTAGGTTGCCATATCAGTTTTATTGTCAATATTAAGTATGAAAATAACATAATCTTTCAACGAAAGGATAAATATCCAGCTGACAGAAAATTTCGGTGTAAAAGTCGTCGACCGAAATTGTATCGACATTTCTGACAAATATCGTGTGGTCAAGTAATGCGGTTTATTTCACATCCTAGTTCCAATCCAATATAACTCTTTATTTCGTTTGCTACGTTCGGCCAGTATAAAATATAAAGCCAATAACTAAACTTAACTGGGCAATAATTGTCGACCTGTTTCATATATTATTAGAAACTCTTTTATGACGGCCGGTGTACCACTTGCAGAAACAAATTTGTAACTAAATTGGATTAAACTTCATATATATCTGGTTATTATCTGCACTGTTAGAATCTCATTTTTATTACCGCTTTTATTATTCCAAACCCCATTTATTCTGCCTGCTTTGCAATAGCACAGTAGAAGGAGGAATTATGTTGCAATGAAGTTAACGCTCTGTGTTAATTCCCGTAGAAATCAGAAATGTTGAGGCGCTAGATCACATTGACCTATGATTTACGGTGTTGTTTTCAAAACTCGACGCTCTATCCTTGTACTTTTTGCCGATAAGACCTTTGAGTTGAATAAAAATTATGAGCTGTCTTGATATAATGCCGATGATAGTAATTTTACATTTATCTCTACCTACCGCATTAATCAAATTACATTTATATCTCTACTTTTATGTTAACTGCTCTTTTGTTATACACAAAACTGAAAAATGTAATTAAAACTTGATAGTAGATTACTATGGTAAGCCGTTTTACCATTTATTCACTGCAGTCGTTATATGTCATTTTAATTCAAATCTGGAAATGGATTTGAAGGGCACTACCTCATTTTTATTTACATTTCTTATGAGTTATGAGTGTGCTCAACACCTTCAAGTCTAATGGAAATTAAATTACAATGGAAATAGACATCAAATTAAAATAAAAACACTGAACGAGAATCTCAAATGGCAATACGGAATCATAAAACTTTAAAATAAATCGTTAGAACATTTTTACTTTTTTAACTAAAATGAAAATTCACCAATGTCATAATAAATTCAAATAGAATTAAAATTTGAAGTTATAACGAATGCCAATAGAATTATAATAACAACAAGTTAAAAGGCATAAAAATTCATGTTCAATAGAAATTAATATTACAACTGTAGGACATAAGAAAACATTTAAATTTTTAAATTAAAATGGAAATACACTATATGCCATAAGAAATTGAATTGAAATTAAAATTGAATTGTAACAAACTTGAAGAAGACAATTAAATTAAAAATGGAGAAAAGAAACTTATATCCCATGATAATCGTTCTGCTATATCGGAGGAGAATATAATTGCCGCTGTTGAAGATGTTTGGCAAGGAAGACTTTCAATAAGAACTGCAGCCACAACCTACAACTTGACAAAATCGACCGTGGGTAACAGAGTGAAGAAAATAAAAACACGACGTCTAGAAGACTCTAACCGAGACCTTGATGCTTCTGACAGACAAGATACAGATGTTAAAATAACATTTTCATCACCATTCCAGTCAAAGTATTCGACTCAGCAAGAAGAACAACTAGCCAAATATTGTATCTAAAGTTCGAAAATGAATTATGGTCCGACATGTACAAAAGCTCAAAAACTGACATACGATTATACCAAGAAACTAAACGTAAAGTATTCGCCGAGCTGGAATAACTCGTTATCCGCCGGAAAAGATTAGATGAAATTGTTTATGGAAAGGTATCCAATTTTGTTACTAAGGAAGCCAGAGAATACGAGTATGGCAGGAGCCTCCAGATTTAATGAAACAAATGTGAAGCAATTTTTTGATCATTTACGGTAGGTTTTACAAAAGTAAAAGATACCACCAGAACGAACCTACAATTTGGATGAAACAGGCGTTGCCACTGTTTTAGATGCACCGAAAGTTATTGCCAAAACTGATACAAAACAAGTGGGTCAGGCAGTATCCGCAGAACGGGGAGAGCTGGTTACATTTTGCGCTATAATAAGTAGTGTCGGAAATACAATTCCTCCTGTCTATGTCTTTCCAAGAGCAAAGTTAAAGGATGTTTTTATGAAAGGTGCCCCCACAGGATGTCTTGGATTAGCCAACAAGTCAGGGTCAGGATGGATGACGTCCATTTTATTCTTGGATCTAATTAAACACATACAACAGCATACGAAATGTACGAAAGATGAACTCATTGTTTTGGACAACCATGAGTCCCACACCAGTCTCGAAGCAATTTTATATTGTAGGGAGAATGGAATTATTTTCGTTATGTTTCCCCCACATTGCACGCACCGCCTTTTGACGTTGCGCTATATGGCCCATTTAAAACCTATTTGAACCAATCTTTCAATGATTGGTTGATAAACCATCCTGGCAAAAGGGTATCCATTTATGAAACTGTAGAACTCACAGAAAGCTTTTACACTTGCCAATTCGTCGTTCTAGGGTTAGAAAAAGCGGTATCCCAGCAAACACATTTATATATAAAATACATATAAATTACATATGTAACAGCTTTTTACATTTATATAAAACTGGAAGAAAAATAAGAGATATTTAATGTCAGGATGTCAGCAATTTTCAAAATAATATATATGTCTATTAGATATAAATTCTTCTACATGAATTTATACATATACGTTTTATGTATATTTTATGTAATATTTGCATAAAAAATATTAGTTGTAAAAGCGTTACGATGATCAAAATGGCAGCTACTCGAGCATAATGTAATTATTATCAATGTAAAAAATTATTTAAGCAGTTCCATACAAAAAATGGAAAAACTACATTTTACGTGCAACTGTACTTTTAATTATATTTAACTTAATTCTTGCACGAACCCGTTTTTACCTGAACTGAAAGCCGACAGTTCATTATGATATACTTGCTTGAAAAGTTTCTCTTAAGCGGATTCGAACGTTTGGGAGTGGGCGTTGCAAATTCCGAAATCCGAGATGTGTTTTCATTGTCTCCGACATTGTACCACTGCGCTAATCTGTAACATCCCTTTTTTTTATTTTGTACTTCGTAACTTTGCGCTGTTTCGCGTTATTGGTTTAAATTTTGTTTGATTATACCGTTGAGTGAAGTCTTATTCAATAATTATACCTATCTTTAACTTTATGTTAAAAATGACCAGGATTTAATTTATTTTATATTATTTATTTTCTATATAAATTAGACGCATTTTAGTCGATACGGTTCTAATATTAAAGGTACGTGAACTACAATTTTTGGCGTTGTAGAAAACACGCGCGTTCGATTACTTATGTGGCGCAAATAGAAACGGACTTTATTTTCGACCATACAATATATGCAATCATAATTTCTAATTGTATTTACAGAAGACATACATAAAAAATAAGTAATATTACATATAATATTTTACATATAACGTACATAAATCTGATCATGTAAATATGACAGCACATGAATTTCATGAGTGATATGTAATTATCTATATGTATATATTATATGACTTTCTGTATACAGAATATCCGTAAGTTTCTATACTATTATGTAAAATATACGTAATTGTGTGACATACGGTTTATATAACTTATTAAAGAATACTTACATACTTGATATATAAAAAAACATATGTAGGGGTATTTACTTCAATTTTACATATGTTGTATGTATATTTTATATGTGTGTTTGCTGGGATTGTGCCTTTTGATAGAGGTATGTTTAAGGAAGATGACTTTGCTGCTGTATCTGTAACAGATTCAAGTGCTCCAGAAGCAAAAGACACACCATCAACATCTGCACTGGTCATTAGCAGTCCATCAAATTCATTACAGCCGGAAGTCATATCTCCAGACGTAACACGGCCCTACTCGAAAGCAGAGAAATAGAAATCAAATATAAGAGGAAGGGAATTCTAACAGAGACGACAAAAATAGATAGACTGGAAGAAGAAAAGATAGCCAAGCAAAAGAAGAAGCAAGTGAAACATAACCTGTTTGATAATGCAGAGCAACAACCGAACGATTCAGATGATTCCAGGGATAAAGTGAGCTACGCTGATGATGAATCTGACTGTTTAAGTGAAATGGACAGTGAATATTCCGACGTAGAAGCTATCATAGATTCTGAATCTAGGATGCCAAATATCAAAATAGATGACTTTTTGGTGGTAAAGTATTGCACAAGGAAAACACAAAAGTATTATGTTGGTGAAGGGGAGAAATAGTCGACGGAAAATACTTAACAAATTTTCTCAGAAAGAAAGGAAATGGATTTACCTTTTCCTAAGTCAGACCTAATAGAATTGGAACAAGTGGAACTAAAACTACCTAAGCCAAGAACGACTGAAACAACTGCAAGGTCTAGTTCAAAAGCGGTTTCAAGTAGACGTCTGTGTCTATAATATCACCTAATTAAAATTTTGTGTTTAATAATGTCTTTTTTATCTTTCGTACTTTTATACGATTTATGTTGGATCGTACCACTGTTATTCACCAAATGAATAGGTATGATTTAAACTTTTTTGAACAAAACTAATTCGTTTTGTCCACATCTGCCCCCGCACTGGCCAAATCTAGCCCAGCCAGGGGGTACATTGGGACAATTTGAAAATCGGATTCTTCTATTAGTGAATAAGCGCTAAGCCTATCGTAATAGATAGTACACTTATCAGTGCCAACAACATAACCATTATAATATGATCAATATATTGAAAGCCACATTTGTATATATTGCTGATCTCATTGAACCACTTCAACCACCTTGCTTTATTGCACTTGCACTTCACCTCATACTTTTTCTGTGCTCGAATATTACACATTTCTTAAAATCGGCTTTGCCGTATATTTGACCCTTTACAGTTAGTGATATTTCGGAACCATCTGCTTGTCCGAAGATCTAATACGTATTTTACGGTTTTAACACATAACAAGTATCAAAAGGCGCAAATTCTTATAGAATTTTAATTTCAACCAACTTCAAATCTGTAACTAATTATGGCATATACTATATACAATATATATGTATATAACTGCCCCCCTCCCCACTTCAGACACAACCACGCCGGATTCTGCACAAATGAGTCATTGTTTTTCTTTCCACCCTTAAGGGAGATGAGAGTGACGGACAATTTGTAAATCACGAAAAAATGTTAGAGGAAAAAAAAAAGTAAAAAAAGATCGTTTTTCTGCGGACGTGCAATTTTCCCCCTTTCCACCCCCAAAAAAGGGGTTGCAGTTGGGAGTGAAATTTGCAATTTGAGTATTGTTTTTTATGGAGAATCCAAAAGTAATAAAAAACAGGTGTTTCCATTTAAGTTTTGAAAACTCACCCCCGCTCCACCCCGCTGGATTAACTAGTTCCAGGTATGTTTTCTTTACTTTTCTAACTGCGTCACCTAATTTCGCTTTCCCTTTTAGTGGTTTTACGCACCTGTAATAGCTAACGCTAAATTTTTCAACCATTTTACTGCTTCCTTCTGTGACATTCCGACTTCATTGTGACCGACGACCGACGTGGGAAACAAACCATTTCTTCCATCCCCGATCGCCGCTCGGAAACCTCAGTGGATTGAACTTTACTATACCGTGGCTAAGTGTGAAAACCAACGCTAATTCTCTTTTCTACAATTATTGCTCATAATTGATAAATTTTCTAAATTTACAACTACGTGAAATTTTAACTTTCATTCCACTTATTCTCATTTACCTTTTTTTCTATTTAAAAGTTTGTCTTAAAATTAACTACCTTTGTCACCTAAAATTTGCTCGTGTCATAACGTAACTTTACTTCAGTATTTACATTTTAAAGCAACCTTTGTTATTTCAAGTTCATATTTTTTTTTGCTCAGTTTACTACCTTAATTTTTACTTTGTTATCGAATTACCTATAATTCTGTCCTTGCTTAAATTAACTTAACGATACAAATATTACACGAACCGATATTTGGTATCCGATCCCGTACTACAAGCTAGTGATTCGTTATTTTTTTGTGTTAATAATTTTGTTTAAGGTACATTTTCAACGGAAACTTATGCATAAGGATACTGTGGAGATAAGTAAGGTAAAGGTTATTGAAATTACTGCCTTGTAAAATTTCGATCGTTTCCCAATATTTTTGTTTGCTACTTTAACGTCACTCAATCATTTTACTTACCAATTTTGATTCACTTAAAGGTAATTTAGATCCCCTACTTTGTGCTATAGAATTCAGTATTTATTTGGATAAACAACCCTTTTTTTGTATTTATAAACCTCCCATTTTGTTAGATATTTTATTTGCATAGATTCATTATAATCACATGAAATTTATTTATTGCTCCACACTACCCCGTTCCTCTTACAGCTGTCAATACCTTCGTAATTCAGATTAGCAGCCCTATTTTCTCGAAGAATTACGTGGCGCCCCTCTTTGGCTTTACTTAACTTTATCTATTTTGATACCCCAATTTTAACGCTATTTGCTCATCGTAACTGACCTACGACCATCTGCCTACTAAAACTGAGCTATTGCGACCATTGCTTCTTTTAAATTATTTATTATTATTATTTATTATTATTATTATTTATTATTTATAGCCGATATTAATCCACTGAAGAATTTTGATTACCTTTACAATAGCGAACCATCCTGAAAAACCTTTGTATGTAGAAATATGAAAAAAGTACATTGATTTGGGCCCATCATTGTTTGCTCCATTTATTATAAGAAAGAAAAATGCATTACACATTGAGCGGAAAAATGTATTCAGTCTGACACCACGACATTTATAAAACAAGCTGTCCCTTCAAAATAAACAGGATACTTCTTTAGACGCTCATCTTGCACCACTCTCCGCGGACGTGAAGGCACATATTTTACATACGTAAAACGTCATGGTGGTTGAACGTTTCAATAGTGGCGGATACAACATTCTGTGGAAATAAAATCGAATCTTCCAAGTAGGTAAAAGTTCGCCCCCTCATCCAGAAATAATATTTACAATATCTTCAAGTAAGCACAGCGTTATGAATGAACGCATATTATATGTTACACAGCGAGAGTGCTAACAAAATTGAAGCTTATAACATGATCAGATATACAGTAAACATTTAGAAGAAGTTCAATACATTCTCACGTATGTAACCTTCTGATTAACGAATGAATGAATAAAATTGTTGCCAGCGAAACTGTTTGTTTGCAAATGAAATGTCACCAGATCCATAATTAGCGTTAATTAAGAGCGCTTTTATATGGAGGGCGAGCGGAAAACGAATAGCTTATTTTCCGTGATAGGTACGCTTTGATTAATTAGTAACTGCAGGGAAACTGTCATTTAATGAAAAAATCTTTTCGTAAATAGTACATTGACTCGTATTTATTTACCAAACGATAAATCTGTCCATTGAATGTAAGAAATTCTTAAAAAAATTAAAGTTAACGTATAATATCATTGGGAAACGTATAGGAGATTTTCAACAAGGAAATATTTTAAAAGAAAATTTTTAAAAGGAAATTTTGAAAATATTTCTCTAAAGAAGTAAGAGATTCTGCGAATGACAGTAATCTGAGTTTAAGGTTCACGGAATTTATTGTGATACGAACTCATAAAACTCATCCCTTTGTAAATTTCAATTTTTCATCAGATCAGCAAGTTCCTTACATAATTTACCGTTTCACTACACTAACATCATTCGTAAAGCGTTTATCAAGTTGCTCCTACGTGAATGTGTATTTCAACGACATTATTACAAATACGATTGCGTACGTGTTGAGGGTTGTACTATTTTTTACTGTGGGTTAAATTTTTTTAGACGCACTTCAAATACGCGGTGCACAGTGTTTTTGTACGTGAAGTAAAACATGTTTTACTTTACTTCAATCAGATAACCAAATTTCCCACCTACGTAAATCTAAGTTTCACTAATATAATAAAGTAAAATTCCGTATAGGGTGAAAGATAAAATAACATAATTCTCAGTTTTTCAGTTGTTTCAACATTGGTATGTATAGCGGTGTAGAAGAGCATTGTTACTGTGAAAATTAATGTTAGGGAAAAGAAATGGGAGGGGTTTCACTTAATTGCTATGTATGTACGCTCATCAATTTATTTGTACATTAGCGGTGAATTAGTGCAGATCTTATAAAACACGCAACATTCGCATTTCCCTTGAAATACGCTCAACTTACATATAAATAGCGATCACATCTAATCTGTTTTGTTTTTGCATGAATAATTTAATTTATTAACTTAACATGAACAGAGTTTCCATTGTGGCATTAATTTTTTTAATGTTCTTCATTACTTTTACGAGATGTTTAATTCAATTGCCTTGTAGTAAACGTGATTCATTGCGAGAATAACAGCAAATTATCGTGGAGCTTTTAACAAATGATGTATTGTAAAATGAGCTTTGTCTTTAGCAATTTATTTCAGTTTGTCATATATGTAAATGCAATTATTCAAGAAGTTCTTTATATCACTTATTAATGCTATATATTTCAACAATGCAACTGAATATATTATAAGACCTTCGTGTTCGGATTTATTAATTGTATCTCAAGCGTGCTAATTTTTCCTCGCCTAATTTATCATTTACAAGTAGCAAAGTAGTAATTAATTTAGCATGCAAAGGCATTGTCATAAATTTATGAGCTTACAGAATAAATTACGGAATATTTCCTGATGCTCATAAAACCTGCTACAGGAATGTTGTGTAAGGGGAACGTCGTCGTCAACATGAATTGTAATATTGTCTGTTAAATATAAAAATGTCGTCCATCAAAAATTAAATAATACTTTCTTTAATGTTAATCTAATTCCTTTCTTTCCCTTGCAAAGGAACGTTAATTATAACTAAGTGAAGTGGTAGTCTATAATTATTAAATCGGATGGAAAGTTCAAGTAATGGGTGGAAATAAATTTACACCATAAACTTTCCTACGCAATTACTAAGGATTTATTATATTAAAACATCTCCTCCTGGCGAGCTTAGCTTTCTTGTTGGTGCCGTTGGCGTTGCGTAGGAATGCTTTAAGCTATGAGATAAAGCGCAAAAAAATTACTTCACAGTTGCTTTAAAGCAAATAATTGATTACCTTTAGCAATACCTTTACCCCAACATACCTTTGACACATTACAACAACGTTGCTAATGATCTGTGATACTCAGACAGCAGATAATCCTACACTGTCCAAGATCTACGACTAGAAAATTTGCATTTTCTATGATTTTGTCCTTCCAATTTCGATGTAAATATTGTTAAGAACTTGTTTCTTTAACGATAATAAAGTGTCGAGATTTTTTAGAATGCTTGATGCCAAAAAGTACAATGGATTTCCCATAAGACTTCTTGGTCTTCAGAATGTATTGTTGGAGCTGCCAATCACATACAATCCGAAAACATCAGGGAATGAGTATTGGATACCAACAACTACAAGCTGTGAAGAAGTTGAGGAATTAAAGTTTAACGCATCCTAGAGTACTTAGAAGTACTTTTTTGATCTAGATAGTGTTTGGCAACAAAAAGTACAGGTCCTTACGGACGATTTCAAAGATGATTTCAGTTACTGGTCGAAAATCAGCCACGGCAACAAATTCTTTTCAAGGACCAGAAATTGTTCACCGTAGAATAAGCGCAAAATCGTCAATCTCGCCAGTTAAAGCTCTTGATACTTCAGCAACTGTCGAACACCGCCAAAAAACCTAAGTGCGTCATGGTATGTACGGAAGTGACACCAGTGGAAAGACAGCTCTCGTTTTCGTCGATCAAGAGGTCAGAATCAACCGTAAGCTTTATAAAGGGTGTTACAATAGTTTGGACAGATGTTAAATGCGAATGGAGCTTAAACGTAAATTGTTTTTTAAGGTTAGATTTTTGTTTTGATATCTTCAGTCATTTACAAATTGTACTATGGAAAAGTTGAACATGGATGAACGTCTTAAAATTATTGAAGCCTATTAAAAAACGGACGTTGAAACAAAAGTGTATTTCGCGCTCGTCGTGATTTTGCGGGCGTCTGGATCTGGATTTCGGTACATTCGCTAAAATTTATATTGTTACTGCAACGCACTTCGGAGGAGTGCTCCTATATTTTTATGCTCTTTTGCCTAATAAGCAGCGCGTTACATATACACGACACCGATCCATCCTACCAAAGATACTCTACAATATAGATTACTAACTTTTTACCCACACATTTCCCACACCCTCAAGAACATATTTAAGAGACATCAGATTTGCATCTCCTTTTCTTCCAAAAATACCTTTAGAACTTTAGACACTAGAAAAGTCCGGTATTTATAAACTTTTCTGCCAGTCTTGTCTTGCATTTTACCTGGGCCAAACTGGTAGATTTTTTTAAACTCGGTTTAAAGAAAATTTTCTTGCTATTAAAAATAACAACCTCACTCACCGATCAACCTTTGCAGAACACATCCTTAACACTGGTCACTCTTTCGATCCCTCCATTAACTTCAAAACTATTCATTTGGGTAAAAAAGGCTATTTGTTGAATGTCCTAGAGAATTTTGAAATTACTAAATCAAAAAACGACCCGAATCTACTCACTGAAATTATTGACTTTCGTCAAGACTACATATTTTCAATTTGTTTGTAAACTTTTAAATGTCTTTTGATTCACCCCGTATTTTGTAATTTTATTAAATTTAAGCGCCATCTAGTTATACCGTTTAGGTTTCATAACCTGTTGATTCTTTGTGTTACAGTCATTGTTCTTGTTCTACTAATTTAAAATTTAATTATCTGGTTTCATCCAGGTTGTCAAAGATGTATCTTTTAATTTTCCAATTCCCCTTAAGGGATTAGTGCAATTATTTAATTAATTTGTTATTATTTTGTTTTTCCCCTTCAGGTAAGTCAACAAAGAATAGCACGTTTTATAACCTAAACTATTATATTTTCAGAACTTTTTATGTAATTTACGACACCAAAAATTTAATGTATTCATTCATCAACATTTAATTTAACTTTTTACTCATGGTGAGTTAACTAGTGTTAATTATCTGTTTTTAATTCAAATTTTTTTAGCCCTTTTTAACTTTGTAACCGATAGTTGGCTTGATAATGACAACAGCAAGGCGTCGAAGCATGTTGCCATTTAGCCCCATACTTTTTTAAACTTTAATTTTCATTCATTATTACTTCGATTGAGACCATTAGACACAGTAGGCTATCATTGGATAAGCTGTGTCAGCGCTCACCTTAATTTCAACATTTTACTCCTGACGTTTTGAATTGGCGTCAGTTTCAGTACTTCGGTACTTATACTTAAAAACATAAACCTTCATCTTCGTCCATCGTCATCAACTTTATTCAAATATATACTGTTTTCAAGGGGAGGCTGTGAGATTTTTTTCTCTGTTATTTACTATACACGACACGTATGTTCGAACAAATTAAAACACTAGTGCCAAATTTAAGTCTAGCATCTATCATTTGTGACTATGCAATGCAGCTTTTAGTGCCATGAAAGATTGCTTTCCAGACGTACGTGTCAAAGGCTGCTTCTTCCATTTATCACAAAATATAAGGAAGTATTTAACTGAGATGGATGTTATAAGTCAATGCAATCCAACAATTTGTGTCAGAGAACAACTGATGGAGAAGATCGCACGAATAACCATGCAGAGGGAGCCAATCGTCGATTGGGTTGTGAAGTAGGTTTGTACCACCCAACAATTTGGAAATTTATAGACGGATTGCGAAAGGTGCAAAATGACCGAGATGCTTATCTTGAGCAACTTATTGCCGGACATGAACCACTAAGAAAGCTGGAAAAATATCATGACGCCGCTGAACGTATTAGAAGAATTGTCCTAGATTATGGAAACTTTAGATTGTTTATGTGGTCTAACACATAAGTATAAAATAATTTAATAATTTTATTCCCTATCTATGTATATTGTATGTGCATTATTTTATATATTTTGTGAATGGTTGTATGTCTGTGCGTACTCATTTATTTAAACAATAACTTGTAACGCTACTTTCTAAATTATTTTGTATGAATTAATAAATGAATATTGAAGCAATAAATTTTAATAGTAACAGTTGGTAAATTTCTTAGGTTTATTTGGCCGGTGTAGAAATGTGTCGACGTAGAAACGGCGGCGATGAACCGGCGAAGAATCGGCGGAGTAGAAACGTCCAATTCCGAGAGTGCTATTGGCAAAATTGTGAAGAAATTCCAAGAAACTGAGTCTGTGGCAGAAGTTAAGAAGTACGTGCTCGTGCAGGACGCTCACCCGAAAACGTTGCTGCCGTGAGGGAAAATGTGGCCGAGGGCCCAAACACCTCTATTCGAAATCGAGCACATTAATTCAACTTGTCCACGGTCGCTTTGCATACGATATTGACGAAAGACCTGTCGTTGCACGTACACGCGTACAAAATTCAATTAACGCAAGAACAGCGGAACATTTCAAGCGCCGTACATTTGCCGTTGCAGACACGAACAAAGACAAGTGAATAACGAATTGTCCAACAAAATCTTCTTCAGCGCCGAATTTTCCATCTCAATGGCTACGACAACAATCAGAATTGCAGAATATGGGCTGATGAACATCCAAGAGCAATTGTCGAAACACCAATGGGTCAAAAAAAATCACTTTGTGCTGGAGGAATCATTGGACCATTGTCCATTGCAAATGATGCTGGGAATTCGATCACAGTGAATGGCGTGTAATATTACAAAACGTTGTGTGGCCAATATGGGATGATTGTGACATCGACGACTTGTGGATACAACAAGATGGCGCCACATGCCACAAAGCCTACGCCACAATTGTCTGTACTGCATGAGAAGTTTCCCGAGAGCATAATCTTCCAAAACAGCGAAGACAATTGGCTACCGAGATCTCAGATCTGGCTATGTGACACCGTTAGACTTCTTTTTTGCGCTCATCTGAAGAGTAAAGTCTATGCCAACAAGACAACCACCATCAAGCAACTCAAAGACGAGATTCACGGCACATTGATGAGATTGAGGAAATGTCAAGATGTTATAAAAAATTTCGATAAGCGAATCAACGTGTGCCGTGGCAAACATGTGGCGGACATTATCTTTCACATTAATTGTAATGGATCAACAACATGTTTCATTAAAGAAGTCATCTATTTTGTACACCACTGATTTTTAATTAACCTTTAACATTAACATCGATCCGTCTTGTTGTAACACCATTTATAAGGGTATATGACGTTTTCATGATATAATTACTATGGTAGCCATTACATAAGTTGTAAAACTCTTGCAAATACGATATATTGGATGTTACTTCTTTAATGAATGCATTTTTCTTACAAAGAATGGTAATTTCGACATTCGGCTACAACTACAAGGTAGAACCTATCTTGGCTACTTCGGTAATTGTAAATCACTAAGCATCGAAATTTGTGTTACCTACTGATTTGTTTATTTTTTAAAGTTTTCTGAAAACACAAAATAAATTGGTAGGTAAGAGTATACAGTGTGTCGCAAATAGTTTTATACAAATGGAGAAAAAGTTTATCTTACATTTCACAAAAAAAATTATTCTTGATAAAAAGCTCTGCATGACTTGTAGATCCATAATCAAGTAGTACACAATTTTTAAAACATTGACCGGAATACAGGGAAAATCAAAATTATGGTTTGAAGTGAGAGTAAAATATGTTCAAACTGTAGTGGAGAGGAAAATGTTCATTGAAATTGTTATTAAGTAGTAAAAAATTACGCACAATTGCAGATTAGTGATTTTCCCAGATAAAAATTACAAGATATTATTAATTGAATTATGTATTGAATAAAGGAATAAGACATGATAATGATAATTTCTAATTATTGCAATACACACACTGATTTGTTGACATTAGATATTCCAAAGCACTCTATCCAGAACGAGTTTAATAAGGATGAATAAAACAAAATCAGGCACTTATTATGAACGGGATCTTACGGTGTTCGTACTGTGCATCAATCTAAAAATTGCTGACGTGTTTATTGAAATAATCTTGTGTGTAATTTTTTGCTACTTAATAACAATTTCAATGAACATTTTGTTTTGCTCTCCACTACAGTTTGAACGTATTTTACTCTCACTTCAAATCATAATTTTAATTTTGCCTGTATTCCGGCCAATGTTTTAAAAATTTGGCACTTGATTATGGATCTACAAGTCATGCAGAGCTTTTTGTCAAGAATAATTTTTTTTGTGAAATGTAAGATAAACTTTTTCTCCATTTGTATAAAACTATTTGCGACACACTGTAGATAGGAATACTTGTTAAGAGAATTTACAGTTCTGGAGAATTTAATCTATTTGGACTTACGTTACGCACTTATTTGGGGATTTCCCTTATGGTATGACTCACCTGTAACAAAAAAAGTAATCTTACTTATTAATATAAATAGCCAGCTTATTAAAATATAAAGGCGGAAATGGTCGCGTAATAATTTATTTCTATTTAGGAATACATTTCTCTTGTTATAAATATTAATAATTATACTTACTTACAACAGAATAATATCCCATAGAAACATTGCTTGTGCTTGGGTCTAATATTTGTTTACATAAATTATATTACCGTAAAAAAACTTCTGTTTAATAGCAATAAGCGCCGCTTTCTTTTGTCAAAATATTTGTTTGTGTAGCTACCCAACAGTATCCTTTTACGCCAGCACCATCAGTGCGCACCGTGAAATAGTAGATTAAATTCCGTGAAGTGTGTTGATTTTGGGAAAATTCACAGACTATTTAATATATCCAAATAAAATGTAAACATAAAAGAACGTTACTTTTGTAGCAAAGGAACATTAAAAAATGTGCACTCACTTGAAAGCGGAAAATTTATGTCTCATTTTATCAAGTTTGGCGGAATCGTCTTTCATAAAAACACTTGATGTGAAAAATGTACAACTTCTTATATACAAAGTCACCATGTATTTAGAGAAAACCCGTACCGGTAGAGTAAGGAATAAAACAAGGTGTTGAGGTATGTATGATCAATAATATAAAATTTGGTATTTCATTTCTGGGAATAAGGTTTAAAACAAAGGTGAAAGAAAATGCAATATTTATGATATGTAAACCTTATTCCTTTGTAGAAGAGTCGGTCTGTGATCGATGGACGGACATCAAGTTCTAGGTGAATCTAGCGATTATGCATTATTCATCTCACACTTGGAAGGTAGATATTTCGGCCACGCCGTATTCCATTTTGATCGACCGAACTTATATCTATCTTTCTTTAGCTGCTTCAAAATGAAATAAAATTTATGTGGAATATAAATCAAATATTCATATAAAGGGCCGAGTCGCAAAACAAATGAATGTTTATATTTGAACCTATACGGACAGTAATTTTGATAGATCTCTTTGTTACCCTTTACATTTGAATAAAAATTAGGTAAAGGTACGTAATATTCAAGTAAGCGAGCGAAACAACGTTGTAAACACAAACATCTCTTAACCTAAACACAAAATGACTTGTAAACCTACCCAACATTACTACTTTAGTGTTACAAGTAAACATTAATAGGGAACCAAAACAAAGCAGTGTTTACAGAACACTAACCCTCTCTATACTCGTCATGGTGCAATCTCGCTATGAGCAAAGTGTCCCATTTTGTCATATTGCACGATATTCAAGCCATAGTTGGGTAACTACACGGCTTGCATTTTCATCTTTTTAGAGAACTTCTTTACTTGCAGCATAAAGAATAAGCACTACTCCAGGCTATGAATAATTTAAGCCCCGGGGACTAGCATTTGTTTTGAATACATTTCCTGACGGACTGGACAAAAGATACAGACTGCCACACGGCGTGTTATTCAAATTGATATTCTTGTAAATAAACTTGTATTTTCCAGAATCTAGAGTGTTAGAGTTATTTATTGGACTAAACATATTTGAGATTATTAAGTCCACTAATTCAATTAATTACATTTATAAATAAGTTAGAATTTCTGGAAAATTAAGTAAATAAGGAGCTGAAATTCCTTTTATATTACGAAACTTTGAGATGCTTAATATAAAGGTTAAATAATTACTTCATCGTCTTGATTGGAGTGTTTATGCATATTATAGCAAAGTTTGTTAACGTCGGTATTAATTTTAGTTATATACCTTTCCTCGAATCTCATTATTATTCTGTCCAAATAATTTCAAACTTTAATTTTAGAAATTTTGACGTTTGCATGTTGAAATTTGCTATCTGCATATTGCAAGTTCATTTAAAAGTTAAAATAACAAAGCGCAATTTCTACTTTTACGACAAATCTCATTTGAATTATAGTTCGCTGTTGGCTTAACTGGAACAAATTTAAAGTTTTACAGCAGTTTCTTATTAACAGTAACACTTCACTAACCTTGTTCTCTACAGAATGTTTTATTGACATAAAAATAATATCTCCCTTTGGTTTATTACTAAACGTAACCCAAAACTATAACTAAACAGGCTATTTAAAGAAGATATCGGAAGTTCTCCCAACCCATACTTCATTACCTAAGTATCATAACCGAATCCTTAGAAGTGGAGTTGCTTTATTTTGGTGTATATGCATCTGAATTACATTAAATAATCTATTAAGTCACCGACTATTGCAGTACCTTGAGAGTCATTGACTAATGTTTGAAGTCCTACAAATCAATACCTGTGGAACGTAAAATGGCATTCGAGCTAGATTTATGTTTTCCACAAAGATTTATGCACGTCTCTTGAAATTACAAGATTCGCTGCTTCATCGTGTTTGTACAAGGGGGAGTATTTTGTTACCAGTTCTTAGAGGTTCTGGCGAAGACTGAACTTCTAGCCGTTTTGGCTAATTTACGAATTTTAAAGCTACTATAATATAATATAATATATTTTTTATTAATCCGTCAATCAAAGTGCATGATGATATGGGACAAGTCAATAACAAATCACTTACAATAGAGGTATACAAAGACTTATATATTTACCTACCTACAAAATATGCTAATGAATTAGACAACCTACAATTTAATACGGAAATATTCATCAAGGGAATAGATACATCTCTCGATAAGTACATTTTTAATTACTCGTTTGAATGATGACACGTTATATATTGATTTAATATTATTAGGCAAGTTATTGTAAAATAAACTACCAGCATAGTAGGGTTTTTTTTTTACTAGTCGTGATACCGGCAATTCTGGATAATTCTTGCACAATATTCTATCAACCATTATTAGAGAATGATAATTAGCAAGTATGTAGGGGAGGTTGGGTAAAATGGGATACTTAGTGTTCTAGGGCCTCATAACTGTTTTAATAAGGTAATAAAGGGACCACTTTTTGGCTGAAGTTTCACTTATAAATGGACTTTTGATTGTCATAATTTTTTATGCTAAAAATAGAAGTCACATGAGAAAAAAAATCTATATACCTACCTAAATAAAAATGAATCGCCAAAATTTATGTAAGCGCATATCACTTCCGAACGACTGCGCCAAATTGGATAATTATTTTTTTTGTGTTCGTTATTTTAAGGATCGAATTTTCAATTTTGTCTTAATCTAATAAAACAGATTGCGCGGTTGCCCAAAAAATGTTGTGTATATCTTGTGCGCGAAAATCTTTAACGTACTCGAGATTGTTCTGCCTCGGCGACAATTTTTTTCATCCTACGAAGTGTGTTTTCGCGGCCTTGACATATAAATTAACTATAGTCAGCATTTGTTAACTTGAACCAGACTATACGTCATAACAATTACCTATGAACGTTTGTCGTTAAGATATGATAGAAGGTAACATTTGCGGTACTTTTTAATTTGACTTTCGATAAATAAAACGTGTCAATATATGGAATTATTGATAAATCCAACCAATTTAAATTTACAGGATTAATCCGCGACTGTACACCACCCGTGTGAAGCCGAGGCGGGCATAAATAGTAAAACAAATCGTTTAGGAATTTATGGCGGTACGGAGTTCGCCGCGCCGGGTCGGCTAGTGTATAATAAAAAAGTAGGAAGTGTCTCGTTTTAGCCACCTAGTCGGATAAAACGGGATACTTATGCTTTTTTAAGTTCCATAACGTTTAGCACTCAGCAGAGAAGGCACAAAAATTTAAAATATTTTATTGACAGAAGTCGCAGATAAAAACTTCGTCTTCGTCTTCCTCTACTCCCGCACAAGCTTCGTGGGCCCAACCATCGCCATGTTGGCACCTTACCCAATCTTTTTTGCCTTAGAATTGGAATACAGGTCGGTGCAAACTATGCAGGCCGCTTCTTCGCTTTCATGTTCTAAACTGGAATCATGGCTTTCTTTCATTTTTCGTTTTTTTGACTCTTAATGCACCTTTGTCTTTCTCGGTATCCGGTCATTTCCCCGTCGAAAAAATCCCGCCGGTCAATTGCCCGCCGGTAAATTGTTCGCCCGGTAAAAACCCCGCGCGGTGAAATGTTCGCCGGTAAAATGCCCGCCATGACAAAATCCCGTCGGTCATTTGCCCGCCGCTGTAGGCAAAATGATTCCCCTGATATTCCCCTATTTTTGTGATAAAGATCCACTTACATATGTACCTACGTTATGTGCAGCCAGTGGTGGATTATGCGCTCAGGAGGCGTAAGAGGAATTTGAGGCCGCTGTTTACTGTAAATTAAAATATGCTAAATTCAAAAAGGAAGACTGTATTAATAAACCAGACATTGCCATGTTTAACGAAAGAACCGTTATATATATAAATTTATAAAATATTTTCGACGGCCATTTTAAGCACTTCCCGACTTCCCGACGGCATTTTGACATCCTTTACAGACCTACGGCACTATACATGAATACTCGCCTGCTACTATCTCTTGTTTCAACCTCGTTCTTAACACGTAAATGTTGTACCATTTTCTACGCTTATTCCCCCACTAAAGCGCCTAGGTTATTTGCAGGTTTAGTATATTTTCTTTCAATTGATACTAAAATAGTGGCATGATACACAGGTTTACAAAACTGAAGTTATTTAAAAAAGAACTTTCTTAATTGCTTATTTTTTCAAAAATTACGGCGGGAAATTGACCGACGGGATTTTGTCATGGCGGGCATTTTACCGGCGAACATTTCACCACGCGGGATTTTTACCAGGCGAACAATTTACCGGCGGGCAATTGACCGGCGGGATTTTTTCGGCGAGGAAATGACCGTGAACCGTCTTTCTCTCATGGTCTCTTTTGAACCGCCACTGTCCTTCTTTAGAAGGTTTGAGATACCCCATTCTTCCTTCCAGTACCTTCCTCAATAGCCTGACGCATACTATCTTCCTCCCAAGACAGCCGGTGTGTTTTTCTTTTATATTTTCCCATTGCACTCCAAGCCTAAAAGACACGTTGACGATGTAGTTGGGTAAAACGGGATAACGACACAGTGTCCGTTTTTTAACTATCGATTGCGAAAACATGTGGCCATATTTAAAAAAAAAACAACCATAACCTATTGTGGATAACTATAGTAAACAAACATAGTGTTCACTAAATCGACTCACCTTCAATTAATTTTGCCTGTAAACTGAAAAATCACCTATTGAAAGCGCGCCAAATATTTTACCTTAACCTTACAATTCGACACTTTCACCTGTTTCGCCATCTAGAGTGAAACTAAGATACATACATGATTTTTTGGACATAGATAGGCACCTAGGGTTATCAGTTACGCCCATACCCATTCGCTAAATTAACGAGAATTGGCGTTTTGTTTCATTTTTAGAGAGATAAACGAATTCCATTGACTCTTCTGTATTGGTTGCTGGTTGGCCTCTCCTCGGCCCAGCCGTTGCTTAATTACTGTTTATAGGAAGGTCGTGGTACCATGCATTAGCACCAAGTAGAACATTTTCATCTCTGAGGTGTTCCGTGGTCTGGTGTGCTGATCTCATTTTACCAGTGTTCAGCTGCGTTTAGAATTGTTCCTCTCGCAAACAATTTCTTAACTTTGTGCACGTGATTTCATCGCGAATAGGGTAGTGTGTGAGAAATTCTGCAGTGGGATCCCCTCGACTTAAACTTAGAAATGATTCTGCTTCTGGGACCGAATTACTTCCATGATGGACAAATACTATCTATTATATTTTTTATTAGCGGTCTACCTCTTCTTGCATAAACTATCGATTGAGACTCCACTTGGTAAAAGATTTGGATCCTGCCCAAAAAGCCTTGCGCCAATAAGGGAAGCAATATCCCTCGTTTTTCAACGACAATCGTAGTCTTCCTCCAGAATAATGCGACGTATAATAAACGCATAGGATCGATAATTACAAAACTGATTGAAAAGACGTCGATGTGGGTGATAATCGCGCAAAAATTTTACGGCTTTTCCTCCACACGCAACCCCTTCAGATTTTTCAGAGTACCAAATTGAGGTTTTTTCTATTGATAGTTCTCCTAACAACATAGCAACAATTTGAGTACACATTGACTGGGTTCACTATTCCTCTTAACAGTCGTAACCAATATACTGTTTTAAAAAAATAATTCTTCGATTTATATAAAAAACACTTACAAACTTATAAATTCAAAATTTATAGTTAGGCTACGAACAAAACTTTTACTTTATTATAGAAAGAAGTAGTTGTCCTCAAAGCTAAATATTGTTATGAAAGCTTAAACATATTAAAGAGTAAGAAATAGACGAGTTTAAGCGTAGATTTTAAAAAAGGAAGACCTATGTAAGCAATAAACGAGCACAATTAATGAGGTGTTAATAATGGTGTTAACACCAGAAATTTTACGAACATTAATTATGCTATAGATTTGTAATAAATCTTTGGTCTTGCGCTGATCAAATAACTTTAGTTACGAACAAAATAATGTTTATTTGGGTCTTATTTTTAACGTTTACGGTTTACCATAGTAAGAAGAAAAATAACGAGCTATTCCACTAAAATTTAATTTCCCAAAATACCCTTTCCTTTCTACGAAAACCGTTTAAACGTTTTACTCCACAATGTCGTGTCGTGGATTTGTAATTGGCGATGAAAAGTCGTTTAGGATCAAAAAGAGGAAGTGATGAATCAGCCCTAACAAAAAGGAACACCCCGTACAAAACCCGTATAAGGTAATCTTGTGCATCTAATGGAACAAACGAACTGTTTCCAATATTTTGCTCCAACTATTCCATACTACGACCATTACCGAACGGCTGTCAAAAAGTTGTGAGGTTATTGTACATCCTATTTTCCTGATATTTCCCCATCATATTTATATCTTCTTCGTTCTATTAAGTGCGAAATTGGTTAGAAGGTTCTGCACCACGATATTCGTTCCAGAGAATAATCAAAAAGGTATTAATTGTAGAAGTAGTGCCTAAATTTTTTATGAAATTTAAAGCCAAACCAACTAACATTGACTATGGATGGCTATTGTGTAAAATAAGGTGACCATTTGGGATAACTTTATTGATTCTACAAATGATGTTTTACTGCCTTCAATATCTAATTTCATAATAGGATTATGAAAGTAATAGCAATTAACTGGTTTTAAAGCAGAAACTTACTTGTAGTTGAAATCCACTTATAGGAAGTTACCAAATTTATTTCTAAAACACTGTAATAGTCCAAAAGTAGTGATACCTTTCGTCATTTTTGTTCTATGCTTCAAAGAAAGATAATAGGACGCACTGTCATTGACCGAAGTAGAGGAAAATATTTGGAGTTGCTTTTATGTGAAAATAATAATAATAATGTGTATGTGATAGGGTTCGATGCACGCTTGGATCGATAAAATTACAATTTTTCTCGTAAAACGTCGACAAGTGAACAATTATTATGTGAATTGAATTGTATACGTATATTATTAAAGAAATTCCTTCAGATTTATTGGCAAAGCACATTCACGGTTAAAATGCGAAAAATATGTAGAAATAAAATACGCTGCGTATTGTGAGGAAGCAATATTACGTCAATATATGAATGTTAAAAAACAAGTATCGATACTTGTCATCAATAGAATAATTTTATATCCTCCCACACAATCTAATAACTATTACAAATTAATTTCAAGAGTAGAGATTGTAAATTGTTATGAATAGTTTGGTTAATAGGTATCGAATGTACCTATATTGAATAACTCGGTAGTGCTAGTTTGTGTGGTTATTCGCTAAAACTATATAACTACATGAATAATTCATGTTAGCATTGAATAAAGGATCAACACAAAGTTGGTCAAAAAGTGTCAGAACATTTTAACCAAGAATTTCTCATTTATTTGTCCTTTGATTGGGTTTAATTTGATTTATTTAACTTTTATTTCCATACCAAATCATACAATCCATTGAAAACAGAACAAAAAGAAAAAGAGAAAAAAAAGCTCATCTAGCTAAAAATAAGAACGGAAAGATGGATATGGAACGCGATGACGTTTAGAACGTCTCCTTGGAAACTTCTGCTCTTCCACGTTACCTCATAAAAGAACATGAAATGAAAATACATAGCAAGTGTACACGTGGCAGTAATAAATGACAATGAAATCCAAATACGAAAATTAGATCTATGAATAAGCAGCAATGAAAAGACATACAACTATGTCAATGACAATGGTCGATGAACCAACCGAACATTTGCGACAGATATTTAGAGCTACATAATGTTTACTTATGTAGATAGTTTAAACTAGATGTTGCTTTCAGACAACCACCACTCGACAGTAATTTTAAACGATAATTTAGAACTATTTTTTATATGCAGAGGTAACGAATTATACAGGGTGGGGCATTGAAAAGGAAACACGCCTGTTTTGGACACTTAGACCAGCTTCTTAAAAAAACGCTCGGACACGTCGATTTTTTATTTTTGGGGGACAAGTTTTGATGTCAAATTTGACTTTGTCAGGTCAACCCCCTAGCCCCAGCAACCCCTAACTCAAGAATTTAAATAGGGAAAGGGAGTCGAGCGACCCCTCATTTGAAGAGTCTTTTAATTCTCTATTCGACAGTATGATCGAAATTAGTTTTATTCCATTTTTTTTTCGCCCCCATGAAAAGCACCCTCTAGAATCTAGATTAACTAAGGTGGGGGTGTTGTTTAGGAAAAATCCTGAAACACGCCACCTTTGACCTTTTTAACGGCACATTTTGATGTCAAATTTGACTTTGTCAGGTCAACCCCCTACCTCAGCAACCCCTAACTTAAGCATTTAAATAGGGAAAGAGAGTCGAGCGAGGAACACCATCACGAATGGGAAGAGAAGAAGACGTATTATTGTTTCCTATCCAAGAGATAGTTTTGCATTAGTTTAATCGCTGTCTGATGAAACCCAAAAAATTATGAAGCATTGCTATAAGGACCTCATGTTTAATAGTATCGAAGGTCCCGGAGAAATCCAGCAGAATCAATACAGTAAGTTGGCCTTTCTCCCAAGCTTGTATGATGTCATCGTTTATTTTTAACAAGGCCGTTACACAACTATAATTTTTCCTGAATCCAGATTGGCTGAAAGCTATCAACCCATTTTTATTTAGGTAAGCCCCAATTTGGCATTCCATAATTCCCTCCAGAACCTTCGATAATACTGGTAAAATACTAATGGGTCTTGGAGACCTACGGGTGTTTTGACTTTGCAAATAGCGTCGAACACTGGCAATTTTCCATTGTGTTGGGTACACTATGTTTTAGGTGGCCTTGGCACACATCGCCTAACAAACATGTATTAATTTAATTGGATCCTTTAAGATGGCATGATATCCTCTAAATACATAAGTAAAAGAATATCTTATCAAATAAAGTAATGATTTGAGGCCGATTCTTAAATGTTTAGAGTAGTAAAGGGAGAATCGGGAACGTAGTGAACTGTTACTTTGCACTGTTATATTCAGGTATTTTCAGTTGATGTTTGACATGGTCATGCAGTCTGTACATGCTTCTTAGTCTGTATGTGCGTATACATAAGTCACTTTATTAGTGCTACTTGATTATATAAAGGCTTTCGACTCGATAGATCATTCCCTCCTAATCAGTATTCTTGATAATCTTGGGTTTGATCGAACGGCAGTAAAGCTTGTCAGTAGCTACTTGGACAATAGGCATCAATCGGTCATTCTTGGCGAAAAACGTTCTGGTTTCTTACGAGTAAGCAAAGGCGTACCGCAAGGATCTGTACTGGGGCCATTATTATTTACGATATACATCTCCGTTTTCCCAGCAATAGTAAAATCGTGCAAATTACACTTTTATGCCGATGACGCTCAAATTTACCTGTCCTTTCCACTATTGGAAGCTCAAAACGCCTGTAAAAAATTAAATGACATTTTACAAATTTCGAAAATCTCAGAACATCACGGTCTACAACTTAATTCTAATAAAACCCAAGCGATTCTATTCGGGAGAGTCAATGAAAGATTACAGGCAATACCTAATATCTCTTTGAGTATACAGAGTGTCCCAGGTTTAATGATCAGGAGTTTGACATTTTGTGGAGAAACACATTTTAAGGTGGGTTGCTCCTATATACATAGGTCCTAAAATTCTTTGTTTCTGAGATACAGAGTGCGTCACAATTTTCTAAAAAATAAACGTTTTATTTATTTTTTTTCGAACTGTTGAAAATATTCAAACCAAAATTGGCACACAAGATACATGGACAGAGCATAAGATCCATGGCAACCATAATTTTTGTACACAGCCAAAATACATTTTTCGTGAAATAAATGACAAAAATCTAGTTTGTGGCCGCACGGTAACAGAAACGAAAAAAGTTTAGAGACATTTTTTGTTCAGAATTGAATGCTCCATCGAAAAGTATATTTCGAATATTTAATTCAGGGCCGTACTCTTTTTATTTATCAAATTAGTAGAACGGATTACCCATATCTCCGCCACTGGTTGATTAAAAAATTGATATTCTTCAATCTTGTGGCCCTCTGTCCTTGTATCTTGTGTGCCAATTTTGGTTTGAATTATTGCTACAGTTTGGAAATAAATAAATAAAAACTTTATTTTTTAGAAAACTTTAACGCCCTGTATCTCAGAAACAAAGAATTTTAGGAACTACGTTTATAGGAGCAACCAACCTTAAAATGTGCTTTTCTACAAAATGTCAAAGTCCTGATCATTAAACCTGGGACACCCTGTATATAATCAAAATATTCAATTAATAGACTCTGTAAAAAACCTGGGATTAGTCATGGACCATAGGTTAAGGTTCAAAGAACACATAACAAAATGTCTTAATGTTGGGTATGGCATGTTAAAGTTGCTTTTTCACAATAGGCACCACCTCTTCATAAAACTGAATACTTTAAAAGATCGTTTACATACAACATAGTTAAAACGTATAACAGTCTCCCCGACAGTTTAAAATTTCTCTCCCCGATTAATTTCAAAACAAAACTGCGTAACATGATGAGGAGTGGCCAAGCATTTCAATAACATTTCAATAGCATTTCAATTTTAACATTTCAATTTCAAAATAATAATGTTACACAACCAAGCGGACTAACCAAGTATAATGTTTCCTTTCGCCGCACAGCTTTGCACACAGGGTTAAGTGCAAGAGCAGACGGCAAAATTCTTTTTTGCTGAACTGAACTTCGCCCTGTAATTTACTTTAATTAAATTGTTTATTTTTAGTATACTTAAATAAAGACAATATTATTATTATTATTATTATATGTATGTGTGAACGCTCGAAATTATTTTCGAATTTTGACTTCTGATTTAGATGTTTGATGAAAAAGTATTAAGTAAAGTCTTAGCTTTTCGATGTCACTTCAGCAAGTTGGTCGAAATGGCCGTCGAAATTTGGGATTTACCAAGATGCCGTTAAATACACCTGAATCACTGGAATTACTATTCTACAAAAAAAAAACAAAGTAAATAATGATAACGGGTAACTTCCCCAAGGTTTCTTTTAGGTACAGACAAAAAGATTCATTCATCGCCACGTAATTCCAATAAAAATGCTATGAGGTAGCAAGGGAGATTATTCCATTTGGACTAATAAATCTACCTAATGTATAAAAACGCTCTACGTGTAATCAAATTGGATCGTTGAAAACAAAATTAATTTTACACTTAACTAAAGAAAGAAAAGCGAAAGAACTATCGAATGGCTAATAAAATAATAAATTTAATTATCATGTTATAAGCATGAAATAATGGGTTAATTATGACATCTGTGAGGAGAGGCAAATTCGAGAAATCCGAGTCGAAAATGGATCATAGATCGAAGTGTCGTCGGAACGCTGTACTATGCACATCCCTTTTGATTCTATACCTAAGTACTTGCGAATAGTATGTCGAACTAACCGTGTCCTTAAAGGAACACGAGAGGCGTGACAAAATAGAATCTTATAGTAAATGACAGCACTTAACGTAATTGCTACTAATGATATTATATTAAAAAAAAAATGAATGTCCATGAAGAGCTTTAAGCTAGTTATAAAAGATGAACTGGTAAAAGATAATTAGAAACAAACGAAAAGACGTCGTTAACGAAAAGTTATAAGCAGGACGTACCAAGAGATAAATATTTAATGACTACATTTAAACAAGGAAAAAGACATTAACACAGTAAACAGGCCTTAATTTTAACATCACAATGCAAAATATGTTTCTTAAAAATATGGAGTCGGTTTTTAATTAGTAACAGATAATAAAAGCTTATCAGAGATTCTAATGCAAATTTTATAGTCTGCCACACATTAAATCCCTACGGCGTGCGTGTGTTTTGATTTTATACTCATTAAAAAAGAAAGTAGTATTTAAATACAAAGCTTTAAACTGTTGCGACAGTTGGTATTAAGCACGTTACACAAAAAAAGGTTTATAGCAATTTTATGTAAGGTAATTATTACTCGTTTCGTTATAAAATGTAACGAAATTTCCTAGATTTCATGTAAAACTTACTTAATTACTTAATGTACAACGAATGATTCCGCTAAAAAATAAAAACCGAGAACTTACCGACAAGCGAGAGAAATTCGATTACCTGACCTTATTGAATTAATTTCGAGTATATCAGAAGCACAACTGTAGTTCGATGTAGAAAAAAAATTGTTTAAAAATAAATAGAATGGAAATTCAGGAACCGTGTAATTGTATAACTTTTGATGACAGCAACAAGAATTGGTTTTGGGCGAATTGAAAATTCGCATCAAGTTCAATTTGAAGACAAGAACCAGAACGTCTAAGGACTACGGATCGAATTTATCATCAAAATAAAACGGAGATAAAACAATAAATTTCAAGCGTTATTATCCTTAAGGATCTTCTAGGTACGTATAAAGGTAATGCGGGTACCGGTAAATGCACTTGCAATTATAGCACTGAAACGTTGCGATGAAGGTAATACGAAATTCTAATTAACATGGCGTAGATCAAAGCAAATTACCCAAAGAATCCTTAAAATTTATGTTGTACTTCCTTAGCGTTTTGTATTGCAGGAAATTGTATATACAGATAGCAAAAGTTTCATTTCAGTATGTGGTTACAAAAAAAGGATTAATTGCAATCAGGAAACTTTGTAATCATCGGTCACTAAATCGTGTGTCCTAGTTTAACAAAAGTTGTTGACTATAGTAACCTAAAAGCGTAGGGAAGGAAATCATTAGAAGTCTACTTGGCGCCACAATTTTCTATTTAAATACCTTTACACAAGTGACCGGTAAAGAAATTTACTGTATGTCATTTTTGTATGCCATCCTGAACGAAACTTCCTTAATTTGGCGAACGCATCACGTGCGTTGTTGCTTAAAATACAAGGCACGCGTCTATACTGTATGGGGAATTACAGATCACACAAGTTAAAAGGTGATTTATTTTTCAAAAAAAAAAGAAAGCTTAAACGCTGATCACTTAGAAAATAAATAAAAGGCTAACGTAATTACAAAATTACGTTACGTGAAATAAACGAATCGTATTTGTGCGATGACGAGTTCTACACTAATTAAACGATTAAACGTTTCTGTGCAGAGTCGCTACCTATATTTTTATTTGAGATGGCGGTGTATTTTTAGTATGATAAACTTAGGAAAATTAAATTTAAAATTGAACTCTACAAGTTTTGTATGGGTAATTATGATAAAAACTTTGTTGTAAGTAACTTTAGTTAAATTTACCTACTGTTGTGTAAGGAAGATGGTTAGGACTTGGGATGAAATAACCATCTCATCCGTTTAATGCATCAATACCTCTATCCTATTGACATTACTCAAATTAAAATTTTGCTTATGTGAATTGCACATTTTATAGTGTAGATCTTATTCTATCATTGGAGATGACGGCTGCAGTTAATATTTCATCTACAAAGCCAGGGTTTCGTTTAAATTATGAACACAGTGCAATAAACGTAAACCAACGTTTAAACAACACGTTTAATGTGTTTGTTTGTTTATTTTTGTTTTATTTTGAAATTACCATTTCTATTATGGATTCAATTAAATGAAACAGCGAAATTTTCCCATTCGATGAACAATACTGGCATTTCTTATTAATGCATGAATGGCATAAATGAATTTTATTGGGGTTGGCAAGTATGTTCGGCATATTTTTAATTTGCTTGTTGCGTATTTTAAACTAGTCAACACGGGAATAGCGAAAATTGAGCATCAACTACATAATTTCATAGTTGTGGTCAGTCCTGTTCCACAATACGTACATAATATGAAAGTCAATAGTACTTAATTACAAGTAGTTGATTAATATGACGGAAATCATTTATCACAGTCAACAATTTTTATCGTGGGCGAGCAGGAAAAAATCATACACTAATTTGAAAAGGTTTGTACACATCAATAGAACAAAAAATTTGGAGACAATGGCTGACACTGATCTCTTAGGTATTTATTTGCAGGATCTAAATACAAAAGAGGGAACAGAGAGGTCAGGGAAAACTACAGGGGAATAAGCCTCCTGAACCCGGGATACAAGATGTACGCCCATGTGACCGAGAAGAGATGAAGGAAAAAATGATATTATCTGATGGGCAAGGTAGGTTTCGGAAGGGGAGGGGTGCAATAGATAACGTATACATATTAAAACAAATAGTAGACCAAGAAATAGAAAAGAAAGGCGAAAGATTATATGCAATTTTGATGGACATGAAGGCAGTTTTTGATAAGATTGATAGAGGGAAAAGGGAGAGGCATTAGCGAAGAGATAACAAGGATAGAAGAGATATGCAGGAAAATAAAGAACAGAGTGAAGGCCAAACGGGAAATAAGCGAAGGGTTTTGGGTAAGAAAAGGACTGAGACAAGGGTACACACTCTTCGCGACATATATAGGACATATGGAAGAAGTACTAAGGAAACAACAAGAAGGGGGAGTAATGGAGGGAAGGACAAAGATACTGAACATTAGTGTGCGCGGATGATGTGGTCAGAGTGGCAAGGGATGAGAAAGGAATGAAGGAGATAACAAGAGATACGGAGGACGGAACTACAAATCAACGTATGGAAAACGAAACTAATGATATTTAAGAAAAGAAGAGGAATGGCGGCGGAAGGGAGAGAAGATACTTAAAATATATAACACAAGAGCAGGAAAAGCAACCAATTGTGGGGATTAGGAGGAAGAATATTAGCCAATATTATAAGAATAAAGTCACTGATGTACAGGTCTAGAGATAATGCTCACAATTTCACTGACCGATACGTAGTTGAGAAAAATAGAAAAAGGTATAATAAACGTAATAGGATTTCTTAAAATTATCTTTACACCATGAACTAATTCGTAGAAGGAGATAATGTTGTATTTAGGAACAATTAAGAAATTGGACGTTGTCACATGTGTTAAATGAAAATGTTATACACAATCGCGGAGATTTCCTTTTATTTTTACATTACTTTTGCATTTTTCACCTTTTAAACATTTTCTCTTAACTGAAAATGTGTTACTACCAAAAATTGATTGGTAGAACCATAGAAACTTATCACGATACCATAAATTATTTTCAAATTTATTCTCATTGCATTGGCTTTTAAATATTAAAGAGAAAGTTTGTTTTCAGTTTGTACACCAAATTCATTTCCCTTTCAAACAATATGCTTTCTTAGAAATTTCCCAGAAAAATTTATATAAAATTTAAATATTAAGAAATACTTATATTACAAAAAATTACATTAAAAAAAATTGACAGAAAAGGTACTAAATAGGCAAAAATAACAAAAAATTAGGTAAAAAAGGCAAAAAGCTTAAAAAACAAAAAAGGCAAAATGAAGTTGACATTTTTCGAAAGTACATTCTCTAAAACGGATTTTAATTAGGTAGGGTCTGCCTTACCTTTCTTCATTTATAAGAAAAGGCATTTTGCTTTAGTCATTAATTAATAATAAGACCCATTCAATCACAATTAATGACGATTTGTGTCATACACCCTAGGAATTGTAATGTTTCAAAAATCTTAATGACCACGTGACGGAATTTAGTTATAGGTACGCGAAATCTATATCTATAAAAATCAATGCCACTTTTCGTTGTAATTTTATAACTCAAGAACGGGCTCAACTATCCAAACCAAATGTTTAGGCTTTGTTCGCATTATTTAGTAGATGGTTTATGTGAAGTTTGCACTAAATCGGTCGAGCGGTTCTTCATTTATCACATTTTTTGTAATAAATGAATTCAATAAATGGCGGATCATTTTGGCGTTAATTATTGCATTGTATTTATATTTTTAAACATATTGTTGAGTGCATTTATACAAACGGTGAGTCTAATCGAGTATTCACACTGGGAAATAAGAAAATACGAATTTCCCAAGACCGCGGGCAAAGCTGCGGGTAAGCAGCTAGTATTGAAATATACATCCGTAAATTTCATCCCCATTTACAAAAATCTGAAGAGCAATGATTGGCAGCAACGAAAAAGAAAGAATCCACTAACACTGCTTAGATTAAGTTGATATGAATGTGCCACTAAACCCATGACTCGGAAAGAAAGCGCCGAACATGTAAAAGAGAAAAGACAGCAACCTCCCCTCGATTGACAGTAGATTACAGGGAAGCGGCACAATTTAATTAAGAGCTCTACTGGGAAATTTGAAGAATGATTGTCGATTATATTCCCCATACCTAGTCGTTCAATATACTGTTGACACACGAAAGCAAGGTGGAGGATTTCACTTTACCGACTGGTACTGCCTGTAGGTACTCGGTACCATTAAGAAAAGAATCTACAGTCTGGTGGGTTTAAATGTCAAGTAGCAGATTCCAAAGTCGATTTAACTCAAAAACCAACACAGCCCTGAGGATCTCTAAATAGAAAATCTCAAAGTCAAAGTAAAATAAGTCATAATCGGTGTCGCAGTTCCTTTCACACCAGTTAGGCCAATTCGGACTACAAGATGCTCAGCGATTAGTTCTTAAATTTTCATTCAACCCTCGTGTACACCACATTTACTCCCCTTACCAGTGATTAGTCTCCTTTTATGACACGCAGTGCCTCTGAGGTAGGGTTATTCTTTCTTCGCCCCTACACGGGGTTAATTACATTTAACACTGAATTAAAGATTTAATATTTAAAACCAAAAAGAACACTTTTTAACTTATGTAACGTTCCCGTGAAAATTTCTGTAAATTTTCTTTTATTAACTCTATAAATTTATTTTATGTCATTACTTAACCAATTCTCACCTGACAAATCGAATTAAAAATTCATTTGTTTGATCAATAAGTTTTTTTAATACTTTGATTGATATCAATTACGTCCTTTACGCTCTATAGTCTAATCAATAACCCTCAAGAAATATTGTTATGTAAAAAATACGTGACTTTTCTAATGATATGTAATGTATTGTATTATTGTGTGTAAAATCGTTCATTAATAAAACGCAAATTATGTTTTTTCATAAATCAGTAGGTTTATTAGATAATACCAGAGAGAATTGAATGGGCACTGAGGTATGAAATATATTTTTCACTCTGTTTTCCATCCGAATTGTTTATATTGGGAAAGTAAGCAATTTTAAAATCTGAAACCTCGATGACAATCTATATCCCTCGCCTTGTCTTTTATAGACAAGTTGTACATCAATCATTTCCTAAATTCCCGTAATACAATATACCTATAAGCGTATTATTTTCTCTTCTTCCTTGGTTATCATTTTCACCTCTTTATATTCTCCTAATGATGCAGTACTTAACAAACAAAAAAAGTATACACGGGTTTGAGATTTAATTGTCCTTTTTAATTGCTTAGTTCGTTTGTTTTTTACTTGCAACGCATGTCGCTAAAAAATACTAATTACTACAGTGACTTTATTACAAACAGTGACGACAAGCGTGGTATCGATTTTGATTGGCCGTGGTATATTTTGCATCTTAATGGCGGCCTGACTGTGTTTACGTGTGATTTTTATTTGGATTTAGAACGTTGCTAGGATACCACCGTTGAGTTCATATAAACCCGCCCACAATTTTGCCTCTTAATGGCGGATAATCGCCGCTTGTCGTCACTGTTTGTAATAAAGTCACTGTACTAATTACTGCCAAACCCCTGCAAGTGTATTTAGTGTTAAAAATTAACGTTCTGTATTTTTGAAAATGTAACGTAATGAGCAAACAGTATGTGTTACTCCGGTAATGATTAACGACCACCTACTGTCAAGCGTTATCATTCATTCTGACATTTAACCCGTCTGTACAATAAATGGAAAATGCAAACTGAAGCTAAACAGTTTTCATTAAATAAAACTCAGTCATACGAAAACTATTGCCACGAATATGAACAATGAAATTAAAAAAAAAAAGCTGCACTTCAATTCTCATCCATTAATTAAAAGATCCGTTCAATTAGAAATTTTCAGCAGACGGCACTAAAACGCTTTATAATAATCGGGTGTGCAATAACGAATGTATATTTAATTATCTGGTCGATAAAGCGTTTTCAATTTTAATGTAGATTACGAAATAAAGAAAAAAAAACGTTCTTTTGCTTAGGTAGGTAACACTGTCGGTTGTGTACTTAATTAGTATGCATTATTAATGAAAGCTCATATTTACACGCCATACACTTAAAAAATTTTGATTATCGGACGAAAATCGGTGCTTGAACAACTCGTTCTCATTTAAAAGCTTTTTCTCTTTTATTTTTACGGTCGTTAAAATACATCCGAATGCTTCCATGACTTTGGGCTGCTCTATGTACCTTCAGGATGTTATTTAGGTTCATATATCACGCAATGTGTGCTTTTCATGTTATAAAGCAGGTAGACCATCAAATCATTGTTCTGATTCTGATTTATTCTTTTCACATTGCTTTTTACAATTTCTATTGAAATTATTGTAAGGATTGAGTGTTTTCTAACAATTTTAAAAATGTTATATGTTAATTCAAACTTAATACATTTCATTAGCTGTATTTAATTAACCAAAATTAATATTACGAAACCATGACAATGGTGATGTGTACCAATTGTCAACAGTTTAACAAGAAAGTTTTAATTGAAGTATGACTCTAGTTCAAATTATTAAGGATGCACGTTTATGTACTTAATATTTAACAGAATCATAAACTTTTAAGCTTCTATTAAACACCATTGTTAGAGAATTGCTTTTAGAAACATTACCCCATTTATAATTATTAAAGTACTTTCTTCTCGATATAATCCAAAATAACAGTCTCGACAACGTACTTGTCTACCGAAAGAGTTGTGAAATGTACATTGCAATAGTAAAAGTAACTGCTCGCCAATGGAAAGGGTCAGTTTCATAAAATCTGTAAGAAAATATGTGTAGAATAGGAAAACCTCTAAAATAAACTTTGGAATTATTGTAATAAGTTATTCCACTGATTTTCTATTTGAAATATAACTCGACGCCTTTCGACATTAGTGTCATTATCAACAGTAACAGATTATTTGAAATCATATTTAACAAAAAATATTTCCCTATTTGCTCTGATGGTAAGGGGAGAAAAACTAAAGTTTCACATCCATCTTTAGCACATTAAAGATCTGTTGCTGGGGGTAGAATTCACGTTGGTTTTACAAATTCGAGCATCATAGATTCGATAAAACACTTTTTTGTGCCTGTTGTAAGCTGTCTTGTACGCGGTCTACTGTTGCTGTTGTTTGTGGCCGTGCTGTGCTATCTTTGTGCACATCCATCCATACCTCAGAACTAAGGTATTTCTTTACGATAAAGTTTGACTCCTGAAATAAGCTCGTTTTGTGTTTATTTGTCTGCCACTTCCCACCTTTTTGGCTCTAATCCCAAGGTGAATATTTTGTTGTGTAGTTGGGGATCAACTTTACGCTAAAAACAGAGGACCTTAATAGCGACTAAACTTAGCGTCCGAATTGTGTTTGTTTTGTTCCTTTTTTGTTTCATGTTTTATGAGCTGTCCAATTAGTCCAGTCATTTTAGACAAAAAATCACATGTTTTCAACAATTTGTCATACAAGCAAGGGAATTGGTACACATATTCATTGTTGCCGTCTCATTTGAATGTTATAAAGTCCCCAAAAAAAATTTGTGCTGAAGTCGCCATCGTAGAAAATGGCGGCCAAAATACGTTTTTTAGGTTTTATTACTTAACCGTTGAGTTTGGAAAAATAGTAGTTTACGTAACAAGTCCCGAAAGTGATCTTTTACTGGACAAGTAGGCAAATTACAGGGCGAGCCGCAGGCGAGTCCTGCAAGCCTGCGAGTCCAGTAAAAGCACTTTTGGGACGTATTACGTACAATATTTTTTTTAAAACGGGCAGAACAATTGACCGTTCTAGGCCGGAAAGTAAAAATGAGTCCGGTAAAACCTTTTACCGGACTATCACAATTTCTGACCTAAAAATAAACCGGAAAGTACTACTTTCTGGCCGATTTTAAAAAAAAGTTTTTAAACAAAAGTTGTTTGTTATGGAATTATCTACATATTTTATTACTACCATTTTTTTGTGTGAACGACGATACATGCACAAAATGGCGTCATTGTATAGTCCGTATAGCGAGGTAGTAACCGTGAATACACAGCTTAACAGAATTATTGTTGTTGTAACTGATCGAAAGGAGTTAAAATGATGTTTTCAGCATACGCTTCCACCCAGACCCCCGGCATTGTTTGAGTCTTTGAGTAAAATTAAAAAATCATCACTTGACTGAGCTTTTAAATGTGAAGACTCTGCTTTTTTCCCAGTGACTTTGTTTACGTAATAGATGGTGGCCACTTACTTCACAGTGTTACATGGCCACGACCTGCAACTTATGAGGATGTACTCAACAGCTATGTATCTTATGTGAAATCACATGATGGAGACCAATGTAACATTGGGTTTGATGGATATCCATACCCAGCCCACTATTAACAGTTGTGAACAAAGAAGAAGGGCTGCCAAAAGACCATCTGCAAATATGTATACAAATAAATAACAGATCAAACCAACATTGTTTAACATTCCCCGACAAAAAAATGTTCTGAGTGAAATCTGTGATGCTCTTTTTGCACATGCAGTGTCTGGATGTGACACCACATCAGATGTGTACAATCAAGGCAAAATGCAAAATGAAAGCTATTACCACAGCTGTGCTATTACAATCCTACAGAAAAATCCAGACCTGAGGTCAAGTGCAAAAGTTTTCAATCAGCCCCTCGCCTCACGAGAAGACGTTGGTGCTGTAGGAGAGAAATGCACGGTTATACGAAAAGTACTTGTCTCAATAAAGTGAGATACTTCAGAGACAACAGTATTAAATTGAAACAGCAAGTGAATAAGGCATTTGACTTGGCATCACTTCCTCCAACCTATGCAGCAGAAATGGCAATATTTTGGAACCAACGTTATGGGGGTGGACAAAAAATAATGATATGTTAGTTCCCGTGACTTCTTCCAACCAACCAGCAGCACCTAAATTATTAAAACTAGTATCCTGAAATTGTAAAAATCATGCTCTACCAAGCACTGTGAGTGCGTAAAATCGGGGCTGCGATGTTCACAAATGTGCGCTACGTGGTAAGGTTCGACATGTGCAGAAGATGTTAACATTGATATTGAGGAAAATGATGATTGCTTAAATAATAATTTTTATATTTCTTATGTTTGTTATTTGAGAACATTTTACGGATGTCAAGAACCATCACTAATTTCCTTTCCGTGCATTTCATTTCAATTTTGTTTTACATGAATTTTTATTCATCTTTGTAATAAGTATATTAAACATTTGCTTATAACGGTTGGTACACTGTGTATATATTTTCTAAAACCAGAAGTGTCTCTCAAATAATTATTTGTTCTTTAAATAGGTTATCAAAGTGATATCGAACAAATTGTTGTTATTATTAACATGAATGAAAATAAAAAGGCATTTTATGTGGTTATAGTTGGTCACACAAAAAAATGGTAATAACAAAATATATTTTGTTTAAAAATTTTTTTTCTAAACTTAACAGTTAAGTAATAAAATCTAAAAAACCGTATCTTGGCCGCCATTTTCCACGATGGCAGCTTCAGCACAAATTCTTTTTGGGGACTTTATAAAATTGCAATAAGAAGGCAACAATGAATATATGTACCGATTCCCTTGCTTGTATGACACTTTTTTTTGATAATATCTAAAATGACTGGACTAAATTTAGAAAAATCTTCACATTTTATGATTAGGGTTACTTGGACTACAAATGGCTGCAAGAAAGATTTGTTCTCGGATGAAATTTCGTTATTGTACTATCTCCCCAAGGTAACCATTTGTTAGTAGATCAAAAATGTTCTGGGAGGAATTTGTTTTAAGGGACACACAGAATTAGTTCCAAATCGTCCGTGGTCCAAGAATGCAGAACTCTTTCTGGAAAACATTATTGAAGACCATGTTGCGCCATTTTTATGCACGATGATGCAAAATCTCATATACAAAGATTTTTAGACGCCATGATCTGAAAAAATTTGTCTGATATTATGTATCTGTCCCAATGAATCTTCAAGAACAATGACATAAGTAATTAATTATTTTTCGTGCTCTACTATTTTTCAGGATTTGGTTTTTTAAATGGAACACCCTCTATATTTATTAATCAGAAGAACTCGTATTAACTTCAAAAATAGTAGCAGTGAAATGTTTCAATATAAATCATCATCAGACTCGCTTATTAACTAAAATAAGATTAAATATGAGAATAAGCAATGAAGAAATTTAAAATATAAAATATACCCATATTTAATCTTCTTATTTTAGTTAATAAGCCAGTCTGATGACGATTTATATCGAAACATGTCACTGCTACTATTATGCAATTTAAGTATTTGAATTCCTTCTAGAATATGACACCCTATTTAGAGCAATTATTATAATATTATGGACCCTACATATTTCTCTAGAACCCCGTAAAGTAGATAATCTTTAAGATATTCATCATATGAATTCACAAAGTTTGGATGTCTGCATGTCCATTGCTTTTTTCCTGTAAAAATTTTTGACATTCTGACGTCGAAAATATTGTTTATCATGGCAATGCAAGCTTGTGTATTCTCAACTAGTTTTAAATAAAAACGCATTTTTAATTCCAAAATTACTGTCATTGTACAGTGTATTATTTTCTCAATTTACTGTTATCTCGTCATCTGGGATTCCACAGAAAAAATTCGTCCAAAATGAGATTAGCGCATAGTTTTTTCTTCAATTTACTTCATTTCAACGGTTTTCAATGATCTCCTTCACTTTATTCGTTTTCTGAACGGTTGTGGACAGCGATAAAGAACTAAAATCTAAAGCAGTCAAAACTAAAGATGTTGACTAATATAATTACTGTAAGTTTAAGGAACCAGAGCAATAAACGTTGACAAATCGATAAATGACCTAGTTCGAGAGTGTACCTGAATAAAAGTTAATTAACAATCTATTGATTATACAATGGCTTTCCAATAAGGATTTGAATGACGTTATTCACACTGAAAAAAAAAGGGGGATGAAAAGGAATAACTAATAAGAGTGTATTTCGTATACACAAAACAAATTAATTGGGTACACGCGTTCGGTTTCCAATTTCAACAATAGCCTTAACACGATCCTTAAAATTGACTAACCAATTTGCTACTAATAATTGAATTTCCACGATATGGTAGCCCTTAATTAGATTACAAAAAAAATTCTACCGAAAGTATGAGAAAATTTATTTTTGAAATAACGACCAATAAAGTGTTAATCAAACATTTTTAGGATTCTTTTTATTATTATAAATGTGTTATGTTATACATTTAGTAGGTAATAAAGTTATAAAAAGGGCTTTTACAGAAAAATAAAACAATGTCTTTTTTAAAACGGGTTCTGGCATACATTTTTAACAGCCGTAACGAATACAGTAGCACAGTAAAAACATGTCCTGTGTTTTGAAAGGAAATCAAATTAACGCTCTGAGAGCATCACAACGGAACTGCGAGTTTATGTGAGCAGGTGAAATAACCATCAATTCCTCGGTTGTTTTATGCCATGCAATCAATATGAAAGCAAAATATACTCCATTACGTTGAAAATTTGTATTCAACGTACACGTTCAGTTACAAGTTAGAAAATTTGATCTATGTGAAGAATCGAATACACTTACTCAGTTCAAGGTCAAAACGAGAAATAGAACAATAATTAATTGAATGGGGGCATTTTGTAAACTACGAGACCGTACGTTCAGAAAAAAAAAACTAAGGGTCTTGTTAAAGGTACCAAAGGTATAAATAACTATTGTTAGCTTTTATAGCTAGTCCTCTGTGTCCACTATATTACGTGAACGAGCGAGTGAAGCTTTTAATTAGTAATCGACGTATAGAAAATTGGTTACAAGTAAGTAACCTAACATCTTAAACAATGCGTAAATGGATTTCTTTTAGATAAACTGAGTAAACTATTGTTTCGCTAATTTTCAATTTACTTTCAATTACTTATACGTAATTAGGGTAGTTAGTTCTAATTATGTAGAATGAATTTTTAATATTATAACAACTGACAGGGACTCGATGGAAACTGTGAAACTTTACATAGATGATGTAATAAAATTACAAACAATGAATGTTCACTAAAATTGTAATGATAGATAATGTTGAGTAGACTTCCAATCGAAGGCGCTCTCTGTCTTCTGCAACAGTAAAGAAACTTCGTTGTTTTAACATTTCTTGGTAATTTAAAATTATTGTTGGAGGTGCACAAATGAAATACGAATCATGTAAATAATCCCTTTTTAAAGGGGGTTAACTTTAATCAGATGTACGTACTGTACATGTCATTTAGTAGTACGCACTAAGTAACATTGGCCCCCCTCACCATCACCACCCACCCTCACAACAATTTGCATACACAACAAAACTTCGAATTTGATACAAGCCGATCTATTTTTTTGTCTACCTCCGTTGCTTTTGAGACGATAAAAATGAGAATCATTCAGACTAATATATTTTAAGTAGCTTCATAAGATGACAACGGCAAGTCTGAATTCTCAGGAAGCTTATGCGATACACTAAATACGGCGCATCTGCCTTTATTTATGGTTGGTACTAGTACAAACAACACCGCACGTAAACGAAGTGTAGGCCGGAAATTATGGCAATAAAAATTTTGTTCCATAATTGGAATGTTTCACATTATTGGTAACTTGCTGGAAAATAAAACTTACATTTTACAATTTTTTTAAATTCGTTTTCACCAATTGAGAGGAATGTTTATGAAAATACAAATATTAGCGCCGTAATATCCCGGTCCCATAGATCACAGGCCCGGGTTCCACGGGGCTGATAGTTACCATAATAGTTTCACAACCCCTCCTTGTGTCGGCATAATTAAGTACAAAGGTTATTTACTCAGAAAGGGATGAGGAAATGTTCAATCTGCAATCAACTCTTAAGATATATGATCAGTAATAAATTTTAGTCTCAAACGTGTTAAAGGGTGTTTATTCTTCTTATTATTATACCTTCTTTTGAGATTTTAACTTTCCTATTATTTAAGATTGTTGTATCTTACAGTATTTACTCTGAAGGGAAGTCGTGAGTGAAATACATTCACCTTAATACCTTAATATTAAATGCATTGATTGTGCTATACCTATAGTACTGTGGCGGTTTAACAGCCAACTGTATATACCATGATAATACTTTCCATAGTTACAAGATATTAATTTTTAAGTTGTTGTTTTTTGATTTGTCATTGTCAGATATATTAAAAATAAAAGATTTTGTATTCAAGTTTAAGTGTACCAACAGTACCTATAATTAATAAACTTAAAACTTTAGATTTGTCCGGAACCTACGCAATGTACCTACGGACCCTACCAACGTGCGTAATGTAAAACCGGCGCTCTATTGAAGTAACAATTATTTACATGGTGTCGGGTGTAACTGTAAATTTACATTTAATACACCTTTTTGAATGTATAAGTTTACTGAAATGCAGTTTTGTATAATTATCCTCTGCACCAGACGTGTTTCAACGTAAAACTGTTTTGTCCTGCATTGATGGAGTCCATGGTAGTTATTAAATGATGGTGCAGTTTGCGTTGATTTACTCTAAATGGGGTCGTACATTCACGTTTAAAGTAGTGCTGGCAAAAATTGTGAAAATCTATTAATCGATTTCTGGAAAAATGGAAAATCGAAAAACCGATTAATGGCAGATTAGTGTAAAATCGCGATTAATCGGATTAACCGAAAATCGCGATTAATCGAGAATCGCGACTAATTGAGAATCGCGATTAATCGAAAATCGCGATTAATCGATTTCTGTGCCTATGGAAATCGTTCACTAATCGTGTTCATTTTTGCCAGCACGTTTAAAGTATATTGAAACTTAAAACCTTCCCCATTAATAATTTTATGTTATAATAATTAAAATAGTTAAATTAATAAAACAACTTAAAACCTCCCCTTAGACAATGATATTCAATAAATCAAAAATTTATATGAAGCGAAAGATGATGGTTTATTGTTTTTTAGGTAAGTACCCGAAAGTGCTAAAAAGCCAGCCCCATCAACGAGGGCGTACGCAGCTTTTTGGCTAGGGGGGGGGCAAAAAATAAAATTGTTTGGAAACGTGTTTAATATTTATTGCGTATGTTGTTATCCCACAATTCTTTTCAATACATTCAAGCATCATATAATTCCCCTTGGGTACAAAATACTATTTATTTAGAAGAAAGGCCAGGAAATGCTTAATTTCTCCTGAAATTATATGACCAGAAATAAATTTTAATATTGAGTATAATTCGTTTTGCGGCCAGGGGGGGGCATCGGCCCCCCCTTGCCCCACCTTGCGTACGCCCTTGCCCATCAACCGCAAAACTGACTGAAATTGAAATTTAAAGGAATTCAAATACCTCGTTTTTGATTAACGTAGGGGAATCCTAATATTTTAGGTATTTGAATTCCTAATTAATCCCTTTAAATTTCAATTTCAGTCAGTTTTGCCGTTGATGGGGCTGGCTTTTTAGTACTTTCGGGTACTTACCTAAAAAACATAAACCATCATCTTTCGCTTCATATAAATTTTTGATTTATTAAATATCATTATCTAAGGGGAGGTTTTAAGTTGTTTTATTAATTCAATCATTACCCCTTTTTGAGCCTCTGACTCCACCATGAACTTCAAATAGTTATGTGGTTGTAGCGGCATATTTAAAATTTATCGAAACATGTCGCGAAAACCACATAACTATTATAATTAATACAAAATAAAATTATCCATGGGGAAGGTTTTGAGTTTCAATATCCTTTAAACGCTTTGTTTTGTCCTGATTAAAAATGGGGACGCCCGCCTTGATAACATTATTGTATCAACAACTAAGGAAATTGAACATGATATTGATATTCAAAAATTTCTTCATACTACTGTTAGCAACAAATTAAATTAAATTTTGATAAATTTTTGATAAAATTTGATAAAAGTATTACTTATAAGGGTGGTTTTGGATAAAATTATTTGGAGCAGGCAGGAGTTTGTTATAGTAAAATGTAGAAGTATTTTTGCCAGCTGATGTTTTTTTTTACATTAAAGGATGGAATTCCTTTAAAACGTCTTGAGTTTTTTAAAACGTAACAATACAGTTTTTAAAAAAACTCAAGACGTTTTAAAGGAACTCGATCCTTAAGTCAATGTTTCAATAGAGATCGCAGCACATGCTGCTGTAATCTCCTGGTGACTCTCCTCCAACGTGCGTGGCTTACGTCGGTAGACTTGATCTTTCACAGTTCCCCACAAGTAAAAAAGTTCATAAGAGTTAGATCTGGTGATCGTGGAGGAAACTCAATGGACCTCTTCGTCCAATCCAGTGTTCCTGAAAATTGTCATCCAGGAAAGCTCGTACAGCTAGATGGTAGCGTGGTGGCACCCCGTCCTGTTAGTAGAAGACCTCTTCATCAGCTCCATAAATCGCACGTACACCTCGAAAATTTGATGAGCGTAACATTTCCAGGTAAATTTCTCCACTGCCAGTACCATCAAAGAAAAAGGGCCCTATTAAGCCCCTAGATGATAGTCCACACCACACATGAACCCCAGGTAGATTGACCACCTTATCGACATAAACATATGGATTTTCCGGTGCCCAGTACATGCCGATTCATTGTTCCATTGGGTTTAAAAATGGCCTCATCAGTCCACACTAGCTTCGTCACAAATTGGTGATCTTCAGTTAATACCATTCGCAAAATTGCATTCAACGATCAGGATCGTCACCATTAATCGCGTGTGGTAATCGTGGAATGTAAACGTTCCACTTAGCAGCTTTCAGAATTCGTCGTACACTTGCACTGCTAATCACCACTTTACCTGCACATTGCGTAGGGGGCTTCTGTGGAGAAACAACAAACTTTTCCAATATGAAAGGCGACGATTCATGACTTGTAGCTGTACGCCGTCTTCCCGATCTTTCTTTGCGAATACCAGAAATCGTTTCATGCTCATCAAACTTGTCAACTATGCGTTTAATTGTTAAGCAGGTTGGGGGATCTGTTTGAAACTCCCGCCTCCACTGACGCTGCATTATCAAACCTGATAAACCACTTCAGAATGCATTTTCGCTGCTTGAATGTCATTTTTTACTCTCGTTTTGTTTTACAATCGTACTCTTTACATTGTTGCATCTCCAGCCATATGAATAAGGACATCTTTTAATAAAACATCATACTACACATGGTTGCCGTAATCCGATAAAAATTCACAGATATATCTATGTACTTAACTTGTTAAAGTGTATAAACATTTTTCTGACGGGCTCTGTATTTCAATATTTACTTAAATACCTACAGATGATTACACAAATAAGTAGAAAAAATGTAATTTGAAATTTACGAATGGAGATTATTCGTAATCCTACCCCACATTACGGGACTATTGTTAAAGCTTTGACATGTACTGCACTGCAGTGGTAAAGATAAGCGACGGAGAAACGATATACCATTATGCTTGTGCCCTAGGAGATCCTGCAAGTCATCAGCTGCAAGAATTTCAAATACATGTAGATTGTTTTCGCATAATAAATTACTCCATTCAAAACTTTTGTCATCTTCGCTCATTGTTTCTGCAATTTTGACTTATTAATTTAGTTGTGCTGAAAAGTTGAGTCTACGAACGATTTAATTTTTTGTTTTCAGAAACCCGAGCAGTATTGTTTTTTTATATATTTTGAGATAACTCTACAATACATTTCTCTTTGCCGCTGAAACGCGACGCGTATTTAAAACAAGCTGCCTGCAATCGTTTGGTAAAAGGCACGTCAGGGGTGAATTTGAAAAAATAATTAAAATGGTTTAAATATCAAGCAATTAACAGGTACGATAACTGAAATTGGCGCTTGGAATGAATTTTTTCAATTACTCATTAATCCTAAAAGCAAGTGGATCACGTGTAAAAATTCACACAATCGAACTTTGTTATAAAAAGGTTATTAAAAAATTAATTTCAAATATAAATTCGTAATTTAGAAATGTTAAGCTTTCCATTAACAATTTTGTTATCCTTTGTAAACATATAATGCGTAAAATGTATACCGCATAAAGCAAATTTCTGTTACTATAACGGGAGGTAATTCCATTAATTAATTTAAAACAAATTTTAAAAGGAATTAGGCAAGAAACATTAATTATACAACACGTATGTGATATACAAAATTGTGGAAAGCAAGGTCTGAAAATTTTGTTTGCGTGTGCGATTTTGTTTACTATTATTAATCCTGGAAAGAGTTTTTCAAATCGAAGTGAAAAAATTTTGCTTAAGTACTTAAAGTTGAATGTAAACTACCCAGTAATTGAAATACATAAAGTAGGATTAGATTCAAAGACATTCATGAATATCACTTTATCTTAGCATCGTACGTAGCCAGAGAAGATATGTTTGAGCACGCTCTGCTGAAGAAATAAATCTTTTCGTTTTTCCCTTCTTAGTTAATTTAAGGGAATGGTATAGTTACGGTTGTCAAACAGTATTACGAATAAGGTTTCGATTTCACATACCGTGATTCTCCTGAGGACTAATATCGCATAGAGATAGAAGGTCCAGAATTCATGTTACTTTAATAAGCGAATTTTATGAAATATAAAATATTGGGCCGTCCATATGTATAACCTTCTTTTATTATGAGCGGTGTCTTGTGTAATATAAAAAATGTAGCTTATTGATCACGGTTGTGAAATAAATTTATGCGAAAACGATTGAGTTCCTACTCTTAGGTGACAAATATTTCAGCGTATTTATCTATAACAAAAAAAATATTTCTCTTCAATGTACGAATTTTTAGTAATAGTTGTATAAACCCTTTTCGTGTAACAAATACTACACTGCAAATAAACGAATCAAGTGATTGGATTTCTTTATATAGGGATAGGTGATTAAGCAATAAATACGAGAGACCTTGTAATCCCTAAAGGAAAGGAGGAATTAATCGAAATTAGCCTCGCTCTCATATTAGACTGTGCACTACTTACTCCCATATGTTACTATAAACAGTCTTAAATTTGAAGCACGTGAGGGGTTATTTGGGAGCAGCAGCCCATCATTTCTTGCCCTATCGTATCTATTGTAATTAAGTGACTGTGTCTGTTCCAACCACTTTCAGTCAGTGCCTTGATGGCAATTATGTGTAACCTTTCCTAACAATACGATGGAAGAAGAAGTTACAATTCAATAAGTTCCTCATTGGAAACCGTAAGAAACCATTCTTCATTTTCAAAAAAAAATTCAACTCGATTTTCATTTTTTCACAAAATTTAATTCACGCGATCCTTTAAAATGAAAATCAGCCAATAAATGATACGTTGAGTCCTTATCCAAAGATGAACGTTATTTAAGGGTTAAAATTAAAGTTGGTTCCTCAAAATGGGAGAGAATAGATGATAATAAGAGATGCGAAGCAAAGTAGACCTTACCCATATAACGTTTTTATTGGCATACAATACCAATAGAAATGATTCAAGTTAAAAGCGACAAGCTTCGACAAACGGTGTTTCCATCTTCATATAAATTAATTAATAATGAAATGGTATTTAAATTAAGGCAGACAAGGCATCGTTACAATAGATTGAAAATTGAGAAAGCGAACCGTCCAATAATACATAACTGAAAACAAAGGTAAATGGGTGAATTAAACGGAACCAATCCGGAGGAAGGGGCCCACCGGGTAAGAGGGAAAGATTACCAAAACTATCTATGCTGAAAGATTAGATTAAGTAAATTATTGAGGGGCGACGAAGGTACTTACGGAAAATACACTGTAAAACTGCAAAACTAATTAATTGAATTGGAGACGGAAAGAAATCCATCCAAATATGTAAAATTGATTGATCCACGGATATGGAGTACGTCAAAATTATTTTTTGGGTCGAACGAGTGACCTGAGTTTAAGATATGATTGGCAAAGGAAGAGTTGGTACCTAAATTGTTTTTCTTAATACATGCGAAGTGTTCTGCAATTCTCGTTTTAAATTTTCGACCTGTTTGTCCTATGTAGAAAGCATCACACGCCCCACGTACTAGTTTGTAATGATGTGAAATTTGTACATATTATTTGTTTTAGAACTCCTGGTAGGAATTCCTTAAATAATACAAATTTCTACCAGGAGGGGTCGCCAGCAAACGTAAACATCATTCCCACCAAATATCTCTCCCTCCTAATACTCCCACCTGACCTGAAAACACCTTTATAAGGAATTGCACCGCAATAAAACAGCAGAACATACCGAGAGATCCTTCAGATCTGAAATCCGATTAACCTAATACCTGATTAAATGCAATTACGTACGGTTGTTTAGAACCGAGCTAATTGTATTCCGTTTTCCGTTATACCTGTTATGCAATTACGTACGGTTGTTTAACACCGAGCTAATTGTATTCCGTTTGTTTAACCTGTTCTGTTGTAGTTAGTACGGTAGTAGAACCGAGCTAATTATACATATCCATTCCTTGCCTAAAACTTACGTACGGTAGTACAAACCGAGCTAAGTTTACAACTTACCATAGGACCTTTCTGTATAGCCGTAGGGCTGCGCTCAAAGGAACTAACCTTAATTAACCTGATTACCAGAATCCTGAAATTAACCGCATTCCTGAAGAACCTGTAAATTCAAACCGTTTACTTGTAACTGACCGAACCCATTTAAAGAAATAATACTCACCAATGTATTAATTGAATTTTATTTCACAGCATAATTATTCACATTTTGTAAACGATTAATATTCAATTACAGAATCACCTGTCAATTTACAATTATTAACTGGTGTGAAGCGAGCAACGTCTTTGGGTCGCATTCAAGCAACCGAACCAGAATTATTTATTTATTTTCGTTATTATTTAATTACTTGTTAATTTATTATTTTTCATTATATAAATTAGTACAAGGTACCGTTTTATTATTGAGTAAACGAACTGGTCTCCGACTATTTGCTACCCGAGGAAAAGTGTTTGTAAACCCCTGGAGGTTAGGCAAAACATAATACAGCCTAATTCAAGCAAACCAGGGAAGTTTATATAAACAAACCCTTACCAGGCACCCTAGCAGTGGATGCTAGGCAAGCAGAATATTACAAGTTTACAAACATCAGACTTTTCGAGGGTAGGTATGTACCAGTTGGTTTTTGAAACAAAATTTGGGGCTTTGGTGACGAAAGAGATGTTAATGTTAGATTGTTGTAGCAGCTTTTTGAAGAAGTAGGAATAGGGACCAATGAACGCTAAGGAGAAATCCCTAATGGAAGAAGAGTGGAGTCATCTACTGGTAATAAAGTAGTATGATTTTTTTGGATATAAATCGGAAGGAAACGATTATAGAGTTTATTAATCAAGTGATAGGGGTCAGTTAAGCAGAAAGTACAGACAAATATAGAGAGACGCAATCTAATGAATAATTTGGTACACAGTGGCGGATTTCCAGTCTTGGCCGCCCTAGGCCATGTAGTACCAGCCGCCCCTTTCTCAGCTTCCATCATTTTATTTAAAATTGCTCCCTAAGTAACACTCCCAACCCAATATAATTTTTAAGAATATAAATTTTATTTATACAAAATGAACACGTATTTTTTTGTAAATTTATATTTACCTAGTGTTTATCTACAGTAGTACCTATTTTCTATTATTTTTGTTACATTTTATTTTTACGTTGATGTTCATTTGTTTAGTATCCTTTGTATTTTATGCAACTCAATATGTTGAGAAGGTGCCATTTATATTAATAAATGTCTGTATATAAATATACATACTTACTAATTACTACTTACCTAATAGGTAATAAAAGAAAACAAAACATATTTCAACGAAAACGGAAAACTACAAATATACAAACAACATTCTGCTGTTGACATAGCACTCTTCAATTACTTATCAATCAACTCAGAACAAAACTAAAAACGCACGTAAAATTCAGACTAGGGACGCATGAAATACAGAATCAGTCAGAATCACTGAAAATATTTCAGTGGTCAGAATCAACAATTAGTACAAGGTGGCAACGCGCGTAGGTATAAATTCATAAAACTATTTTAAAAATCCAATTATTCAAGTGATAGCGATTCGAATTTCGAATACCTTGTAAAACTAAGAAAGTGACAATGCCGAATCGCCGGAAGCGGAACGTTTATCAAATTAAAACGCTAGTATAAGTAGTATTACATACTACCAAGCAGTACACGTATCAGTAATCTGATTCCGACAGAAGATTATTTTTTGTTTACAGTGCAGGACTGCACGCCGAACTAGTGAGTGTTTTTTGCACGCAATGTTTTATTTTCTTCAGGTCGTTTCTTGTTATCATTCATTCTCATTCATCGGTGTATTTTTTGCCCACTATTGGCCGCCCCTAATATCTGGCCGCCCTAGGCCCGGGCCTAGTGGGCCTTATGGGAAATCCGCCACTGTTGGTACATCATAAGTTAACATATTGGTCAGATTGTAACTTTTTTATCTGAAATCCAAAAATTCTCAAACTTATTTTTCAAAAATTAACATTTGCAAGCAAGACCTTATGCATATTTGTATTTTTGATACCTCGTACCATACCACCAAAAAATAAAACGTCAAGTATTATTATATATTCAGTAAGAATTATGAAATCTACAGTAGATGGTGTGTTTGTAAACAAAATGAGGAATATGCTACATTCATTTCTACGACATAGTAGGAGACTTCAAGGGAAGAGAGATGAACAAAATAAAACAACTTTAGGACAATACGCAACAATAAAACTAAATCATATATCATTAAAAATATACAAACACAGAAAGAAAGAGATTGCAAAAAGCTACCAACAAACAGAAAATAACCTAAAGTACAGAACGGCAAAACACAAGAAGCATGGAATATACTTAAAGGAGTACTAATTAATGCTGCAAAGGAGACATGTGGGGTATTTAAGACATATTTAAAAATCAATGAAAAAAGTAAAAGAATTAATAACAACAGCAAAACAAAAATCATGGACGGACTTTGGGAATAAGATGAAAACCGATAGTATAGGTAACCAATAACTATTCTAAAAGTCCTAAAATCCCTTAGAATAGATAAATCAATAAAAGAAGTATATATAAAGAACAAAAACCAAGAAATACTAAAAATGAAATAGGAATCATGGAAAGATGAAGGGAATACTTCAAAGGATTACTAGGACAACAAACAAATATTAATAGAAGCACTGAATCTGAAAAAGTAAAAGAGAGTGAAGAACAGGAAGTGGAAGAAATAAAAATGGACGACCTGAGAAACGTAGTGAAAAAATTAAAAAATGGTAAAACACCCGTAGACGAAAAAATAATACCAGAAATGATAAAGAATTTGGGGAAGACAGGAATGGAAATCCTCCTCGAAATTTTAAACAAAGCATGGCACAATGAAAAAATGCCGGAGGAATGGGGAACAGCATTAATAACACCAATATATAAAAAAGGAGATAGAAAACAATGCAATAACTTCGCGGACGACGTGGTGATAACAGCGGGAAATGAAAAGAGGCTACAAGAAAACTTGAATATATATACAAAGAATAATGGACGAAGAAGGAATGGAAGTAAATATAGAGAAAACAAAGATAATGGAAATTGGAGATCAAAATATTGCATCAAACATTAAAATAGAAAATACCAAAATAGAACAAGTAAAAGTTTTTAAATACTTAGAAGTAGCCTTTGAGGCAACCGAAAAACAAGAAATGGAAATTTATGAAAGAATAGAAAAAACAATAAAATTATACCATGCAATGAACAAATTTATAAATAAGAAAGAAATTAGCAAACAAACAAAGGTAAAAGTGTTCAATTCAGTATATAGATCACCACTAACATAATGGCAGCGAATGTTGGGTACTCTCAAACAAACAAAAAACTAAAATACAAGCAGCAGAAATGAAATATATGAGACCAATACTAGGAATGACCAGAAGGGATAGGATTAGTAACACACAAATAAGAGAGGAATGAGGAGTACAATCTGTCATACATTTCATAGAACAAAGACAACTTAGTTGGTGGGGTTACATATACAACGAATGGATAACAAAACACTAGTAAAGACGGTATATGAAGCGAGGACACAGACTAAAAATAAAAGGGGAAGACCAAGAATAACATGAAACCAAGTCATAGGTGAATTAATACAAGAAAGAGGCAAATCTTGGGAAGAAGCAAAAAATATAACAAAAAATAGAAAAGCTTGGAGAAAAGTTATAGAAGAAAAATAAAATAATGTAAAAAAAACAATGTAACGACAAATATTATAGTGTAAACCCGACACCTCTAGGTAAAAGGGTAAAGGATTATAATAAAAAAAACAATAGATGGTCTATTTGCATACAAAATGAGGAATATGCTACATTCATTTCTACGACCATACACTTTTGATGAACTGATTTTGGATTTTGGGTCGGAAAAGCGTCACGGTACATAGCGAGAGGCTTCCATATTGTACCAAAGGGTTTTGGTTCTGAACTGCCTTCTAAACTGAAAAGCTTAACTACCTTTCAAACTTTGTTTGATTCAATAGGCAAAGTATTTTAAAAAAACGTATTATTTAATGTAACAAACCGAAAAAAGTTATTTTTAAATCTCTAAATATAATGCCCATTAGCTTAATTTTGCTTCGTAACTTTATGTAACTTCAATTGATTTGAAACAAATGATACTGAATGAACAAACAAAAACGTTTCCATTTATGAATTTAGTTCACAACATTTTCTTAAATAATGAAATTATTGTATAATCGAACAACAACAAGCATTTCCGTTTGGCAAAAATATAAAGCTTCTTTATTTCAATTTCTATTTGTGGAAACCTAAACGATTTTCTTTGATGCAGACTAAAAGTTTAAGGTGTTATAATGTTTTGCTTACATTTGGCAGAAACTTATTCAAATGTAGCACATTTAAAAGTTATGCTCAACCACGCACAAATACAGATTGTTTCGGATGCCGTAGGTGAAATTTCAAATCTGAACAACTTATACTTTTCGATCATTGGTTAAAGGTTCTGCGATGAAACAAAGTTGTGATGGTGACAAAGTTCTTTCCTGGGATATGGTGGATGGTGGGGTACCCTTAAGGCTACAAACTTAAAATATTTTCACATGAATCGCAAACTTTATACAGGGTGATTTATATCAAAATTGAATTTTTTAAATGGAATCTCCTATATATTATTGAATATTTGGATTATTTGCTCAATTCTAGTGCGACTTTATCACACATAGTACCTAAACGAATCGTTTAGTCGCAGTTCGTCATTTTTACACAAAGTAGATGTCTAAAAAAATTGGTTCCATTTAAAAAAATGCAACTTTGATATAAATCACCCTGTATAAACATTGCGATTCAAGTAAAAATGTTTTAGATTTGTAGCCCCACCATATCCCAGCAAAGAACTTTAGAAATGTTCGTTAATAAACCCACAATCTTCCATCCACGCACTATTGGCCCATCCTGTATAGAGGAATGCTTGATTCTAAATTACCTCTCAATTTCTAGCGTTTGGTTAGTGTAAGGCCACTTTTGAGAGTACTTTTGCGATTTTGTACAAGTATCAGGTATGAAAATATGGCCAGCATCGAACGATACAGAATAACAGCATTTACTTTCTCATCTGGTTGATTATTATTTTATGCATTATCCGATGAATTATTGTGAATAATTGAATTCTTCTTAAAACGTGTCAAAAATGTATAATTAACTTACACCTAGGTATAACTGAATTGTAGGACCGCGTCGAATCAGTAAGATTGTAAACTTGGAAGACAAAATATATAGGAATAGAAGACGGACACCTTCCACCATCTTGGATTTTTACGTCACAAGCCCCGCCCACTAGCCCGTCCACATTGGCGACGTAATTTGACCTTTAGAATGGCCTTGATATTTGGCTTTGGGTGAATGACCTTGGGAATTTACCTTGGCATAAGGTAAAAAAATGTATAGTGCGCACGCCTATGCAAATTTTTACATATCTTTGCGTTTCTGAATACGTAGATTCAAAAAATGAAAAAAAATTTCCTTCTGTAGTCTGTAGTCTGTCCGTACACATTCCTTGCAACGCTCTAAACTCAGAAACTATTAAAGTTATCGAAATGCGGTTTTCGCCAATCGATTGCATTCGGCCCAAGGACGAAAATACTGATATTACCTTTGATGACGTTACTTCCGGTATAAGCTAAAATGGCGGCACTAATTTTTTTATAAGATAAAGTTGCAGTTTTTATGTAGTTTAAAAGAGTATTTTTTTCTGAATTCAGCAATATCTATTGCGCTATACTTATTTTTTGAAAAAGTGAAAAAAAATGGTTAAAAAATGACTGCAACGCTCGATATTCAGAAACTATTAAAGTTATGGAAATACGGTGTTCGCCAATGGATTGCATTGGGGCCAAGGACGAAAATGCTGATATTACCTTTGATGACGTCATTTCCGGTATAAGCTAAAGTGGCGGCACTCATTTTTTTATAAGATAAAGTTGCAGTTTTTTAATGTAGTTTAAGAGTACTGAATTAAGCAATATATGTTGTGCTGTAATTATTTTTTGAAAAAGTGTTAATACGAGTGAAGTCTCGTGGCAACTTGCCAGAATTTTTTTTGTTGGAATTTATGACACAATCTCAAAAGAACTTAAGTTTCATATACCTATGTTTAGCCTATTTCCTGCAAACATTAAAGCTTAACTGACCATGATTCATCCTAAATTTTCAGGTCTGCACGATCTTATTAATTTACCTATTCAAATTCTAGGTTTTTACAAATAATGTCTTTTAGTCATATATAAAAATACATTAATTTAAAATTGTCATCCGTAGATTATACAATCAATACAGCATCAAGGTCAGCACCAAGGTCAATTCCCAAGGTCATGCTCTCAAGGCCATTCTCAATGTGAAAACCCAAGGTCAAATTACATCGCCCACGTGGTCGGGCCAGTGGGCGGTGCTTGGGACGTCACAATCCAAGATGGCGGAAGGTGTCAGTCTTCTACTTATAGTTGATGGTAAAGTCGGTCTTCTTTAGATTTTTAGTTTTGACCATATAACATATTAAACATGCACTGCACGTCCACGGCAATGGGAAAGTAAAATTATAGTTCAATCGTTTAACTTATGCCGATTGATCGATGAATCAAACGCGCACTTGTGTATGACTATCTATGTTTTTCTACTTGTTGATGTTGAACACAATGTATTTTACGTATTATTCCAAGAGTGTCGTTTTGTATGTGTTATTAACTCAAGTAACTAACATGGATAACATCAACAACAAATTTCGTTTCCTTGTATGAATAGTTTTGATACCAACTTAAATGTCAAATGTACATGTCATAACGTTGTTTGCAAATAAAGAACGGTTGGTATCAGTGCTCATATTTTTGCTTTAAACTACAGACGACGGTCATTTCGTGATTTAATGCATACATGACGTCATTGGGATAAGTTAAACGAATGAACTGTAGGTACCATTTCAAAACCAAGAGGACAAACTGTCGAAGACAATATAATATTAAGTGGTTTGCTTGAGACGTAGACCAACCACTTTCTGTTAAAGCACTAAACTTAGTTTACTTAACTGAAAAAATGAAGCATACAATTTTGTCTAAAAAATTAAAAACATTGAAAATTTCACTGAACATCCGAAACGAAATACATAACTAATTTTCAGCGTGAGTATTTCAAAATATACAGAAAAATCGCGAATCCAAATAAATTTCCAAATTTATAGTGGGAGCTTCCTTAATCTGCTACATGGTCTGTTAAGTAAATTATGCAGACAAATCTAATCGTTAGGGAACGAGTATAAAGAACTTGGCATGAGTGACCCTAACATATTGCACGACCCCATCCTTACTTGAAGTTTATTAGGGTTATATTCGGTTTCGGAAACCGTTTTTGTATATTTTACTTTTACGCCTGTTAGCAATGAGAACAATTAATCTTGCATCAATTCGTAAGATTCGGTTGGATATAATAAAACAAAGCCTTTAATACTCGCCAATCAGTTCAAACTACACTTCTGAACAGTTCCATCAATCTCTACGATAATGTTCTTCCGATAATCTCTCAAGCTGCTTGGTTAATTAATTATGCAACAGGAATTACATGTAGTAGTAATGCTATCCGATTATAAATGAGGAAGCGGTCTAGTATTATAATATAACGAATTGGGATGCGATAACGTAGATACATGTAAAGCTGGGTTCTTTATTTTTTAGGCTTTTTTAGGCTTAATGGGGCTTCATAAATTAGATGTTAAAACTGTCGCGGTTACAATATAAAAACTTTGTAATATATAATAAACCTTTATTAGTAGCAATAAAAAGGATGCGTATTTTGCTGTTTTTGCACAATACAGAATTAATAGGTATTAAATTTAATATAGTGGACTGCTGAGCGTAAAAACGAAATGGTAGCGGATACAGAAAAAGATTCGCCAGAATAGTGTGACATAATTATTTTCCAGCAAAGCTAAGTTATAAATCCCCTAGAAGCTTACAGGTTCTGTTTTGTTTCTACGTTTTTTAATTAAAACATAGATGGAGGCGAACAACACTACTCCAAACTTTTAACATAAACTCTCCGAAAATTACTATTAATTTCGTTAATATTTTATAAAAGTTTTTCTAATAAAAACAACTTATACAAAGGAGGATTGAAATACGAACGAAACAAGTTGCGAATCCTTTCCATATAAATGTTCAAGCGTCATTTCAGAAATTTCAAACTGGGAAAAGTACGACAGCTACCCACTAATCTCACTATTGTGTACTAACTTGTCAGTTTTCACAAGTAAATTAATACTTTTGTGAGTCATTATTACACCATGATATTTAATGGATTTTGTTGACTTAAGGTTTAAACGTTGAGGAGGGTTTATTTAAATCTTTATCTGTATAATAACATTGTGTTTACGACAAAGCAAACAAAAACAAGGTAAGTAATACGATTAAATGTCAATTAAAAATTCTACTCATTTCTATTTAATATAAAATAGTTCGTCAATCTTGTTAAATTACATTGTCATAAACTGCGGACTAAAAAATTAAATTCGTTTAAATGAAATAGGCGTTTTATATTTTCCTTGGGATTACAAATGAATAGGTTATTTATGAATTGGAGTATCTCTAAAATCCCCTTACTAATGCCTTTGCCTTACTTTATGTGTAAAAATGAAGCAGCGATAGCAACCAAAATGTTATTTCGAATGAAAATTATAGCTCCATAAAAGCTTTAATACTAAAATACCTTTTGATTACTGTGTATAAATGCTTCATATACAACAATAGTGCTTAAATTTAAATTAATGAAATTCTACAATTTGATCATTCTAAATTCAAACTGACTAGAATGTTTACAATACATACTTGTTAAATATATTCCGTATTAAACATGTATGCAAACGATATTTGCAGATGAAATTTTTGAAATCGGCTTGATTGTGGTTTATAGGTACATAATATAAAGTACAGTGTTTGACAATTGAATTTTATTTAATTGAAGCTCATACGCTGAATAGAATCAAGCTTTACAGTGCTCTGTTTGTAAATAAAAGATTATGTGCGTACATAAATACAAATACCCAATGATCCTAAAACAAAAACTGAAAATCCTTTTCGAAAGGGATGTGGCGTACTAATTCTTTAGTATGGTATTTCAAGATCTGCTTATGAAAAAATCAAAAGTCTCATACGTGGAAGTCGTTCCCAAGGGAGTAAATTCTCTCACATTCGTCTGCTACAGGGGTGCGAAATTGACGCATGGATTATTTCGACTAACTGCTTGCGGTCTACATTTCTAATCCGACACGATGTAAGGGATTTAATACCACGAACGCTTTACTTGGCAAAATCGCTTTTTTAATAATATAAAAGGGTCGAATACAACCCTTTTATAGTAATGTTTTGAAATTGTCTCAAGTGCATAAGAAGATGTTAGTCATAAATAACTCATATTAAGATTAGTAAAATATGCAAGAAAATACAAGGATTATTATTAACGATAATAGAAAGAATCTAGGCATCACAATCAAAAACTACCTAAAAAAATTCTGGCATGTATTGCCACGAGACTTTCCCTCGTATTAACACTTTTCAAGTATAGCCAATAATTGCTGATTTCAGAAAAAATACTCTTAAGCTACATAAAAAACTGCAACTTTATTTTATAAAAAAAATGAGTGCCGCCATTTTAGCTTATACCGGAAGTGACGTCATCAAAGGTAATATCATAATTTTAGTCATTGGCCCGAATGCAGTTGATTGGCGAAAACCGCATTTCCAAAACTTTAATTTGTTTCTGAGTATAGAGCGTTGCAGTCATTTTTTAAAAATTATTATTTTTTAACACGTAAAAAAATAAGTATAACACAATAAATATTGCTGAATTCAGAAAAAAATACTCTTTTAAACTACATAAAAAAAGTGTAACTTTATCTTATAAAGAAACGAGTGCCGCCATTTTAGCTTATACCTGAAGTGACCTCATCAAAGGTAATATCAGCATTTTCGTCCTTGGACCGAATGCAATCGATTGGCGAAAACCACATTTCGATACCTTTAATAGTTTCTGAGCTTAGAGCGTTGCAAGGAATTGGTACGGACAGACTACAGATTACAGACTACTAACAGACTACAGACAGACGGAATTTTTTTTTTCATTTTTTGAATATACGTATTGAGAAACGCAAAGATATGTAAAAATTTGTATAGGTCAATTTTTTTTGTAACACTAATACAATAGGTACTCCCTTTTACTTCGTACTCGGGAAGTAAAAATGGGGTGGCCAAGAAGAAAGGGTTGACCAAATAAGGCGAAAGAAATTCCCCAACGTAGTATTGGATAATTGTCTACTAAAAGTCCACGGTCTAGCTGACATGGTACACATTTCAAAAAGTGCTATTGATTTTTGAAAATTTGAACATGAAAAAGTTGTGCGGAAAATGAATATTTCCAATCAATTTTGCGCAGCACTCAATTAATAATCGTGGGTGAGACATGAGTACGTAACTTCACATCTTTGGGTTTCTACGAAAAACATTACTTGGTTCATGCAAATACCCAAACGCAGCAAAAAAACGAAATTAGTAAACGCATTTTGTAATGTCTTTCCTGAAAACGCATTACATGTGTTTTTAGGAGAAACACTAATATAACATTATATCATTTAATATTCTTTGTATTGACACTGACATTTTTGTAGTTTTTACGTAATAAATTATTGTTACTACATTTTAAATGAAAATAGTTCGCTCTAAAAACAAATTTCATTTTCTAACGTGCAACTATCACCAGCGATACACAGACGCTCTTTGGTATTATATTACAGCCATTTTAAGTAATATTAAGTAGAGGCCAACAGTGGCGTAGTTATCTGGGGATCGTGACATTGTGAGACAGGCAAGAGAAAATTAATGAAATATATTTTTAAAATTTTTTTGCTATTAATTAAATCTTCTGAAGATACAAAAGAAACGTAATCTGGCTCTTTAGGTTCGCTCCATCACATACGGAAGAAGATTATTAAAGGAGAAATGTTTATTTCCCATTCCTTGATCAATGATCATGTTCTAAACTAATTGGAAGAAATATTTTCCTACATAATAAAACCATAGCATCACTGCAGTATCTCACACCACGTCATTTCACTGACGATAAAGATATCTATAATAAAAAGCTTCTTATCATCAACGACAATCTTTTGTGATGCCTTAAGTGTGGAATCATTGAAAACTGAATACATTCTTTGGAAAAATTATTGCAAGAAGCACATACTTGTAACTGTTATATCTATCCTAGAATTGATTGACAACTGCGATCCATTGTTTTTTCCAATTATTAGAAACCGTTTAATAATTCTATTTTCCATTTGGACTACAAGAGTAGTTTAATGAACAACTTGTTTAGTATAAAGGAGAAGTTTAAGTTTCGTGATGTAAAAAAGTCACATCCGTTTGTTATCCTCGGGCGTTTCTGTACTATTACTCCCTTTAATCGGCGCAAAAGTAACGTATGCTCTTACTCGATAGTAGTTCTTCCTTGTCCGATGTAATTAATGATAGAAGAATTCTTCGAGTGGTAACTGAAATTGACTCGAAGATGTTCACGTGAAGAGCATATAACACAAACGTTTATTATGTGAAATTATTGATAATAAGGGTGGTCCCACTTTCGGAATTTGGAACGTAATGCATTTACGATGAATGTTCTGCATCCCTTGAACCAATTTTACCAAACGTCGAACAGTTTCATAGGATGAACGTAAGTCATTCAATGTGGAAGAATATGGAACCTTTGTGACCGTTGAACATAACACTGCAAAGCCTGTAAATACCAAAAACCACAATAACAATGTACCAAATCGGATGCGTTTCGACAGCAAGCAGTTTTGCGCAGTCAAAATGCGTCTAATGTGGTAAATTTTCATTGTGGTTTTTGGTATTTGTAATTTTGCAGTCAATATGAATTAAACTCAATCACAAAATTCCTTTATTGTTTTTCATTTCGCAAAAATAAGCCGAATAGTTTCATTTTTACCTATTTTTCACTATTATCAGAGTGTTATGTGACTACAGAGTATTTATTCATAGCGAGAGAACCTAAGACTACCTGCTAGCCGTATCAATCAATATGCGAAGCAATTTATTTGTAAATACATCATCTTCGTACATATAAGTAACCACATATTTTTGATAAATTGATGACACTATCCATGTTCTATTGTATTCCTTATGATGATATAACAAAAGTATTGCTTTAGAAACACAACAATTCATTTATTTGCGTCAATGGAAGACCCATAAGATCCATTTATTACATCGTACAGCTCACTTGCAAATTTGCAGTCGTATAATACTTCATATTATCAATAACACACCTATGTTTACACTGTCTATTGACGACACCTTCAAAATATTATTCTCATCTCCCTAATTTTCTTTGTAACTTTATTTCGCTTGTTCCACCCATTGTAATACACCAATTATTTATCATTACAAGACAATGAGACTATTAAGGAGTTATGTTGTTTGTCATACTGGTTATCTCATCAAAAGCTATGCAAGGAAAATACATTTTATAGTTTGTACACCCTAACATATTCGAAATACGAAGCAGCTGCGCTCAAATTTTATTAGCCATATCTCGTTTTATCGTCGTATTGCACCAATAATGTTTAGTCCTAGGGCATTTTAATTACATTGACTACTTTTATGTTATAAGTTCCACAAAGTGTTGTTAAATGAATCCTTTGTTAATGAAATGAACAGAATTGAATTCGTTTTGATTTTAATAATTTATCGATACTCGCAAGATGTAAACTTTTAGTGATATTGGAGCTATTTCACATTAAAATGTGAAACAATTTATCCTTGATTTTAATAGTGGGTATCCTTACACTATCAGATATGTGAATGTACCTACATAGAAAAACCCTATAAAATGATACCAACTCAGATGATTCTAATAGAACTTAAGTTTATGAAGAAATGATGGAAATGTCGCATAACAATATTATCCAATTAGAAGACGTTATGTTTTCCGATGAGTGCATTCTTTCACTTAACGGTCATGCTAATTGTCAAAGTTGCAGCTACTGGTCTACGGGAAATCCTCACTGGAGGGGAGAAGAACATACCCAATGCTATCAAAAGGTCAATGTTTGGACTGGGATTGTTGGAAATCATCGTCCCTTTTTTATTGAGGGCAATTTGAATAGCGATAATTATTTAGCACTACTTCACAATAATGTCGCGCGCTCTTTGGCAAATTTATATACTGTTTCCTCGTATACGACATGGATCCAGCAAGGTGGAGCACCGTCACATTACCAACGCAATGTTCAGCGCTACCTCGACGCAATATTTCCAAATCGGTGGATAGGGAGGCGAGGATAGATAGAATGTCCAGTACGATCACTTGATCTTACATTATTAGAGTTTTTTTTATGGTTATATGTGAAGAATATTGTGTTAAAAACTAATTTAAATGACTTAAGAGGATGAATAACGCTTGCGATTAGGCCAGTCACGCCTGATATGTTAATTGCAGGCTGCATGAGGCAAACAACTTCCGCCATTTTTAGCCAAAAACACCATTAAGGTCTATTCACACATGTCAGTCACGTCTCAGTTCCGTCATCGTTACGTCTCAGTCTCATTCGGTAAAGATCTGTGACGGCTATTCACACATATCAGTCAATAATTCATATTTTTATGTAAAAACCCCAAACTGTTTACGAAAAGACGTCAGTCAAAACAAGAAAATATCGTTAACGACGAATTAAAATTATGACTGAACGGAGACTGTAACGTGACTGACGGTAAAATCGGTGACGTGCCGGACGTGAAAACAGTTATTTTCATTTTGACCATAGGAGGGCGTGTTTTGATAACTTGGATGTATGACTTTTTCAATAATACTAAAAATAGAAAATGCAGCCTTTGCTTCTACCGTTTGTGAAGAAATTACCAACAATTATTTATTAGTAAATATATTACAAAGTCTTAAACCTCGTCTCCAAGAGGCACTCTTTTGATTCATACACCATTTCTACGATAGAAGGGTGCTAGTTTTAATTAGGGAAAAATTATCACCAAAAATAATTAATTATTGTCTGTATTTTGCTATATCTTTCTGTCATTTACAACATCTCATCCATAATCGTTGCCGACTCCACATACCCAGCTCTAGGCTCGGTCTCCGTTTACAGTGCTCCCACCGCACACACTAAAGGACTGCACGACCAATTGCGTTCCCTGAAACTCAAGTATTGGTCTGTTATGTATTTCTTATTTTTCAGGTAAACACCTTTGAATCGTGTCGCGCAGTGAATTAGATTAGGAAATAATTGCCTCCCACATGCATGCTCTTCGTTCATTTTTTAATGCGTGGTATTAGATCTGTAGCCCAACTCATTATTCCATTGGACTATTCCCCTCAGAACTGAATGGTTACTTCTCCCCTCTTGGATCTTTCTTGTACTATACTTGTGCGATTGTAAAAAGGTCCTGAGTATGAAACATACCGTATGCTGCCGATACCCTTAGATTGGTCTGTCTACTTTGCTACCTGACTTTTCCTATTTTTTTGTCATTGTCACGTAGCATTTTTTTCATTTGTGCACTTGGGATTCAAATGTTGTTTCTGATTACAGTTCCAACATTTTATTTCTTAACTCTACTTCTTCGAGGAACTTCTGGTTATTTTGGTCAGAAATGGGACAATGACGATATTGGATTTCTCCCCAGTTCCCATTGTAATCGTGACATCCCTCGATTTGGTACCTTGTTCCTGGGAGGTCTGCCTTCAATGCGTTCATAACGAAAGTATTCTGTCATCATGAAAAGCAGGTTCCGGACTCACAAAAAGGGGTTGAAGAACAGAGAAAATTTGATTAAAAAAAGGGGAGGCTGAGTGTTTTATTACTCCAATTTTCTCTGAAAGTATTCTGCATATGTCCCTCTCACCGAGTAAATCGAGAAGTCGTCAGCTAAGATAATTGTGTGGATATTTACTATAAGGGTAGACCATTTTAAGTGATACACGCGAATATCTCGAAAAGGAGAATTTTTTGCAAAAAATGTTTCAGATGAAAGTTTTGTGGCTTTGAGGGGGAAAGATGATGACATTATCAATTTAATTGTAGATGGCTCCACTTTGGAGATTTCATCATGGCGGCTATTTTTTTAAATGGGAGTTGATTTTTTTTTCTAAATGAAAGTTGTAGATGGCAATAAGACGAATACAATGGTTTTTGGTTTTTTGTAATCGGATCATTTTCCACTGAGTTACGGTGTTCCAAAGTTTATAAATTAAGTAAACGTTTCCACAATTCCCATAGTGTACGTATTTTGTAACTCCACACCACTCTGCATTTCTCTGTTGTTCCTATCCGTTATCTGGACCGATTCTGTTTGATAGTCAACCAGGTCCAGGTTGATTGACACGCATTTTCCCCTGCTTAGCATTACCCAGGATGAACGACGTGGACGTGACGGGGTTTTCATCCCTTTGGGGTGCTTGATTAGCGTGAGTCCCCTTGCCTCTTACTATTCGAAGTACTTGATTAGTGCGAGAGGTGCACATTTACAAAATACGTATACTATGGGGGTGGAAACTTTACTTAATTTATACATTTTGGAACACCGTACCTCACTGAAAAATGATCCGATGAAAAAAACAAAAAAGTGTTGTATTCGTCTTATTGCCAGCTACAACTTTCATTTGGAAAGAAAAATCAACTCCCATTTAAAAAAATGGCCGCCATGATGAAATCTCTAAAGTGGCGCCATCTACAATTACATTGATAATGTCATCATCTTTTCCCCTCAAAGCCACAAAACTTTCGTCTGAAACATTTTTTGAAAAAAATTCTCCTTTTCGAGATATTCGCGTGTATCACTTAAAATGGTCTACCCTGTATAAAACCGATCAAGGTTGCTTGGGTACGTTTTTTTAGGTCAACTGCAAAGGTGTCACAAATAGATTTCGCACCGTTTCTACAGTATACAATTGGCAAGCTTGACGGCAACGGTTCGCAACCCTTATTGTACTAATACCTCAGCTAATAGATACCTTGAAGACAAGACGTGATTAGACTCCAAGAGAATTTTTTTAGTTTGCATTTTGCAATAAGATAATATGTGGTAGGTAAATGCAGGGGCGGATGGGCAAATAAAATTCTAACGGGAGAATAAACGTCGGCGGCCCAAAATTATCATATTATATTATATATGGTGTCCAAATCCAAAAACAAAAAAAGATCACAGCTATTTTTCCATGACTATTTGATCAAAAATTAACCGTTTTATCGCCTTCATGGCACTCTGGATAGAAAATTAAAAATTAAAAATATTTGGAGGTTAGGTGTCGGAAATTGGCAAATGGGTTGTCATTGTAGTTATTTTCTATTCAAATAAGCAAAAATATACCGGGTGTCCTATTCTAAATAACAAAGTGAAGGTCATTTCTGGTCAAACCGGAAGAACAATTGAATATGTCAAAGAATGCATATTTATGTCGCGTATGTACGTGGCGAATTTCAATTATTTATCTTTAAAAACAAGAAAGTTATAGGGATGGGTCACATGCTAGGGACAGGAGTACAGGACACCCGGTATATATAACCATGAGAGGCTTTTTGATTTTGTAGAACTTGAAGGAATTTGGAATCTAAAATACAGTTTGCTCCAAAAAACAATCCATATTAAAGATATTATATATACACTGTGTCCAAGAAAAGGAGGGCCACTATGGGGATTTCGGAAACGGTAAGAGATAGAGTTTCGGGTAATGGGAGAGAAGTTGGGCAATTTTTAGTTTAGTAAAATGACATTTTTAAACTGACGAAATTCCGAACCGTCCCGAAGTTATGCGACAAAAAGTAAATTTTCAGGAGTTCGAAGAAAACAATAAATTATGCCTTATTGTGGGATTTACAAATGTCTGCCAGAATAAGATTTAGAATATGCGCATAACATATGTATAACACCAAACATGAACATGATTTGAATTTTCCTGGAATTACTGTACCTACATATTATCTATACTGTTTACTTTTGGACATAATTTATGAGAAATTGATACATTTTGTAATTTGTAATCATACAAATTTCTTTTGTGACAGCAGTCGTCTGTTTGTTAGGTGTAATCATAAGGGGCTCACGCACACTACCGGTACCGGGTGTTTTTCAACCGGGTTCGGCCTCGTCCATTGACGCGCAGGGCACACCGGGTTCGATGCGGTCAAGCGGACCCGGGGCGTGCCCGGTCAAAAAACACCCGCTAGTGTGTGTGAGCCCTTAACCCGCGCTCGCTGCCACCGTATCGACATTTTTACATGGCTATATAAAAATTATGTCTGCAAAATTAAGCGTTTTGGTCCGGGGCGGCCCAGGGCCCACAAAGCGACGATGGCCCACCGGGAAAATTCCCGGTGTCCCGGTGGGCCCATCCGCCCGTGGGTAAATGTACATAAAAATGATAAAGACGCTATGTGTTTAACATGTTACGACAAAATCATCATAGAGACAGTCAAAATGCATGAGATTTTTGAAGATTATTATAAATTTTAACAATAGCAGATGTTTTATAACATTTAATTTAATTTCTGTTAGTTTCTACTTAAATAGCATTCATCGCATTTATGACATGGATGGCATAAAGACTATGACAAAATCGTAACATACCTATATATGTGAATTCGACATACATATGTATAAAATAATTAGAAGCTAATTCTTCAGCTACTGTTTCAAGCCTCTAAATTTATAGGTAAGATCCAACTTAATAATTTTAGTACTGTAATCATCATTTCGTCTTCTTTCAGGGGTTAGATAAGCTGTTCAAGAGGCTATCAATACGCGCCCCAAGCTTTTAACCAGCCTTAAATCAACTAGTAATGAAAAATTGAAATGAACGCTGTGATTGCGAAGCGTCCACATCCAAAACTGAATCAAGTCACCGTTTCATATATTTTCCAAGGATTGTCACATTTACAATTTGCACCATGTACAGAATTTATCCATTCGTGGTGAAACTCCATATGTCTTTCTAGGCCATTTATAAATAAACGGGAGGGTTAATTGATATAAATATTCACTTATTCAAGTAAGTTTTACGCTTATCTATTTCGTTTAAAGTAAATCGCACGCAATTTTCTTAATTTATTAGTTTTTCAGTTCGAAAGTTTCCTAAGAACGCAAATAAAGAAGCAGCAACCGACGTATCCATCAGAACCGGCGCAGGATTTATATGGAGGAATATGGGGAAACAAAAAGAGTTTAATATTCATCATTTCGTGTCCTATCATAAATTACGTAGGTACCACAAAAAAAAAAGAAAATGTCCCGCATATTAATGCACACGCAAATTCTCAAACGTTAGCCAATGATTTATTGGTTGAAACTGGTTCAATATCGTATACTTACCTAAACTTATGTATAAAATTTTAAAATTTGGATTAGCGCTTATTTGTAATCCACCTTAATAGGTAGCTGTTCGCTTATTGACAATTACAATGAAATGCACGATGGATACAATGTACGTTTATTTTGTTTCTTACGTGTCAGTGAACTGTTTCAAAGGCAGAACTCCCTTTGTCCTTTCAGAAGAATGTTGCGCCCAAATGTGTACGGCTTGGATTTACTTGGCAGTCACTGAAACGGATTACATGTATCTGAGACCTTTATGTCTGTACGTGACGGTGTATTCATGATGTTTAACTATGATAAATGCTAAAATTACTAGTTCACTTAAATGATGCTTGGTCATTACATAATCTTATATCCGAAGAGCAACTGGTATTATTTCTCTTAGGTAAAAATATACTCGACGAGTACGAACACCTATTTGCCATTAGCGAATCTCACATCTAAAAAAATGGTCCATAACAAAGGAGACTGTGTTTCATTTTTCACAATAGAAATGTAGTGGGAAGTTAAGGGTTAACCCGCTTTCAATAATAATAGGTAACAATTCAACAACCCCTTTATATTGAATTGAATGCTTTACATCTATTAATAAGTTATTGAGTTTCTGAATCTGTGACGTATTTGTGTTCTGATAATATATGATAGTAGATTTATAACCAGTCAAAGGTGATGGTGAAGCGGTAATTATTAGAAAGGTATAATATGAAATTTATTATGTATGTAATGCTTGTCGTTATGTGTGGTAATATGCCGGAAGTTTGTATAAGATAGATGTTATGTCACTTGCAGAAATTGGATGTACCATTCAAATCATATTTGACATTTCACCTAATAATGCGCTTATTTACTCGCACACAAAAAGCTTGCTTTATAATTTTCGTTTCATTCGGATTTCTTTATGAAAATTTTCCCTAAAAATTTAAAGTATTGTAGTCAAAATTGACGTAATAGAAATATTCTTAATGTAAAATGTAAAAATAAGTTAGATCTGAAGATTTATATTCATAAAGAATTAGTTCATTCTAGTATCCTGTATAGAATTATTACTTTGTTCTGAAAATCCTTTTTTTCAACACCTCTTATTAGACCTAATTTTCGTGACGAAAGTATTGCTTTTCCTCCCTAGGGAGGCAAAATTTTGCCTCCCGCTCGTGAAGTTTATGTAATTATTTATTAATAATATTCTGGGTAGACCATTTTAATCTATGCACGCGAATATCTCGAAAAGGAGAAGTTTTTTCAAAAAATGTGTCAGAAAAAGCCTTATGGCTTAGTGAGAGAAAGATGATGACATTATCAATTTAATTGTAGATGGCACCACTTTAGAGAATCCATCATGGCGGCAATTTTTAAAATGTGAATGCATTTTTTTCCAAATAAAAATTGTAGCTGACAATAAGATGAATACAGCGGTTTTTTTGTTTTTTTTCATTGGATCATGGTGTTCCAAAGTGTATAAATTAAGTAAAAGTTCCACCCCGTAGTGTACGTATTTTGTAACTCCACATCACTCTGCATCCCCCCCCCCCACCTCTTTCTGTGTTGTTCCTATCTGTTATATGGACCCATTCTGTTTGATGGTCAACCAGCTCTCGACTGATTGACACGGATTTTCCCGTGCTTAGTGTTAACCAGGATCAACGACGTGGACGTGGAGGGGCTTTCATGCCTTTGGGGTGCTTGATTAGCGTGACTACCCTTGCTTCGCACGATTCGGGGTACTTAATTAGCACGAGAGGTGCAGAATTACAAAATACGTACACTATGGCGGTGGAAACTTTTACTTAATTTATACATTTTGGAACACCATGATCCAATGAAAAAAAAACTGTTGTATTCGTCTTATTGCCAGCTACAAATTTCATTTGAAAAGAAAATCCACTCCCATTTAAAAAATGGCCGCTATGATGAAATCTCTACAATTAAATTGATAATGTCATCATCTTTCCTCCTCTAAGCCATAAGGCTTTCTGCGAAACATTTTTTTGAAAAAACTTCCCCTTTTCGAGATATTCGCGTGCATCGATTAAAATGGCCTACCCTGTATGTTTGTTATTCTGCAACCTTGGTTACAATCATAAAAACCACTTACATGCTAGGTTCTGGTTTTATTATCACTTTTTTATCCCCCCCCCCCCCCCCAAAACTACGCTCTATTTTTTTTAGCGACGAAAACTCTACAGGGTGATTCAATATTCACTCCCCAGCCCTCGGATATGTATTCTACAACTAAAAATAAGATAAAAATAAAGAATAGTAAAATCCCGAAAGCCTAACCGTTTTCCGGTAAAATTGAAATAAAGAATAAAACAATTCAAAATTTTAAATCAAATTGCAATGCATTTACTTGTCGTTATTTTGTTTGTTTATTTGACTTAATATCATTTATAAAGTATTGAAAGCTGGAAAAGCTTTTAAATTAATAATGCAAAGGTATACTAACAGAGAATATACGTCGATATGATAAAAGTTTTAGGCGCTTGTAATGATAACGCCCGTGCTGCCGAACGTTTACACAGAGAGCGATTTCCGAAGAAAACGGTTTAGTCCATACGCTAGGTAACATCCTGTGTTTTTCAGAGGTCCACGACTTATTTTTGTGGCATTATGCTGTCTGAGACGTACATATTTAGTATCATTTGGTTAACAGGCCCAAAAATGGTCACTTTGGATTTAAACAGGGTGGTCATGTTTTAAAATTAAAAATATGGTATTCGCATACAAATAATACAATAAATAATACAAAATAATAATTTACTCAAGATGTGAGTTTGTATGTGTTGTCAGTGTGGAATAGAATTTACAATATGTATATCTATAAAATATGTATCTCATTGGTATTATAGACGGTGGTGCAAAATATATACAGGGTGGGCCGTTGAAAAGGAAACACGCCTGTTTTGGGACATTTAGACCAGTTTCATAAAAAAACGCTCGGACACTTATTTTTGGGGGACAACTTTTGATGTCAAATTTGATATTATCAGGTCAACCCCTAGCCCCAGCAACCCCTAACTCAAGAATTTAAATAGGGAAAGGGAGTAGAGCGACCCCTCATTTGAAGCGTCTTTCAATTCTCTATTCGACAGTATGAATGAAAATTAGTTTCATTCAATTTTTTGTTCGCCCCCATGAAAAGTACCCTCTAGATTAACTAAGGTGGGGGTGTTGTTTAGAAAAAATCCTGAAACACGCAGCTTTTGACCTTTTGAACGGCACATTTCAGGATTTTTCCTATACAACACCCCCACCTTAGTTAATCTAGAGGGTGCTTTTCATGGGGGCGAAAAAAAAATTGAATGAAACTAATTTTCATTCATACAGCCGAATAGAGAATTAAAAGACGCTTCAAATGAGGGGGTCGCTCGATACCCCTTCTCTATTTAAATTCTTGAGTTAGGGGTTGTTGGGGCTAGGGGGTTGACCTGATAATGTCAAATTTGCATCAAAATGTGCCGTTGCCTTTGCGAAAGATGTCAAGGCGGTCTTACCGTCCGACATATTTAGTTATGGACTGCCAAAATTTAGAAGAGGCGAAACGAGTCACTCTATTCAAGGCAAGTCAATGCGAGATATTCTCAACTACAACTCGCAAGGCGCAAAGAAAATTATTGCATTTTTGGAGGAGTGTCACCTTCTGAACAAGATATAATACATATTATATTATTATATTATTATAGATTTAAAAAAAGTGAAGAATTCTAATGCCTGAGTTCGAAAAGTGCTAATAGCCTCAGTTCGATTGCCCTTTCAGATGTACCTGTAACAGTTATGCTAGTAAAATGTATTTCAAGCAAGAATATTTATTTTGACCTTTAGCAAAACTGACGAAAAATTTTACTGGACTAGCACCATGCCACATTAAGTATGACATATTTAAACAAGTATCAAAAGGTGCAAATTCTTATAGAATTCTAATTTCAACCAACTTCAAATCTGTAACTAATTATGGCATATACTATATACAATATATATGTATATAACTGTATATAACTACCCCTCACCTCAACACAAGCACCCGGGATTCTGCACAAATGAGTCATTGTTTTTCTTTCCACTCTCAAGGGAGATGGGAGCGGAGAGGGTGACGGACAATTTGTAAATCATGAAAAAATGTTGGAGGAAAAAAAGTAAAAAAAGATCGTTTTGTTGGGGGTGAAATTTGCAATTTGAGAATAGTTTTTTATGGAGAATCAAAAACTGCAATAAAAAGTAGGTGCTCCCATTTAAGTTTTCAAAACTCACCCCCGCTCCACCCCACAGGGGAGTGAAGGTGATGTTTACGTATAAAGACTCAATAGGTTTCAAAAAATAAAGGAAACGTGTTTTTCCTTTTTGTAATTGGATGTGTCGTTCTCGAGATATTCAAGGGGGTATATTTTGACTGTAATGGCGTCCCGACGGCGAACGGGTGATCCGATCAAAAAATTTACCAGAGATTTGGAATCAGTAAAGAATTTCCTATAAGATGATACCACTTCCAACTTTGTAAACCCTGTAACATCGACCAATGCACATACACAAGACGCACAGACGCACAGGCGCACAGACACACAGACGCACAGACACACAGACATCCGCACGAATGTAGTAAACAACTTTTTGAAGTTGGCTGAATATATGGGCAACTTTGCATTCCTATTTATTTTGAGTTTTGTGACCTAGAATTTATTTTAATTGCAGTTAATTGTAAAAATGATCGAATTAGACCTATGTTTACCATGTAAAAGGGCTTAAAAAAGAAGTAACCATTTTCAAGGGTGTTAACCTGAAAAATCTTGTATCGTAACCAGTAGTATAGTAATGGAGCTACTAATTCACTTTCTCATTACTAATTCACTTTCTATTGTTTTCTTGTCAAGGTCACTTCTATGTGCGCTACTAACTCAATTTCTATTGTTTTCTTGTCAAGGTCACTTCTATGTGCTCTACTAATTCAATTTCTATTGTTTTCTTGTCAAGGTCACTTCTATGTGCGCTACTAATTCATTTTCTATTGTTTTCTTGTCAAGGTCACTTCTATGTGCGCTACTAACTCAATTTCTATTGTTTTCTTGCCCAAGGTCGGGTATTCCTCGGACTCTATTAGGTGTTTTCTTTTTGTCAAGGCTACTTCATTTCTAATGGACGCTACTAATCCAATTTCTATTGTTTTCTTGTCAAGGCCACTTCATTTCTAAGTAATACAATGGGAGCTACTAATCCAATTTCTATTGTGTTCTTGGCAAGGTCATTTCTAAGTAATGGGCTCTACTTACTCAATTTCTATTGTTTTCTTGCCCGAGGTCGGCTAGCCTATTCCTCTGGCTCTATTATTTTCCGGTTGGGAACTTGGCTCGACGTGTCCGGTTGGGAACTTGACTCGACGTGTCCGGTTTGGAACTTGGCTAGACGTTTCCGGCTGTGAACTTGGTCAGATGATTCCGGTTGCGAACTTGGCTAACTCGTGCGCCTGAAGGCCAAATGCGCGAGTACGAAACTCTGCTAACTTAGCCTTAACTTAATGTGTAGGCGTGAAACTCAATTGTCCTTCCCAAATGCGTGGGGGATATCGCAGTTCAAGGTTATTCTCCTGGCCGAAAAGTAAGCGCTAAAATCTTGGGTAAATGCGTGGAGTGTGAAACTTTGCTAACTCGCCGCGTGATTCTTAACTTAGCTATATCAAGGACAAGAAGGAATATGTGAGTGGGGTGATGGCGATATAAAGCGACTTTAATATATGAGCTCAGTCGTAAATATGTGGTTCGCCTACGCCGAACAATCCTGGATTAAACCCACCAATCTTAGAACGGCTGTAGAACGCCTCAAACAGCAGTTTGCGGCGCTTGTATTTGATGCCGAGCACGAGGCTGTATATGGACGATGTGATTTTAGCGAAGAGGAGTGCAACGCTCTTGCCAATAAATATATGTTGGGTGTGGCCATATGCGAAAGCTTCGACGGTTACTTCAAGGAACTTGAAACCTCCCAACAGACGAATAAGGATATATTCATTGCAAGCACCAGATTGGCGGGAAAAACTACTAATTTAAAATTTATGTAAATATATGTATAATAAGGGAAACTATGTAATGGAGGGAAAAAGTAAATATTTGATAATTTTTTGCTCTCTCTCATTTCAAATAAAAAGCAGTTGTACAGTGATCATTGTTTGATGATGAACTCATTTTAGATTATAAGTATACTCGAAAAAGAGTTGCAATAATTATTAGTTTAAATGTAATGGTTACACACAAGTGCTGCCCTACCCCCCCTCCATCCATCAAAATACATCGTTGTTTTACGTGAATATAGAAAAGAAATTGCACAAGAACGTACAAAAAATGATCATACAACTTACTTGCTAACAAAATCTATATACCTATCAATATATTTTAAGTGATCTTCTACTTCAATTTCCTGTCTGCGCGACGCTTCAAATTCCTCTCTGACACGTGCCAATTCAATTTCCAGTAGGCCGGAATTGACTCTAGTGCGCGCTAACAGGTCTTCATACGTGGGTATCATCCTCTGCAACCATACCAATGACCGAGTAGCCAATTCTTTTGGTGTAGTTGGCGATTGGGAGGGAGGGTCAGGATTGTTATACAAGTCCATCATTCGCCCCATGTCCTTTTTCGATAACTGACTGTATACAAAAAATGTAACGTTATTTTAAAAAGCAACTTTTTATATTAACATACGTATGTATTTGGTTGCTGGAGCCTGCAATTGGTAAACATGGGGGAGGTCCTTCTACCACGAGTGATATCTGTGGAGGTGACAATTGAACTTCGGACAATTTTGGGGTAGCCACTATACTGAAAGAGATGGATGTATTTAATATTGATTTGTCTACAACATTTTAGCTTTAATTTTTTGCAACTAACCCATCCGGATCATAAAAGCGGTGTCCACCATCACCCTCCAATTGTTGAAGGAGATCCTCCAGTTCAATGCCGATGTGGGAGGGTGTTCTATAGCGTTTCATACAATTAGAATGCGAAGATTACATTTTAGGATAGTTATATAACAACAACATAAACAAATTATATACCTTATCGTGTCTTCTGTATTAATTGTTATTATGCTGTAATTATCGTCTAGTAGTGTAGGGGGCTGGGTATCAATTTGCGAATCCACCACCACCTGTACCGGTTGCATCAACGCTTGTTTTAATAACGAACGCGGGTTGCGAGGAGGTGTTCCAACGCGTCGTACTACCGACGACGACGACGACGTTTTAGTTATTGGGGTTGGCACTTTAATTATTTTTGAGCGAGTAGGCGTCATTTTTAATACGCACGTATCTAATATATAACTGATAAATGTAGGGGACGGAATTAAGTATTTATTATAAAAATTTGTTTGTTTGTTTTCATAAGAAGAAATGATGATTAATGAGAAGGAAAGAGAGATGGTTGCACCCCGCTTTAAAGAGAAGTGCTATAGTGAAGGATAGATACATACGGAAACGGGATGTCTATATTTCAAGGTTTTACGTTTGTTTATTTGTGAATAGGTATGACATCATCTCCGGTTACTTAGCGTCCAATAAGCAGCTGCATAGTTCAACGTACTCGTGAAGTGCTTAAAATAGTCAGACGCAGAGCCGATAGGTATTTTATGTCACCTCTCGATCATTAAAAGTAACATTTTGTATTAGAGAAAGCCGCTGAAAACAATTTGAATTTAGATAGAGGTACCTAGGTAGGTAGGCCCTTTAAAACTGGAAACTAATCTATCCCTTTTAAAATTTTATCAGACAAAACCATTCTAGTAACAGCTAATTAATAACATCGTTGCTGTTGTCAATATTGTAGCGTAATTAAAAATAAACTTCTGTTAACTTCTAACTTTTTCAACGAACACGTATCTGTATGTCGTAGCAGGTAGGTAGACCTAGACATCTGTGACACGTGACTCTATAAGAGCAACCTTACGCAGAAAATGAAAAGTATAGAGTGTTGGAGAAAATCTTTTAATGCTATTCCAAGGGATAAAATTTTCTCATTTTTAGTATAAAATAGGTATATCTCAAATTATTGTTTGCGTTTGTTTTCAAAGAGAAACTGCATATTTTAGCCATCGGGGGGAACTTTTAACTGTTAAAAGGCGTGAATTTTTAGAAATCGTACATATAGAGCTCAATCAACTGTTTTCCAAGCTGAAGGACAATACTGCAACTTTAATGTAATCATTGCAATCGCACAGTGTTCCTTGTACCAATTGCTGGCCGAAATGAAGTACCTATTCATAAAAGTAACATTAGCATTTAGCAACCAAGAAAATCGGGTCTTATAACCCCCTTTTTGCTTTTGATGACGTTTAGGTCTGATGTAGGCAACTTAAATACCATTTATTATAATTTATTATCGATACAGAATTTCAGTAGTCTCTCACTTAGCTACCAACTTATTTGCTCTTATTTTTAACCTTGCGATTTTTCAAACTTAGTATATCTGCTTCGAACAAATTTTACTTAATCTTGCTAACTCATTGATGGTTCTATTGTCTTTTAACGATTGAGGTTTGCAATTGTATTTAAAATAGGTAAGTTTTATCTGTTATACAACCATTTAGATACATGTTGTCCGCATACTTTTGTGCATGTGATGATAACGAAAAATTCCTTTCAATGTCCATTGTTCGTTCAGCTAGTGGCAGGTCATGTTAATTTTTAGCCAATTTATTGAACTATTAATGAAGTACAGGCGTTAGATATAGGATTTTGATGCTTTTAAAAATCACCCTTACCGTAAATGATGTACCTACAAGCAATTTTTCGCGGGAATTAAAAACTTTAACTGGGGCGTCGTAAAGAGATGTCGAAAATTAATTTGAAAAACGATATTATTTGTACATATTGTATAAGTTGATCGGTATGCTTTTAGGAGCGAAAATCCAAGTCGAAAAAGTGGAGTTTTACATAAATACAATTTCATTTTTATAGGTTATTAATAAAACAAAGTGCAATAAAAAGCGGCATACGTTTATTCGAACTATAAATAAAGTAAAAATAAGAAAATGGACACGGCTAAACAAATATACATACGATTTCTATGATGACGATTGCCCCCAAAAAGGCGTTGAAGGGGTGATCGTCGATTGAGCCATCTAATATTTTTGTAAAAAGGGGGGCCTGTAGATTAAACATCCGCCCCCCCGTTACTTTAATGAAATTATTCTGAAATAATACAAAGTAAATATAGTGAAGAAATTTTTAAAAGCACTTACCAATTGCGTCACCATTAAGACCGTCTGTATAATTCGGATTTCTAGAACGGAAAATTATGCAGTTTTAAACAAAAAATTGAATATATTTACCATATCCCATTAGATCCCTTAAAGAATCAACGACAACGTAATTGTATGGTATAGCTGTAAATAGAAATTATAGCATGTTAAAATTCATTTAAAAATATGCACCTTACCGTCCATTTTCACTTTTATAAATGGTAAATGTAGAGGGATGAACGTTAATATTTATAGAAAAAGTTTTACGATATGTATATTATGCTTAAATAAAAGGTATAATTAAGGAACGTCACTTAAAGTAATCGATTTCGATTTATTATATACAAATAAAGAGTGCGAGAGATCATTTCCACAGAGGGATAATATTTAAAAATATTTATTTCTTCAATTAAAAGTTAAGTAAGATAACAGCGATGTCGCCGGATTTACGTTCTCATCTTCTTTATATCTAGTAATGAATGCGAGCGAACTAAAAGGTAGCAGGACTACTACTCACTTGTTTTGCATTAAATACATTCGTTCAAATATATCTTTTCCTTAAAGGTGTCTTTTATATAGGAATTTTTAAAATTTTATCACGTCTTGTTTGTTTGTTTACTAGGTATGTACACACTCAATTAAGGGTCTGGAGGAGAAGGCAATGACCTCACACGTGTTCATATTTCTCTCAAGTTTTTCTATCGGAAGCATTATAGCCGCTTTCAGATTATGTTGAATAGGTTAAAAGTTAACCTCTATTGTAATTTCATTTAACACTCTCAAGACCTCTGCCTAGATGTTGTGTATCGTTCTTTAAAAATTGAAACTAATAAGTACCCTTCTTGTCAGCCGCGAAGAAAGAATAAGTTGGAAAGAGAATAATCCGATGATTGGTTAAGCTATGAATCCTCTTGATTGATTTCAGACCGGTTCATCTTTCTCCTACGGGCATCAGATTGTTACGGCCCCATTATAAGCATGCAATCGCAAGATGTGAGTTGAATGCTGGAGGAATCGATGGAGATTTCTGGTGATCAATAAGGATGCCGACGTAGAAAAGGTGCGGTTTAGGAAAGGCTTCGACAACTATACATCGTAAACATGTACTTGACATTTTAGTAGCACGCAAATAACGCATCAGGAAATCGCTCACCAGAACAGCTTTTTAAACAGGAGTATAGCCGTTTTGCTGTTTACCTGTTTTTTACCAGTTCAAAACCTGTTATTATCTAACCAGGTATCGAACAGGTAAAAACAGCTCTATATCAGGTATCGAACAGAGGAATAGAGGTTAACTTTTAACCTATTCAACATAATCTGAAAGCGGCTATAATGCTTCCGATAGAAAAACTTGAGAGAAATATGAACACGTGTGAGGTCATTGCCTTCTCCTCCAGACCCTTAATTGAGTGTGTACATACCTAGTAAACAAACAAACAAGACGTGATAAAATTTTAAAAATTCCTATATAAAAGACACCTTTAAGGAAAAGATATATTTGAACGAATGTATTTAATGCAAAACAAGTGAGTAGTAGTCCTGCTACCTTTTAGTTCGCTCGCATTCATTACTAGATATAAAGAAGATGAGAACGTAAATCCGGCGACATCGCTGTTATCTTACTTAACTTTTAATTGAAGAAATAAATATTTTTAAATATTATCCCTCTGTGGAAATGATCTCTCGCACTCTTTATTTGTATATAATAAATCGAAATCGATTACTTTAAGTGACGTTCCTTAATTATACCTTTTATTTAAGCATAATATACATATCGTAAAACTTTTTCTATAAATATTAACGTTCATCCCTCTACATTTACCATTTATAAAAGTGAAAATGGACGGTAAGGTGCATATTTTTAAATGAATTTTAACATGCTATAATTTCTATTTACAGCTATACCATACAATTACGTTGTCGTTGATTCTTTAAGGGATCTAATGGGATATGGTAAATATATTCAATTTTTTGTTTAAAACTGCATAATTTTCCGTTCTAGAAATCCGAATTATACAGACGGTCTTAATGGTGACGCAATTGGTAAGTGCTTTTAAAAATTTCTTCACTATATTTACTTTGTATTATTTCAGAATAATTTCATTAAAGTAACGGGGGGGCGGATGTTTAATCTACAGGCCCCCCTTTTTACAAAAATATTAGATGGCTCAATCGACGATCACCCCTTCAACGCCTTTTTGGGGGCAATCGTCATCATAGAAATCGTATGTATATTTGTTTAGCCGTGTCCATTTTCTTATTTTTACTTTATTTATAGTTCGAATAAACGTATGCCGCTTTTTATTGCACTTTGTTTTATTAATAACCTATAAAAATGAAATTGTATTTATGTAAAACTCCACTTTTTCGACTTGGATTTTCGCTCCTAAAAGCATACCGATCAACTTATACAATATGTACAAATAATATCGTTTTTCAAATTAATTTTCGACATCTCTTTACGACGCCCCAGTTAAAGTTTTTAATTCCCGCGAAAAATTGCTTGTAGGTACATCATTTACGGTAAGGGTGATTTTTAAAAGCATCAAAATCCTATATCTAACGCCTGTACTTCATTAATAGTTCAATAAATTGGCTAAAAATTAACATGACCTGCCACTAGCTGAACGAACAATGGACATTGAAAGGAATTTTTCGTTATCATCACATGCACAAAAGTATGCGGACAACATGTATCTAAATGGTTGTATAACAGATAAAACTTACCTATTTTAAATACAATTGCAAACCTCAATCGTTAAAAGACAATAGAACCATCAATGAGTTAGCAAGATTAAGTAAAATTTGTTCGAAGCAGATATACTAAGTTTGAAAAATCGCAAGGTTAAAAATAAGAGCAAATAAGTTGGTAGCTAAGTGAGAGACTACTGAAATTCTGTATCGATAATAAATTATAATAAATGGTATTTAAGTTGCCTACATCAGACCTAAACGTCATCAAAAGCAAAAAGGGGGTTATAAGACCCGATTTTCTTGGTTGCTAAATGCTAATGTTACTTTTATGAATAGGTACTTCATTTCGGCCAGCAATTGGTACAAGGAACACTGTGCGATTGCAATGATTACATTAAAGTTGCAGTATTGTCCTTCAGCTTGGAAAACAGTTGATTGAGCTCTATATGTACGATTTCTAAAAATTCACGCCTTTTAACAGTTAAAAGTTCCCCCCGATGGCTAAAATATGCAGTTTCTCTTTGAAAACAAACGCAAACAATAATTTGAGATATACCTATTTTATACTAAAAATGAGAAAATTTTATCCCTTGGAATAGCATTAAAAGATTTTCTCCAACACTCTATACTTTTCATTTTCTGCGTAAGGTTGCTCTTATAGAGTCACGTGTCACAGATGTCTAGGTCTACCTACCTGCTACGACATACAGATACGTGTTCGTTGAAAAAGTTAGAAGTTAACAGAAGTTTATTTTTAATTACGCTACAATATTGACAACAGCAACGATGTTATTAATTAGCTGTTACTAGAATGGTTTTGTCTGATAAAATTTTAAAAGGGATAGATTAGTTTCCAGTTTTAAAGGGCCTACCTACCTAGGTACCTCTATCTAAATTCAAATTGTTTTCAGCGGCTTTCTCTAATACAAAATGTTACTTTTAATGATCGAGAGGTGACATAAAATACCTATCGGCTCTGCGTCTGACTATTTTAAGCACTTCACGAGTACGTTGAACTATGCAGCTGCTTATTGGACGCTAAGTAACCGGAGATGATGTCATACCTATTCACAAATAAACAAACGTAAAACCTTGAAATATAGACATCCCGTTTCCGTATGTATCTATCCTTCACTATAGCACTTCTCTTTAAAGCGGGGTGCAACCATCTCTCTTTCCTTCTCATTAATCATCATTTCTTCTTATGAAAACAAACAAACAAATTTTTATAATAAATACTTAATTCCGTCCCCTACATTTATCAGTTATATATTAGATACGTGCGTATTAAAAATGACGCCTACTCGCTCAAAAATAATTAAAGTGCCAACCCCAATAACTAAAACGTCGTCGTCGTCGTCGGTAGTACGACGCGTTGGAACACCTCCTCGCAACCCGCGTTCGTTATTAAAACAAGCGTTGATGCAACCGGTACAGGTGGTGGTGGATTCGCAAATTGATACCCAGCCCCTACACTACTAGACGATAATTACAGCATAATAACAATTAATACAGAAGACACGATAAGGTATATAATTTGTTTATGTTGTTGTTATATAACTATCCTAAAATGTAATCTTCGCATTCTAATTGTATGAAACGCTATAGAACACCCTCCCACATCGGCATTGAACTGGAGGATCTCCTTCAACAATTGGAGGGTGATGGTGGACACCGCTTTTATGATCCGGATGGGTTAGTTGCAAAAAATTAAAGCTAAAATGTTGTAGACAAATCAATATTAAATACATCCATCTCTTTCAGTATAGTGGCTACCCCAAAATTGTCCGAAGTTCAATTGTCACCTCCACAGATATCACTCGTGGTAGAAGGACCTCCCCCATGTTTACCAATTGCAGGCTCCAGCAACCAAATACATACGTATGTTAATATAAAAAGTTGCTTTTTAAAATAACGTTACATTTTTTGTATACAGTCAGTTATCGAAAAAGGACATGGGGCGAATGATGGACTTGTATAACAATCCTGACCCTCCCTCCCAATCGCCAACTACACCAAAAGAATTGGCTACTCGGTCATTGGTATGGTTGCAGAGGATGATACCCACGTATGAAGACCTGTTAGCGCGCACTAGAGTCAATTCCGGCCTACTGGAAATTGAATTGGCACGTGTCAGAGAGGAATTTGAAGCGTCGCGCAGACAGGAAATTGAAGTAGAAGATCACTTAAAATATATTGATAGGTATATAGATTTTGTTAGCAAGTAAGTTGTATGATCATTTTTTGTACGTTCTTGTGCAATTTCTTTTCTATATTCACGTAAAACAACGATGTATTTTGATGGATGGAGGGGGGGTAGGGCAGCACTTGTGTGTAACCATTACATTTAAACTAATAATTATTGCAACTCTTTTTCGAGTATACTTATAATCTAAAATGAGTTCATCATCAAACAATGATCACTGTACAACTGCTTTTTATTTGAAATGAGAGAGAGCAAAAAATTATCAAATATTTACTTTTTCCCTCCATTACATAGTTTCCCTTATTATACATATATTTACATAAATTTTAAATTAGTAGTTTTTCCCGCCAATCTGGTGCTTGCAATGAATATATCCTTATTCGTCTGTTGGGAGGTTTCAAGTTCCTTGAAGTAACCGTCGAAGCTTTCGCATATGGCCACACCCAACATATATTTATTGGCAAGAGCGTTGCACTCCTCTTCGCTAAAATCACATCGTCCATATACAGCCTCGTGCTCGGCATCAAATACAAGCGCCGCAAACTGCTGTTTGAGGCGTTCTACAGCCGTTCTAAGATTGGTGGGTTTAATCCAGGATTGTTCGGCGTAGGCGAACCACATATTTACGACTGAGCTCATATATTAAAGTCGCTTTATATCGCCATCACCCCACTCACATATTCCTTCTTGTCCTTGATATAGCTAAGTTAAGAATCACGCGGCGAGTTAGCAAAGTTTCACACTCCACGCATTTACCCAAGATTTTAGCGCTTACTTTTCGGCCAGGAGAATAACCTTGAACTGCGATATCCCCCACGCATTTGGGAAGGACAATTGAGTTTCACGCCTACACATTAAGTTAAGGCTAAGTTAGCAGAGTTTCGTACTCGCGCATTTGGCCTTCAGGCGCACGAGTTAGCCAAGTTCGCAACCGGAATCATCTGACCAAGTTCACAGCCGGAAACGTCTAGCCAAGTTCCAAACCGGACACGTCGAGTCAAGTTCCCAACCGGACACGTCGAGCCAAGTTCCCAACCGGAAAATAATAGAGCCAGAGGAATAGGCTAGCCGACCTCGGGCAAGAAAACAATAGAAATTGAGTAAGTAGAGCCCATTACTTAGAAATGACCTTGCCAAGAACACAATAGAAATTGGATTAGTAGCGTCCATTAGAAATGAAGTAGCCTTGACAAAAAGAAAACACCTAATAGAGTCCGAGGAATACCCGACCTTGGGCAAGAAAACAATAGAAATTGAGTTAGTAGCGCACATAGAAGTGACCTTGACAAGAAAACAATAGAAAATGAATTAGTAGCGCACATAGAAGTGACCTTGACAAGAAAACAATAGAAATTGAATTAGTAGAGCACATAGAAGTGACCTTGACAAGAAAACAATAGAAATTGAGTTAGTAGCGCACATAGAAGTGACCTTGACAAGAAAACAATAGAAAGTGAATTAGTAATGAGAAAGTGAATTAGTAGCTCCATTACTATACTACTGTAACCCTTAAAATTGACTCTGCAAGTGAGTTACGTCGTGGACCTTGAAAAAAATACAGAACGATAGCTAGCGTCTGTATTAGTTAGGCTTTCGGGATTTTACTATTCTTCATTTTTATCTTATTTTTAGTTTTAGAATACATATACAAACCATCTTTAATATATCTATGTTTGAACCCAAGAACTCGACGTTTTCTATGTGATGAAGCCAATTTCACCAATAATTCTTTTTTATATCGCAATTGTAGACTAGAAATAGAAAAGGAAAGGTATTTTTAAACAAAATTTTCACCAAAACAAAAACTTATGTGTATAATAAATTAATCATCCACTTTATATTAGAGAATACCTCATCCTTTAATTGATTCAAACAGTTTGTTTGAATACAGCAAATACCATTCGTACTGTTTTACTTAAACTACTTCATATCTAAAATTGAAATTAAGTCAACCAAATTGGGTCTACCAAGATTTCTTATTATTGCGTCTACCGTACCTTCCTACGCAATTATTTATAACAGCCCCTTTTATACATCAAAGAAAATAAACGACCTTTTGCTCATATGGAAAGGAAATTTAATTGAAAACACCTTGTATTTTATTATAAAAATATTTATTCAGAAGTCTGCATTTCTCTAAAATACTGTAAAAGCGAAATAGGAAAACAAATGGCGTACTTTCATCTTTCTGTATAGTAATTTGAATTTATCCTTTGAAGTACCTAAGTTATTTGAGTGACTTATTATTGTGTTGTTTTGAAAACCAACTGATATACCTACATTAAACAAGAAATGAGTCTACAATTGTCGTTATTCCTGCACAGGTAAAATAAAGTGTGGAAGGTGTAGTGTTTCGCTAAGATTAACAGTAGGTACAGTAAGTGAAAGACACAACCCTTATTTAAAGCAAGTCAGTAGCCAAAAATATTGGTTAAACTACATTTTACAACCACCAGTTAATTAATGACAATACAATTAAATTGTGCTATATTTAGACGCCGTGCTGGTGAGATATTTACGATTGGAAGAGGAATCCCACTACTTTCTTGCAACTTCATTCTCGCAAAAGAGTATACTTATGCTCTTTGATTCTAGTAAAAAGGGAAATTATAATGTATACTAAATGTGTCGATTACAACAATTGTTGAAGGTAATAATAATCATTATTTACAAACAGGTCATAAACCCAAACGGAACAAATAAAAATTCAATTGATTGTGTCTAACAAGCTATTTAGAGAGCTATGAAAAAGATCTCCCTTATTGAATAGACAAGTGTGACAATTCATAGGCGAGGTCTTTAATATGTTGGGTCTGCATTAGGTAATTGGAATACAATAATAATAAATAACTAATAACACAAAAACCTCCCCTTAGCCAATATTTAAATGAAAGATGATGATGCTTTTCTGAGGTATTTATAAACTGCTAACGATGCAAACTAGCAGGGTGACATTTTGATACTCACCTGAAGGGGAAAAATGTAAAAATAACAAGTTGAAGGTAAATTACACCTTAAGAAGACATTGTGGTAGGTTCTGACTCTCAAAGGGGGTAGAAGGAATAGTAAATAAAACTCTCAACCTCCTCTTACCGATGATATAATGAGGACGATGATGAAGTTGTTATGTTTTTTAAATTAAGTACCAAAGTACTGACACTGCTCCGATGCAAAAAGCAGGTGTGAAATGTTGAAAATTGGTGGGTTCCGTCACAGCTTATTCATTGATAGCCTACTGTGACGGATAACCTCAATCGATAAATGTACTTAAATTTTAAAAAATTGAAATTTGAAGAATTTTACATGGGGGTTCTGGCGACATGTTTCGAAACCATTACAGGTTTCATGATCTCGCTTATCTCAATCAAATCCATCACAACATCAAATTTACGTCCGAAGAGGAACAAAATAATCAACTACCCTTTCTAGATATTCTTCTCCACAAAGGCTACCAAAAAAACAAATTAACTTTAGCATATACAGAAAACCCACCACCACGGACACTGTCATCCCCTTTGATTCGTCCCATCCTTTCTCTCACAAACTTGCAGCTTTCAACTCTCTACAAATTAGGAGACTGTTAGCCATTCCTATGTCGTTAAATTTTTTCGAACAAGAACTCAATATCATCAAACAGATCGCCAATAATGGGTATTCCACCCACCTTATAGATAGCTTGTTCAAAAAAATCAAACGTTCCATCATTCCAACCTCCCTTACCCCTTGTACTGTTATCTCGGACCACAACTTTTTCAGCTCCCTTACCTTTTATCCCCATTTGTCTTTCGGTATCAAAAACATTTTCAAAAACCACAACATTAACATATCCTTCTCCAATAAGAACACCCTCAATACTGGCTTAGTCAAAAACAAAGACCTTATTAAACCGATGGATAAGTCCGGTATATACAAACTTCAATGTCACACCTGCACTTCCTTTTACATAGGCCAAACCGGCAGATCATTTTCCACGCGCTTTAAAGAGCACTTTCATTGCATCAAAAATAACAACCTGGAAAACAAATCCTCGTTCGCTGAACACATCCTCTCCACTGGCCATTCCTTCGACCCGAATTCCCACTATAACATCCTCCATTTTGGTAAAAAAGGTCATCTCCTAAATGTCTTAGAGAATTTCGAAATTTCAAAATATAAACACAATTCGGATTTAGTCAATGAAATTACTGACTTTGGTAACAATTTAATAAGTGCTAAGTTCATCTAACTATCACTCACCCTATACTTTAAGTTTTTCTATTTTATACTTGTCAAAGCTTTTGTTGTCGTTCACCTAGTGGCGCCATCTCGTTATAATTATAATTCATTCAATGTGGTTAGACCGCATGTTGCGGCTTTCCCTTCAAAAATTTTGTTAAAAATGTTTAAATCATAGTAATCATAAGCCTTTGTGGCAATTTTATTAGTTATTAATCCTATGGATTTTTAGTATCTTCAATTAAGATGTTTTATTTTTAAAAAGTTTTAAGTTTTTTTCAAATTATCATGTTTTTTCCCTAAGGTGAGTGTAATTAGTTACTTAAGGTTAGTTTTAATTAATCCTTTTTATTGTAGCCATCATTCATCTCTTATGTGAAATTTGCTTGAAAATGAAACCTGTAATGGTTTCGAAACATGTCGCCAGAACCCCCATGTAAAATTCTTCAAATTTCAATTTTTTAAAATTTAAATACATTTATCGATTGAGGTTATCCGTCACAGTAGGCTATCAATGGATAAGCTGTGACGGAACCCACCAATTTTCAACATTTCACACCTGCTTTTTGCATCGGAGCAGTTTCAGTACTTTGGTACTTAATTTAAAAAACATAATAACTTCATCATCGTCTTCATTATATCATCGGTAAGGGGAGGTTGAGAGTTTTATTTACTACTACACCTTAAGATTAAACAATGCCATAAGGGCATGATAGCATACCTACTATTTAAATTCTTTAGTTGTTTTATTAGTACTAGCCCTTTGGTACTTATAGTTTACTTTATATGCGGTACCTAATGATAAACAATATATTCTGTAAATGGATTTTTTCTGTAGAATATAAAACGTTATTATTATTATTACACTTCGGTTCTTATCGATACTCAGGCCAAGCCTGGTTAACTAACCGCACGGATCGGAATCAAGTAACGATTAGTTCTAGTAATAGATACATATACCTATATAAAATAAAGCTGTGAAAAAAAACATATGTATTATGTTTATTGTGTAAATGTTTGTTGTTTAGCTCGGCGCATAGGTTGCACTCGAGTGGGTAATGTATTGTTTGTGTTTTGTGCTAATTGTGAGTGTATTGTGTGTTTGTGTTTGGGTGTATGTGAACGAGTTAGAGGTGTCACATGAGCGGCTGTTGAGATGTTCTGTGTTGGTAATGGACTTTCTGTAATGTTATGTTGTGTGTGCAACATAGTTTCATTTTGTGAAGGGAGGATTGAGTGTTGTGTTTCATTTTGTGTTTGAATGGTATTAGTTGAAAGTGTGTGATGTGGTTCTGAGTGATGTGCAGTATCTTCTGTTATGTTTAGAAATTTTCTAACTATGTGGCAAGTGTTGATGATGACTGCCTTTTGTAATTGTATGTATATGTTCTTATCTAAGCCTAAAATGTGTAAACTGTGATGTATTGTTTTTGGTATAACTCCGGTTGCACTAAGAACAATGGGTACTGTAAGAGCAGTTCCCATTCTCCATTACGCTTTAAGTTCCTGAGCTATATCAGTGTATTTGAGGTGTTTCTCTGCGTGTGTATTGTCTAAATTGTTTGTGTTGGGAACGGCAATATCTATTATGTATATGATTTTTAGTGTTTTATCTATAAGTGTTATATCTGGCCTATTCTTATATACAGTTTTATCTGTGAGTAGTGTCCTATCCCAATATAGTTTGTGTGTGGTGTTTTCAAGTACAACTTGCGGTGTATATTTGTAATAAGGTGTGTTATCAGTAGAAAGTTTATGTTTTGTGGCGAGTTTTTGGTGTATTATCTTAACTACCTGATCCTGTCTGTGTTTGTATTCTGTTTGTGCTAAACGTGTACATGCTGATATAATGACATAATATATTATTATTATTATTATTATTGTTGATTAAAGTGAATTAACTAATTAACAAAATTGTAAAATGTTGACTATTAGCAAATTAAAGTACAAACTTAAACTTAGAAGGCGCAACTACGTCCAGGATAAATTTAAAAGGAAAACATGATATACAAAGTGAAAGCAAATTTTAGATACAAAGTAAGCAAATGTAATCGTTGTGAAAGTCAGTAAATTCATTTACTAGACACGAATCGTGCTTATGTTTTGGAATTTCGAGAGTTTCAAATATGTTCAGAGGATAACCTTTTTCACAATAATGAATAATTTTGAAATCAACTATTGGCCGGTTATGAGGATATGTTCAGCGAAAGTGGACTTATGGTCAAGGTTGTTCTTTCTGATAGATAAATAATGTTCCTTGAAACGGGTAGAGAACGATCTCTCTGTCTGGCCTATGCAGTAACATGAAGAGGACTGACAGTGGAGTTTGCTTAGTATTAACACCCTGTATACTGAAAACTTTTGTATGAAGTTATTGCTCCTTTATTAGTTATGACAGTGTTATATGTTGAGCTGAGAACTTCATTATAACTACGGCCTAGTATTGTTTTGCTAATGAAAGCTACTGTGGACTTTATTGAACTTGTTATACGTACCGTTGGAGATGCTTTTCGTATAACTTCTGTTATCTGATTTTAAAGCTTTTAATCATATATCTGACACTTCTCACAGGACCTAATTTAGGTTACAATCTATAACGGAGAACTTAGTCATATTTATTCAAGCAAAATTACAAATCGCTCTTAGCTAAAGTAGCTTTTCACTATTATTGTATCGTATTAATTACATACTGCAGCATTTCCACTTTACCGATTTCAGATTACATCTGAGTTGACTAATGTATCGGGGATGTGGTCATGTTAATTAATTATTTTAGTACGCAGCAAATTAATAGATATATACTCTAGAAAGGAGATTACGTAATTATTGTCACTACTAAATACTACAACCATTTCAATATACACGGAAATTGAACCAGATACGTATAATGTGTACAATTATGTTATTAGGAGGGGGTAATATTCTCATACTAAGAACCACTTACATTTTATGTTAATTAAAATACTCCAGTCTGTTCCGTTCACTTTTGGAACAAGGGTTGTGGATTATTGGTATTTTCAATAAGTTTACAAGTTTCAAGGACCGTGAAGGCTGTTAGAAGTTTCATGAAACATTTAAAAACAAAATGAAAAAGGACGTACCTATTTAATCTGCAGAAAAATTATAAAGTTGCAAAAATAGCCCACTATCAATAATTTACATATTGACTTTAGACGACATTGTATACCAACGTATCGTAATAAAGGAACGACACGAATTATAGTTTTATGTGGTTGGTAACGTCATTAATTGGTTAATAGTAATTAATAATAACCTGTTCTTACTAACATTTATAGAACGAAAGTCACTTTATATTTTTCTTTGTAGGTAATGCACAAATCTTTAGACTTTATTTTGAATCTTCTTACGACACACATTCCACAAGTTTTTGGTTCACATATAATCACAATATGCAATTCATAACTTTAAGCGTTTTTTTTAATTTATACTTTGTGCACCTTTAGCTCAATATCATTAATACTGTGTCTTGTCAGTTGCGCCATTGCCAATCGCGTCAACTCATTAAATGGCGCCAGATGGGGTCACATAAATATTTGCTTTTATTCTATATTGCCATTTGCGCCAAATATAGTTCTTTTTATAATACCTTGTACATATGAGTTTTTTTTAAGTGAAATATTTTATGGTGTCACATTGTTGAAAATGACGTACTGAGTCTAAATAAAGTGGTTGCAGACACCAAACAAAGTTTGGGAATAAAAGTAATGCTAAACTTAAACGTAGATTGCCACTAAAGCGCCTAGGTTTTTCTAGGTTTAATATATTTTTTATATATTGAGCGTTTATGTTTCATTCGGAGCAAATGACAATCTTCATCAACAACAAAAATATGAGGGGCGCATTTGGCAAAAATTAATGGTTCGGCGCAAATGGAAACGGCGCAAATGGCTAGTAATCATTAATTCAATAGGGTCTCCATACCTGCCGCAGGGGTCGTTATCATTGCCCCTGTAATGCCAAGGCAAGTTCTACGCTGCACCTTCTCTCAGTACATTTTATCATTCATCATTGTCAAACACGTGGGTTTGTAGCTTATATTTATTTCATACAATATTCCTCGCGGTAGAAAGTGATGCGTAGTTACTGGTATGATATTAAAACCCCAATGAGATTGTTTTCATATGGAAACAATCCATTCTCTATCTTGGTAAGTACAGGTAACTCTTTTCCGGCCACACCAACAACCACTGCCTTATGGTATGGTATCGTATGGTACACGGACATGACACTTTCCAAATTTTCAACAGTTTGCAATTGTCAGTTCTCCATTAGTCAGATGAGTTGTTACGTTGTTCGACTAATTGCCTAATTCGCAAAAGTCAATCGTATTGCCTTTAGTTAGAATTACCGAGTTACGAAATTTCTTAATTCTCTACTTTGTCAAAAGAGTTCGCTGTCGATACCTTTCCATCTTTCCTATTTTTCTAAGAGCGTCCCATTGAACCACAAGCGTTTGCGTTGGTTCCGTTACAGATTTCCTCGCCGGCAACGACGTTCGTTATTCTAATTGGCTATCAGTATACGTCACCTAATCTCTGATTGGTTGATCTTTTCAACTTTGCGCGTTCCGTCGAGGCATTGGCAAATGTTTTGGTACTTACATAAATAGTAGCTCGATTTCTAATGGCGTATCTTTACTGTTACCAAATTTTCACATTTTCTTATAAATCGATATTAACCGTATTTAAGTGAAAAGCTTCGATTCTATTTGGAATCATTTGCTCATTCCAAGTGTCATCGAATGTCGATGGTTAGATTTCTGATAACAACGTTAATTTCCGTTCATCATCTCACCTCCAATTATCTCCTAAATTTGTGGATTAAGGAAATTATTTTCTACAAGATTTTCATCTGCTGCCATCTTCCGTCAACTTTTGGAAACAAGATTTGTTAAGTTTACTAACCTCACATTTTGCTTATTATTATTATTTTAATTTGACTATTGTTTATTACCTAAATTGTTTTATACTAAATTACTTGGTCAACTCATATTTTGATTCGCTTAATAACTTTAGGATCTTAATTAATTTTTCACTAACTTTATTTATTACCTTTAAAATTACTTTTGTTGTTAATGTTATCTTTTACCTTGATGAATTTATTTTGTTTAATGTTAAAAACTCAAGAGAGACGTGATAATTATTTAAATGTCAACACTCGATACTGACCCAACTTCGTAACTGTTATATTTCAGTCGGTCTGCTTGTTGCAGCCCTAATTTCTGTTAATTAACTCTTTTGTTTAGATAATTCAACATTACTGCGGAAAAGAGGTAAGGTATAGGTAAGTATACATTTTTGAACTTATACTGGTAGTTTCAGTTAACATCCAAGAAATTGAATAATATAACTCAGCGCGAGTAAAAGTTTTATAAAATTGGAGATAATTGCGACAAAAAATTAGTGTATAGTCCAAAACTTATGTTTCAACTGAACATTTCTCAATTTCCCGTCATTCTCAACTTCTTTCCTCATCAAAAAAGATCAAAGGCGATTTTTAAATCAAACGTTATATTGTTGGTGGAAAACCAATTAAATCAAGTGTTGTAAATTATTTATATTACAATGATAGCAATTAAATATTGTTGTCTAAGAATATCGAGTAATATTCGAAAAGGTAACGTTAATTAAAATGAAGTATTTGTCTTAACGAATTGTCCTTTGTTTCATATTTTCAATTTAATTATTTTGAAGTACGTAATAAGAATTATGTATCATTCCGCCGACATTTTTGTACGGTGAAAATTGACAAATAAGGTAATATTTTACATTAGGTACTTACAAGAATATTGATGAAATATTCATATCAATTGACTTACCTAAAACAAAAAGTAAACATTAATCGATTACACCAAACCGACTAAACGCAGTGTGTATTAAATTTGCTTATTCTGCATTAGATTAGTAGTCGAAAACTGTTCTATACAGGATGAAAATGTTGATAAGTTATAACGCTCACATCAGCGAAACCAAACTTAACTATTTATCCAAGAAACTGTTGTACATCACCCTTTTCATGAGTAATGGAATTGAGCACACGCCTACGAGCATTCATCATTTTCCTCTGTGTACAACCCTGTAGGCAAGCAAAATTTCAACGTTTGCATCGTAATAACAACGGCAATTAGTTTCGGGAATAAAAAAGAAAATTTATGAGAGATTTCTTGACGTGATATTTTACGACAAACAATTTTTCGCCAATGGAGAAGATTTTGAGTTAATATAAAACTTTTGATATGTAAAGATTGAAACTCAACTTGAACGTTTACTTTATTAACAAGCTAATAACTTTCATTAACCCTCCCATTACATAATTATTGGAAGGGCTCAAGGACTCAATTAAGAGTTTTGTTTGTATTTGGACTTTTTTAACACAGTTTTTTAGAATAGAAGGCGAATGTTGTATAAATTTATCCGGAAGCATATTGCGTGTTAGTAAAAAATAAAGTCTTTTGTGTATGTTCAATATAGTACAGGGTATAAATCAGTTTTATTAACTCACAGCGGGAGTACGTGAATGAAAATAGAATAGAAATGAATTTTGTTCGGTTGATTAAGATTGTTCAGTCTTGCAAAGGAGTTTTAAAGAGGAGCACAGTCTTATAAGTGTTGATTAATGTTTCTCGGTTTGTTCCTCAATGTGTGCTCTGAGTGCATTTGGTACTGAGAAATGATGATCTCTACGTACGAATGAAATGAAAAATAAAATATTTTAGTTGTTTTCTGTTGCAAATTTCATCAAAACGAGTGTAGCGAAAATCAACTTGGAGTTTAGTGCAAATAATGGAAAAATGACATCGATATCAAGGATACTCTGAGATGCCAACCTTGACCCACTTTTTATTTGTCCTTCAAATAGTTTACAAAGTAGCCACTAGAGGGAGGGCGAACTTGAACTGATCTAAAGTCACTAAATATTCTAAAGTACCGCAACCTTATGTTCCAATGAGTTAGAGAGAGAAAGCTAATTTTAACCCCAAAATGGCGGAAAAATGACATCTGTGTTTGACATACGATGAAAATTAGTATTTTACTGTTAGACCATTGGTCTAAAATTTTACTATTACTAAGTTTGACGTTTGACACTTGGTTTGAAATGCGGCAATTTGAAAAACATCATAAACTTGTAGTTTTCCCATAGACAGGCTCGTCTTCTTATTCTTACACACTACTTGCTGTATTTTTTAGTTATCCTTTTCTGTGATTTAAATAACGATTCTAAATGAAGTATTAACACGACAAAATAAAATGTCAATTTTAAAAACGTATGTTAGGTTCGTGTGGCAAAGTTCCAAATTTTTTATCTTTCAATTAAACTGTAGGTACCTTTTAATAACAATGACAACTAATTTTTAAGAAATATATTGATAAGTATCTAATGTGAGTTTAGTTTTTAAGAAACACTTCATAAAGTCATTAAATTTTCTAGCGACTAGGTCTTCAATATTTGAAATTGCCGCCAAAATTTTAACCCCAAAATGGCGAACGTTGCGGTACTTTAGAATATTTAGTGACTTTAAACTGATCTAAAGTCACTAAATATTCTAAAGTACCGCAACCTTATGTTCCAATGAGTGAGAGAGAGATAGCTAATTTTAACCCCAAAATGGCGGAAAAATGACATCTGTGTTTGACATACGATGAAAATTAGTATTTTACTCTTAGACCATTGGTCTAAAATTTTACTATTACTAAGTTTGACGTTTGACACTTGGTTTGAAACGCGGCAATTTGAAAAACATCATAAACTTGTAGTTTTCCCATAGACAGGCTCGTCTTCTTATTCTTACACACTACTTGCTGTATTTTTTAGTTATCCTTTTCTGTGATTTAAATAACGATTCTAAATGAAGTATTAACACGACAAAATAAAATGTCAATTTTAAAAACGTATGTTAGGTTTGTGTGGCAAAGTTCCAAATTTTTTATCTTTCAATTAAACTGTACCTTTTAATAACAATGACAACTAATTTTTAAGAAATATATTGATTAGTATCTAATGTGAGTTTAGTTTTTAAGAAACACTTCATAAAGTCATTAAATTTTCTAGCGACTAGGTCTTCAATATTTGAAATTGCCGCCAAAATTTTAACCCCAAATGGCGAACGTTGCGGTACTTTAGAATATTTAGTGACTTTAGATCAGTTTACAGTGACTTTATTTTAGAACAGTGACGACAATAGAGCGTAAGTCCCGCCTCCGCGCCATGTTGCGACTAAATTCAAACAGTATTAGTAAATAGCCCAGTAAAATAAGACCAAATTTAACGATTTGGATGAAATAATGGTTACAGCTTTGAAAATTTGGGAACAGGCTTGATTTGTGCTCCCTTTGAAGTATTCAAAAGTCCCCACCCGTACCCCCCCTCCGAGATAAATGGAGGGGGCGAAAAAGTGTCAAAAAACAGATTTTCGTAAATAACTGAAAAAGTATCAATTTTATCAAAAACAAAAACGTTAAGAAAATTGTAGCTGACAAAATTCCGCACATTTTCGTGTTTTATTTTTGTCTCTACGACCAATAGGAGCCGAGATAGATTTGTTTTAAAATGTCGACTGTTTTGCGGCGAAACGGTAACACGTGCGCGCATCGCGCGTATTTCGCTTATATCTCGAGAATAGCCATTCGTAACGCAAAATGCTTCAAATAAAAGTTGCAGAGAATTTAATTACGAATAATTTTCTTTTTTAAACATTTCCATACGATTAATATTGACAGAGATATAATCATTTAAACCTTTTTCTAAGACACAATCGCTGCTCGTTTTGCATAATAAAATCAATAATAAGTCGAAAACTATTGATTCTATGTACTTAGTGCATATAATAAAAGTTGTAGAGAATTAAATTTTGAATCTATATGAATACACGAAATATCATTGTGGTAATTTATATAAGGCGATAGAGGAAGAAATAATGAAAAATTCTCCTCATTTTCCAGCGTTTCTTTGCAAATAGTTATGTTTTGACTACTTGTAGACAGTAAAGTGCCTTATTAGTTTTTTAAAGATATAATGGACCTGTAAAATAAGCGCAGGCAGAAGTTCGTACGACAAACAGTTCGCTAGTTACAGCTCTTTAAAGGTATACCTACTCAAAAATTTTTGTTAAAAATTGGTTTTATCCTATTTTCAGTACTTTATATATATATACAAAGGCAATACAATACAATAAATCGTTCGTAAGTTGCACTTTATTGTAAAAATACATCTTTGAAAATTATATATTTTCACAAAATTTAACTAAAATGTATATTTGTATTAAGTTTTTCTTAAATATCTTCGTTTCCATTTATTTTACGACAAACTTTTATATAAACTAATTGAAAGCTTACAAAATCTGCTATAAAAAACACTGGCGCGTATGTTTTTCTATAAACAGCGGCGAGAAACTCACGATTGAAGATGCAGGTAATGTTTAATTTTTACAGAAATTGTATCTATATAATTGTATATGATATTTAAGCATTGTTTGTATTTTCTTCTGGAGTTTCTCCGTGTTGGTTTTTATGTAGAAAATGCCTACGTTTCGATTCCATCTATGGAATCTTTATCAAGACCTTTTTATCAATTCTGAAGTTTTCAAATTTAATTTAAGGTCTGTGGAATCGAAACGTAGGCATTTTCTACATAAAAACCAACACGGAGAAACTCCAGAAGAAAATACAAACAATATATACATCCGTGGAAACCTTAACGAAAATATTTAAGCATTGTGTATATACATACAGTTCCTAATTTTAAGTTAAATAAATAAAATGGAGTAGGTAGGTGGGAAATAAAAAAACAGCAGATACTTAATTTTTCTTATAAAATCTAAGTTAAACTTAAAAACGTCCAAACAGGTGATAAAACATAAACACCGTTCAATATCCTAGCACTTAAAACCACATTATATTGTCTAGATTTTAACAATTTACACAAAAACTAAACCGACACTATAAGAATGTAATGCAAACTATTCAAATTTTAGTCGCAACATGGCTGCCAGGATCACAACCAATAAAAAATGAGACACCCATTGTCATCACTGTCCTGTATAAAGTCACTGTAGATCAGTTTAAAGTCACTAAATATTCTAAAGTACCGCAACGTTCGCCATTTTGGGGTTAAAATTTTGGCGGCAATTTCAAATATTGAAGACCTAGTCGCTAGAAAATTTAATGATTTTATGAAGTGTTTCTTAAAAACTAAACTCACATTAGATACTTATCAATATATTTCTTAAAAATTAGTTGTCATTGTTATTAAAAGGTACAGTTTAATTGAAAGATAAAAAATTTGGAACTTTGCCACACGAACCTATACGTTTTTAAAATTGACATTTTATTTTGTCGTGTTAATACTTCATTTAGAATCGTTATTTAAATCACAGAAAAGGATAACTAAAAAATACAGCAAGTAGTGTGTAAGAAGACGAGCCTGTCTATGGGAAAACTACAAGTTTATGATGTTTTTCAAATTGCCGCGTTTCTAAACCAAGTGTCAAACGTCAAACTTAGTAATAGTAAAATTTTAGACCAATGGTCTAAGAGTAAAATACTAATTTTCATCGTATGTCAAACACAGATGTCATTTTTCCGCCATTTTGGGGTTAAAATTAGCTTTCTCTCTCTAACTCATTGGAACATAAGGTTGCGGTACTTTAGAATATTTAGTGACTTTAAACTGATCCAGAGTCAGTAGATTAATAGAGTACCGCAACCTCCGCCATTTTTAGTCCTTTCCGCGCTTCACTCACTACACGCTCAGTAAAGTAGATGATGTTTTGACTAAATTTTTCGGAATATAATAAAAAAAATACACTTAACGGTACAACAACACGGCATTTTATTAAAAATTACGCACTTCGTAAGTATATTTTATGTATATGGACTAAAAATGGCCGCCAGGGCGGCATTTGTCGCGTCAAAGGCTTGCGGTACTCTGAACTGATCGTATAAAGTCACTGTAAACTGATCAACTGATCTAAACTGATCTAGAGTCCCTTCTAAACTGATCCATGATCGGCCCTACATGACCCCAATGTGGACATTTTGCTCGATATCCTTTTCGGGATCTATAACTCTCAGACCTAAGAAAAGAGCAATTCATACTTATCCATTCCAAAAAAAAAAGAATATCTGCTGAAATTCAGCACGGAAGACATAACTCCGTTGACAGATCGTAGAATTGTTTGTTGGTACCTTTAACAGTGTATGAGATCTGGGGGAAAATGACAAATGATGAAAAGTTGGAATAGACCACACATTGTTAGCTAATTAGAATGGTGATAGCTGTGGACGCATCCATATTTGGATGCTTAAATCAACGCACGAATTCTGCGAAATTTCTTAATTTACTTCTTATGCACTCTTTTTTAGTTGATACTAGAAGGTTTGCGACACTGGGCGCGGTTATTTGCGAACTCAACTGTGCTCTTCATACGAAATTTCACAGGTTATGAAGGGTCCACATTTTATGCACTTTTGTAGGTAATGCTTTGCGAGGTCAGGTTGACGCAAATACAGAAAATGTTATTTTAAATAAAATAAATGACCAGAAAACTGAGACAAAATAGTTTTTTCAGATTAGACCGGAAGTAACTTATTACACTCGATTAAAAGAGTCGTATGTTCTCCACTTCAATGTAAAATGTTATTTCTTCATCTTTGTTAACAAAAAAGCTATGAATTTTTAAAGTTTTCAACTTCAAAAATTCACCCCCTCCCCTTATTCCCATAGGAAATGAAGAAATAAATTTAGTGCCAATAGTTTTTCGTCATCTAGGTATATGTATAACATTTCCAAAAATAAATAATGCTTGAGCAGATTTTGAGAACATCGATTGTAAATTTTTAACCAACCTTGGGCACCATTAAATTGACGACGTTAAATTTTTGATCTTTATTAATTAAAACAAAAAGTTCTAGCCATCCATTGGCTACAATTTCCAATTTTCATATTTTTAATTAAGTTAAACCGTTCTTGAGCTAGATAGTATAAAAATTAAAACTCGAAAGAATTGCTTACTTGTAACCATTTCTAACTTTTCACAAGTGTCACTAGTTTGGGTTAAAATTTGAATTTTTTCCCCCAAAACAACGCCCCTATTTTGGACCCCATTGGGCCGATTTTGATAAGAAGTCTTTTTTATAGGCGTTAGTTTTAAATTTCAACATGTAATGCTTTTTATTTGTCTAAATTATCACTATATAATAACCGAGACGTGTGTATATGTTTGTGTTGCTGTGCACTTTTCCGACAGTCGCCGAATCCTGACGAATGCGGATGTGATATTTTAAAACCAAAGCTATTATAAATTTATAACCTACAAATTAATGCTACAAGCTACAATTATAGATACCCCGCAAACTACGTAAATATCTGCACTAATTTTTTTCAAAGTAAGTTTTAAACATTTTAGTATAAAAGTCCGTCATCTTATTCAAGCGGTATTTGTGTCTAAATATATTTTCTTTACTTAGAAAATACGTTCAAAGTTTCCTTATGGAGATTACGTGTAAAATAGAATTCGCTATTTGTGCTTATTTTTGGGTGAAAATTTTGTGTAAACATGCAAAGTTTGTCTGTCCGAGGTCCTTAACCCATTTCGAACATTAAAACAATGCCAGGAAGTATTTTCGCGAAAATTTTCAAAATGAGAAGTATCGGAAACTTTTTCTCGATAACATGGAAATTTAATTATTTCAAGTTGAAAAGTTATTTAAATGATGAAAAATGATTCTATTATGCCTCGGGTTAACGTTATCATGGTTAAAATGATGTAAAAAGTAGTAACAGCATTCATCGTAGACTAATTTATGTGTCCCGATACCTTCTTTCGGTAACTTTCGAATTGTACATGTTTGTGTGCTTATTTCGAATTTAGAGATTTTGAACGATGAACGATGTCGTAGGTAACATATATAGTCGAATGTTTTCACCGAGAAAAATGTTTTTGTCTACATATTTAACTTAATATCTATAGATGAAAGTAGGTGGCAAGTGTATTGTTACGTTACACTACCTATACCAAAGAGAATACCTATACTTGGACTATACTTCTAAATATACAACTTATATTATAATTAAGAGGAAGTAAAATCCATATTTACTGCTGTACATATACGTGTAAATGGTGGCCTTTAGTTAGTGAAATAAACAAAAATTTGAAACTGTTTAAGGTAGAGAAGGTCTTTCTATAAAACAGATGTTATGCAACGTTAGACCAGCTTCTATTTGTACATTTTATGTTTTATGGTATTTTTAGTTTTACTATAGTTAAATTAAAGATGAATGTTAAAACGTTCTCCCTAAGGCCATTCGTATTCCCAAAAAGTTGCCAGTGTCCAAATTGAGTTCTTTTACATTCAAAATTCATTCTAAACTATCCTTATGAAGTTCACACGGAATTTGTTATATTTTCGTTAATTTTTGGGCAAAGACTATGTGCAAAGACGTAATTAACATTATGAAAGGGCCATTATGTATTTTTGGTCTCAAATCTATTCCAAAAAGTTTGCATTTTACATTTTTTTAATAATTGGTAAAAATTTACTTTAAGTAGGTAGGAACGAATTCGTATATCTTTACCAAATATCAACCCATTTTTGTGATTTTTACGTCAAATGTAAGTAAATGTAATCCTTTATTTTAGTTACTTTAATAACTTGCTAAATTACAGATACCTACGGGGTCAAAAATCTGAAAAGGTACAAAAACGTAATTTTTTTTTCTTTTTTCAAGCAACTAAGCCAGCTATCAACAAGGTGTAATATTTTAAAACAAAAGCTATTAGAACCTACAATCACAGATACCCCCTCCCCCCAAAGCACGCAAAACGCGAGAATCGCGTGTACCCCCGTTTATAATACATAATTGTACAAAATTGAATTCTACCTAACATTTAACCAACCGATAAACGAAATAAACATTCTACTTAAAACAGAACCATTCTTAACCTAAGACATCCCATTAACTTTCATCCATCCCTTCCATAACACTCCCTTATAGACCTTCTTCTTTCTATGACCTCTTCCATCCAGCCTAACCCTTCTCCTCCCTCTCCTAATACACTCTTCCAGCTCCTAGTCTCCGCTCTCCACTCATCACACTCCCCTAACATGTGATCCAAATTTTCCCGCCCCACACTACACAGGCTACATCTTCTGCTATCATCCTCCTCTCAATATCTATTGTCTCTCTCCTCGTTTCCACAGCTAAGCCTTGTTATCAGTCTTTTCTTTTTTATGCTTAGCCCCCCATCAAATATTTCGGCACGCCCTCCCCCACAATTTCTTTGTATCTCTCGTTATATCTTCCTCCTCTGATCTTTTCCTTTCTTTCCTGCATCTGTACTTACCCATCCCTTCTTATTATATCTTCTCTTGTGTTGTCTCCCCACTCATTTCAACATAATTGGCCTAGTAGTTTAGGCACTACAGCCGTCAAGCACGCACTCATCCACAGACAAACATTTTTCAAAAATGGTGGTCAAAATTTATCAAACATGTCGAATTCGATTTTTTTTTATTACAATACTTTACCTTTCACATGTGTAAGTATATGCACGGGAAAGTAAAAATTAGAGGAAATGAGAAATACCTACCAAAGTAAAATAGATTAGATAATGATTAGCCGATCACTTTCTTTGCAAGGGATGTTGTCACTATTGTGAACGGGGAATTCGGTGTACCACATCAACCAACATTGCCCCAGCTTAAATCTAGGTCAAAAGATCTATACGCTATTTACAATTTAGTTAAGTAATGACCTCTTTGACTTTCGCCGGGAATTTAATAAAACGACTGACCTCTTATTACGTGTAAGATACGAAATTAAAAATTAAATGTCTCATCTACGCCATTTTTCGATTTTTTATTGACACACCGAATAACTTATTATTCATAAAATGGGATACAAGATTATTACGTTGTAACTTCAACACGGCGCTCTTTTTATTTCCTTATATCGTCTTCGAATAGGAGATCAAATAAAAACTTTAATTTCACACCTTGGGTCCTATTTACGCACTTTAATGCTCCAGTTGCTGAATAAATAAAGTTCAACAGTATAACTTTATGCGCATACAAATAACCATTACTTCCTTTTCTAACAAATTTTGGTATGTAATCGAACGTACAAAAGGTGTAGGTGTATATTATTCGAAAGTATAAAATCTCTATAAATAGAAGAAGGAAGCCAAAAGGGATCAATATTATTTTGAAAGAAATAAACTTGAACAAGTACGCATGTATCGCATAGCAATATTTGCGTAGTAAAATTTTTAAATTCGTATTTAAATGAAACCTACGGAGAAAAGGCATTAATCAGAATAACTGTCACTTCACATTGCACAGCTGGGTGTTGCTAAGACAAAGCAGCAATTGCGAATAATAATAATTTCCATTTCTGCTTTTATTTCGTTATTATTGTTACGTGAACTTTCAACCCAATTAACACATAAATGTACGATTAACATAAAATGCGTTACCCTTATGATTTTTTTCCTTGCTCTCTGTTTATTTTATCATATATTAATATTATGATTACTTTAGCTTTAGTATCGAATCAGTTAATTTTATCTAAATTCAATGGAAAAAGGAATCTAGTCACTTGAAAATGGTATAAACAAATTATTTATTAACTCATCAAATGTACGCAATAAAGGAGAAACGGTAATAGAATGAACAGAATTACATCACAAGTTTCCAAATCAATACCGTTTTATCCATTTGCGTATAATTTAATGTAACATTAACGCAATCATTATAAAAAGTATTACGAACTTGGTATTATAAATGTGCGATCGTCATTAAAACAGAATTTAATGTGAGGAGGAGGCGTACATAGCGGCAATTAAGTAAATGTAACAGTAAAGTAATGCGAATCCTGAAAGCTCTCTGTAATTAAAGCGTTCAGAACTTTCATCGGTAGGGATTGGACGTTCGGTAATGCAGGTAGAGACACACATCCTTCCGTTATTGGCAATCGGTGGCATTGCTCTTTGTGTGCAATCCAATTAAGTTAATCGCAGCTCGTCACTGAATAGCGTCAATTAGGCGTTGGCTACCACAGATTCACGTGACGCCACCATTCAACATATAGTGGTATGTTTAAGTAGGGATGCACCCTCGTACTTAACATTGGGAACCAAAATTGCTATACTTAACTGTCGTAATTATTATTTTCACGCTTATTACATTTACTTTTCCTTTTAACAAATCTTTATTTCCTCAAATTTGTACATAGCACCTTTTTTAGCATTGCGTTTTTAATATTACAGTTTAGAATAAGAGTTTGTTTGAAGATATTTTCGTATCTTGTTCCTCTCACTTATCGTAGTCATTAATTATATCTTTCGCAAATTGTAATTAGATAATCATCGCATTATACAGCATCAATTATCTTAATCACTGTGCGAAAAATCAGAAAAACTACTAATAACGTAAACACAAAACGTAAACAAACGTAATCTGTACATGATTGATTGGAAGGTCCTCTTAATTTTCGATTAATTAGTTTCTCTTCCTATTATACGCGCAGTATTTATCACATTAGAATTCCTCGCGTGCGCTTTCTATGGAGGATGATTACCACTTAACCATTTTAATGAGCGATCACAAATTTAATTTTTTTGATTATCATACAATTTTGTGCTAGCTTACCTTCCTTTATATGTTTGGAAAAATAAATGTTGATATAACCATGAAACATGATATTTACATTTTCAACGGAGGTAATACTGTCTGTAATTTAGGTTAGCGTCCTCCAAGTTAGCAGAAATGTGTAAAAAAAGGCTAAATTTGTGAAGTAGTTAGTCACAAAATGAAATAATTAATAATAGTACTCGTATATTAAAAAACAAGTTTCATAAGACCAACCTTGAAGTACGAATTCAAGTTTAAAAAACGAGTGGCGTAGCCACGAGTTATTTTAAAGAATGAGTGGCGCTACCAAATTAGCAGGCATGGAATGATCCCCCAGTGTCTGCAATTGGAAACCAATGTAATCCACGTGAACTTTCCTACGTAAATCGACCGCGTATTTTAAGAAAAGATCTGGTAATACCCAGCTTTTTGATATAAGCGTGAACAAATATGGCCACAATTGAGCACACTTGTTGACCTCTAGGCCTACGTGTTTTATTGAGCCAAATTAAGGTTTAATTATGGCTAAATAAGAGCACCCACTCCTAATAAAACTTGAGTACCACACCTGCGATATAGTTAAAATTATCCCAGTGGCATTTGATTATCAGGGGCTTCAGTACTACAAAGGTTCGTGAAATACAGTCCCTTTTGGAACCGACCGACGTGTGAGATGACAGTGCCATCCATACGAAACGGTAGAACCGGGAGCGTACTGGTAAACTGAAAGTATTGGAATATTGTGGAAACGATGCATCTCTGCCAGAAGAGTTCTACAGCGACATTGAGAATCGGCGCAAACGCGGAGGAGGTCTCCTCTTTAGATCGAAAAATCCGGACTACAAAAGAAGATGCATGTCAGTAAAAGAGAGTACTGGAATAAATGGGTGGAGGAATTAATTGAGCACATTTGAGGGATGAAATACAAGGTTGCGGCAAAGAAAGTCAGGAGGAGGCCCCTGCGCGTAAGCTTCGTATAGACAACAAAGAAGCTATTCCAAGCAAAACTAGAGTATGTAAATAGTTAAGGCAGTGGCTATCCAGAAGCCAGACGTATGAGAGCAAGTTGCAGAACCAATGTATGCGTAACGGAAAATACTCGGCGAGCTATGTTGCGGATAGTGGAAGATAATGGTATAAGCACTGAATTCAGTGTGTATAAGCGACTAGATACCTGGACAACACTTTTCCGGTGGGGTATAACGAACAAATGACAAAACACACTTCATAGCTTGCGGATCTGAAGCGCCTGTAGAGCTGCGGTGGCAGATGACGTGAGGGTTGTGGTTGGTATCCCCCACTTAAATTATTAGTGCCAGGTTGGGTAAAGGAAGAAAGTAGCTACGAACTGTGAGAGGGAGGGACCAATTGACCTGACTATTACCTTATGTAAGAGGTTTAAAGAACAGAAGATCAGAGGGATACCATCTGAATGCATTTTCTGACGATTAATTCGGAAAATGCAGAATTTACCATTGGCCAAGAACATAGACGCGAAGAAATGCGTATTCGGCATCAGTCTGTGTCTATACGCGCGCATGTGGATAGGTGTCTCTGTCTAACTGTGCCGCTCACCCCATAGGTCAATGATGGATGCGTCTATTACAGATACCGTTTTGTAGCCGTAACTTTGCTTTACATTTTCTTATTCAAGTTATACTTTTAACTGCTAAAATACTTAAGTTCTATCATTTCGTTTTCTCGTAACTTTTCCACCATCTTAACCCTCCGTCGGGCTCAATAGATCTATTGGATACACGCTACATTTAATTAAGTATATTTCCGTAACGAATGCAATCGAAGGATTGCGTCTCGTAGTAGCTTCCTCCCCCTCTCTAATCTACGTGTTAGTGTGTTTTATACTGCCGAGGAGTGTCGGTGGGTCTAACTGTAAAGTGATAAGTGATAACACATAATATTCCTTGGTTTGAAGCTAGTAAGTATGGTTTTTACATACTGTCATGTTAATTAAGTTAAGTTAGTAGTTACGTTACATACTTTGTATCTAGTAGATACGTTATGCCTGTTGAAGTAATTTATATGCTTTATTTTTACTTTTACAAAGCGCCCGAATAGGGGGCCTACGTGCGCGTGGATTTTTTGAACACCCCCCCCCCCCCCCCCCCATCGAAATCCGGATCCAGTTTACCCCGTACGAGAAATGTATAACCCACAAAGCCGCTATAATCCGGATGACCCTAAAGAATCTTGATACAAATGATGCTCGATAGTGAGGACGAGGAAGAACAAATGGAATTTAAGGACAACGGCGACTCCAAATGTGAAGATCATGTGGAAGATCAAAAGGAAGACTCTGATACAGTTCAAGAAAGTTCGAGTGCAGATGATCAGCATGATAAAGAATATGATAATACGTAGTTTGTCGGCAAAGATAAGTCTACAAAATGGAGAAAGACTAAACATACACAGCGAGTGAGACATGGACTTCAAAATTTACTAATGCAGTTGCCTGCAGTTGTGGGGCCTGCAAAGCAAGCAAGTATTTGTTTAGTTTTTATTAGTTTTTGTAGTAATAAATGTACATTTACAGTGTATTGTAACGATGTGCAACATATGTATAAACAATAAAACTGTACTTACTTTGTTTTAATAAAAAAAAATAAGAGTAAAAAGCGCTCGTGTATCTTACAGATACATTGCGCCCGAACTATAGCAACTCCGGCTATTGCGCGCAACACCGACGCAAGGTTAAAGCTGTTTTCTAAAGGAAAAAACGAAACTTTATGCATAGATGAATTGTTTACGCAAAGCCAAATTTTATACTGACCGCCCTCATTTTCCTTTTTCGTTATTAAAATTATTAGAAAAGAGTGCATTTAAATTAAACGCAGCATACTTTTACATATTGAACTTATAAAAGAATACATTAATATACTCTCAAAGGGGTGTAGGTTTAATAATAAAATAAAACAGTCACAACCTCCCCTTTACCAATTTAATGAAATGACGGTGAAACGATGGTTATTTTTTATAAGATCAGTAAAATTGTTACAAGATAGCAAGTTGAAATTTTGACGAATTCAAAAACTTCCTCGTTAAATAACTTAAAAAACAGGCAACAACATTAATGAAAATTATTGCCTAAGTGACGACATTTTTCGAAACTTATACTAGTTTCATTATCAAGCAAAGAAGATTAGCGACGAATATATCAATAATTGTAGAAACTTTACATATTGAACAAACCGATACGGAAATTCAAAACTTGACGGTTTTATGAAGGAATTATTTTCAAAGTACAGGGAAGTTTGTGGAACAAATAAGAAGAACCAGTTGAGAACACAAATGAAATTATTGAACTGAAAATGAGTTTCTTCTTAGTTTAGTTATTTATTTATGACACAATTTTTCAAAACAAGTACATATGTGTATAATTTATCACAGCCTCACAGGCAAGGACGACATTCAATAAAAAAATTTAATTCATCAATATAACATTCTCAGATTCGATATTAAGACGAACTTCAGATATTGAAGTTCGTCTAATCGATAGATTTTTAATATCTTTTGAGACTTTGTTTTTTTTTCTGTTTTCTCCTCTTGACGTTTCTTATACAGTATCCCTTTTTCCACATGTTGCGCACCTTTTGCATGCCTTTTCAGGCCTTGACGGTATGCGTTAAGCTTCGTACAGCAATAAATGCACTTGGCTGTTCCTCTATCCACCCTTTTCAGCCAACCACTTAGTTCGGAAATGTTCTTCTCTTCCAATCCTTATCATACAAATACAGGCAAGGACGACATTCAATAACAAAAATTTAATTCTTCAATATAACATTCTCAGATTCGATGTTAAGACGAACTTAAATATCTATTGATAGATTTTTAATATCATTTGATAATTTGTTTTTTTGTTCTGTTTTCTCCTCTTGACGTTTCTTATGCAGTATCCCTTTTTCCACATGTCGCGTACCTTTTGCATGCTTTTTCGGGCCTTGAAGGTATGCTTTAAGCTTCGTACGGCAAAAATGCACTTGGCTGTTCCTCTATCGACCTTTTTCAGCCAACCCCTTAGTTCGGGAATGTTCTCCCAATCCTTATCATACAAATATCGGCAAGGACAACATTCAATAAGCAAAATTTAATTCTTCAATATAACATTCTTAGGATTCGATGTTAAGACGAACTTCAATATCTATCGATAGATTTTTAATATCATTTGATACTTTGTTTTTTTGTTTTCTCCTCTTGATGTTTCTTATACAGTATCTCTTTTTCAACATGTCGCGCACCTTTTGCATGTCTTTTCAGGCCTTGAAGGCATGCTATAAATCAGCTTTTCCCAAAGTGTGGGTCGCGACCCGGGACCGGGCCGTAGAAAAATTTTGCCGGGTTACGGAAAAAAATGGTAAAAACACAAAAAAAAATTAGTACCTATTAGTTTTTTTACATCAGTTATACGTTATACACTAGGAATAGTGCATAGTGGAAAAGTGTGCATTTGCACTCTTTCCCGTAGCTCGCGTCCGCGCGTTGTGCTGCTAACGTTTTACTTCATTTACTAGTTTTAAATGAATATAATTTTTTAATTACTTTTATTTTTCTTATATTATTATTTTGAAATTTTTGTGTATGAAATAAAACACACAAACAATTAACTAGATTTTTAATTAAAAAATAAAATTTGTTTTGTAAAGAAGTGGGGTTTTTTCATAAGATGGGTCGCCAAAAATTTTAAAACCTCGTACCGGGTCGCGGTCAAAAAAGTTTGGGAAACGCTGCTATAAATAATTATAGTATAGGAGGTGGTGCAGGTATTGCAAGATCTATAATTTCACACAACTCCAAATAATGAAACGGGAAAATTTCAGTATGGAAAAGGGCCTTTCTAACTTATTACGTTGACATTCAGTATAAAGCCCGTAAATTTTTTATTTCAAATTCGAGTAAAACATGGATGACTTAATTTCCCTGTGTTGTATCGGAATAGCGATTAGTGTTTTTTTGTGTCACGAAATTAACTTAATGTTCAATTTTCCAGAAGCATGATGCTGTTTTCTAGGCGGATTACAAATATTTTGATGTTTCATTATATGAGTCATAAAAACGAGCATTATGTTATAAAAAGAAAACTCGATTACTTAATAGCTTAATAGCATTGGTATAACTCAAACCTAAAACAGCCTCAGTTTCCATATAAATTGGCCCTTTGAGCATCATTAGTAAACTGGCAAATTTATATGGACGTAAACGTACCGAATCGCGCAATAAAATGTACAACTTATAAATCAGATTTATTTGATTTTATAAATGTATAACAATCTCAACACTAGAGCTTGCGAAAATTCGTTTTACCGCTACACTTTATGTGATTTGAGTTCGTTGCGCTGAATAATAAAATTATGAGGAAGAGTTTTCTAGAAAAGAATACAGAAAATAACGCTAGTTCAATTCCCAGGACGAATAAACAGTAAGGTTAATAGCGCAGCCCGTAATCACCCCTAAAGCACGCTCCAATAATTTATCCGGGTAGTTTCAGTCACGGAGCTATAAATTGCAAAACATTAAACTTTTCACGAACTGTCCAAGAAATAATTGCGACTGTAGGCGTGTAATTGGAGCCCAGAACTTCCTACCTATCCTCCTATTTCCCGAAAGCCCTGCAGGACTTCCTGAGCTGCAGAACCGTGCCGCTGCTATTTGCGACAGCTATAATTCTTGCCGAGTAGTTCGAAGAAAAAACTTGCTATGATACAGCGACAAAGTTAAAAGTACAATTGTATTATATTGCGAAAGAAGGTGGGGAAGTTTAAACAGTCCATTCTCTAATACTACATTTTGTTGTTTTTCGTAGTGTAAGAGGCAGCTCTACAATATATTAGAAAGTAAATGTAATCCCATTAATGTCACCGAGAAGGTTTTGTTATCCTTTTACTGAACTCGATCGAACACCTAAGTATACGAATTGTCCTCGAGCTTTCTTTCTAGTTCAGTTACCAAAACGGTCAACAAAGCAGTGTAAACGAAAGTGGATGACATTACTTGATATTATTAATAATGAGAATAGAAGCAGCACAATCTTACTATTATTAAGTAGAGTAACATAATTTAAAATTGATATAAATTAAAACAATAAAATACCAATCTGTCAAAGAGAAAAACTAAAAAAATCACATACTGATCATTTTCATTTGTAAGGTTTTCGTTGTGCAATAACTTTCTTTAAACTTCTAATATTTAATACATAATATAAAAGATCGAATGACTAATTAAATACCAATAGTTTCTCTTTCACCTTTTCTTGAGACAATTCTTACACATAAAGCACGAAACCTCAAGAAAGTTCCCAAATAGATGATGAAAACAAAAAATAATTAACACTTTCATTTCAAGAAGAGAGAGGACGAATTTACGAGTTTACGAGAAATTTCGCGCTTATTCTATTTACATACGTAGACATTCTACGGTAATATAACAACTAAATATTGTAAACCTTATGCCCTCGTTAAAAAAATTATCTTTGCTTTTTTTTAGCTTCCCCCCAACGAAGGGGGGTTGAGGCCATCAAAATATCCTAAATGGAAATATTTACGTAGATAGGATATATAATTGTGCTAATACCTACATGGGACATTTTAATTAAGGAAAAGTGGCTGGATATCCACTTAGGACAGAACATTTTATGAGAATTTGGAACCCTAACACATCAGATAGGACTTTATGACTTAGTAAACGGGTAGGTAACATACCTGTATGTACATACAAATCGATAAATAACTAAAAAATCGAAAAATTTGCAGACAGGACTTTTGTTACAGGAGGGCAGAACAGCTGTGGTCATTAGCCCTATACGCTTACAAACACCCATGCCCGGAGGTATTTTTATCACCAGCCTGTCGGGATTCGAACCCGAGACCGGGTCTGTTACCTTAGCCACTCCCAATATCGGAAATAACCCCATAATCGTGCTCCGGCTTCTCTGTACCCAGCACCAACTAGCTCCCAAATGCCAAGGTCGCTCCACTGTTTTGAAAAATCCACTATTTTCATTTCGGGGACGGCTAAGATAACGCTGTCCCCTCACAGTGATTCTAGACCTTTCCAAATCTAGCTCCGAGTTGCTTGGGGCTAGCTCTGCCTAGCTCCATAAGTTATACAGCTAGCACCACCCGACAGACGTCGTAATCAATTCACAAAGAAAAAAATGGTGCCCCCCCCCGCAAGACCAAATGCTACAAAAAAAATATAGCATAATATGAATTTGAGCTAGCTTCATCTGGCTCCCAAATTACCGGCCACACAAGAATTATCTATAAATTGTAGAAATTCAAATCTGGTTGGTGCGTCGCGTCGCTCGCTGACTTGCAGGTGATTCAAGTTGCGCGACTTTTGTCATCGACAGATGTGCATCCAGTTATTAAGAAACACCCAAAACATACGATCGTTCCACAAATTTCTAGACGATCAGTTTAATACTTTTCTTGCCAAAGTGCCAAATTTGGAAATTCTCTTCTAATTTAAATAATAGCGTGGATAGAAAATGTGGATAGAAAGGATGAATTTTTGATGAGTGGACATAGATTGGATTGGGCTACATTACTGTTCTCTCATAAAATTGATGTGTTTTCAAAGTACGACCAATAGCACGATGATTTTAACAGATAAGTGTATTAAACATATGTACATGAGATGAAGCGAGTTTTTAGCATTCATAAGGCAGTTTTCATTTTGTTTATAATTATTATCATTAGAAGAAAATGCGACGGTAAAATTAAACCGTTTAGCATGAAAATGAAAATTGGACGAAAAACATTTTAGGGGATAATGTAGCTGGTTGTGGTTGGTTTCATGTAAATATTAACAGTAATCTAGTGAGTGAAAATGGGGGGGGGGGGGGAATAAGATTCTAAGCTTTTAACCTCTGCCAGTTTTTTATAAGTATAATAAGCTATTATGGAGGGAGGTTTAGAGTTATCCGCAATTCATATTTTAAGACATGCCTTAAAAATTATGAACCCTAAAAGAAAATGAACGTAATATTTGTCCAATACGTTATATTTTAAAATTGTTATAATTTTTTTCTGCAGTATTTCAGAAATTCTGGTAATTTTACTAATTAATGGGTTATTCAAGATCGGAGGCTGCTAGACAACCTAATAGCACAGTATATTTCTATTGCAAGCCTATCCCTTGAACAAACGTTTTTTTTATAACCTTGATGGATGTTTTTCTACTAAAATGATAATAATTAATTAATTTTTGAACGAGATATGTTAAAAATTCATTTTACATAAGTATGACAAGACTTATTACACACATAAATTGACTCATGTACAATTTTGCAACTTTCGGGAGATAAACGAAATTATTGATTAGCGTCAAAATAAAGTTAACGACCAGAATATGAATCAGTAGCTATTAAAAATAAATTGAAAATCGTTTCAAGTAACGTTATTTGTCAATATTTTTAACGTGTACATTACAAATAAACTGAAATTGACGTGAAAATTTATATTTGTACATAAATCTGTTAAAAGGAGTCCCTCACCAAAAACAATTAGTACAAATAAACTTCTGCCAGTTAGGGTGCCGCATGCTGAATAAATCACTTGCTGCTGATTCGACAGACAAGCGAACAGAAAAAAGATCATTTATCGGTTTGTTGCTAGCAGACAGGAAATTAAGCCTCGCTTGCTTGTCGTACAGGAAATTCACATATACAACTGTGCGTTTGGGGAAAAAAAGGGCACGTTTTAAAGATTCTGAACGCAAACCCTTTACCGGATCCCTAGTCGCATAAAAAAGCACTATAACTCTAATTTTGGTATATAGGTGGTATAACAAACAGTGGCAGGCAACATAGTGATATTCCAGTTAATCAACTGCTATCAAGATGAGTTATATTGAAGTGAAATTGGAAATGATCGCTTGATAAGAGCTTCCTATCGATCAGTTAGAATACAGTGCTACCCGGCAATGTGAAATGAAACACACAATAGACAAGATTACTTCGTCCTCCACTTACTATCGGTTTTCTTTATCACAAATCGAAATGCCACTACATAATCCTTTGTGTTACATGCGTTATAGAGCTAGATTAAGTACGTTGTTCTCAAGAGTAATGAACCTCTTTTCTCGGTTGTTTGAAATTATGACATCGATATTTAAATTTTCAGTTCTTTCTTTGAAAAATTATCAATCATTTCGTGTAAAAAGCTTTGAAAGGTGTCAATTGCGTAATTATCCTTCTACTCCTGACCATTTCGATTATCCCTGCAGAGCTGTGAACATAAATATGCATTAGCGTAGGCGGATGCTTTAATTGGTGCTTATTTACCTGTCTATTACGATGTATTGGAACATCCAAAACACATATTGTCAACACCAACTGCCATAACTGTAATTAAACTCTATGATTGAACTTTATGTTAGCTGAATACTATACTAACTGTTTTAATTTGAATCAATTTCCAGTGTAACTGAAGTATTTTTATTCATTAATATGTACGAGTTATAATTTCAAATGGTGCTCTCCGAAACGTTAACCACTTTAGGAGAAAGATATCCAAGTACAATTCAGTTTAAAACGCAATGCTTGTATAGAATATGCATGAATTGAAGAGTTTTCATGTGAATCGTAGTTTCTATTGAAGATAAAGTAACATTCGTAGATACCTGAAATATTCTATTTATTCTTTCCTTTTTATTAAAAATACCTAACCCATTACACCAAAGAGGATGCATTTTTAATTTTCTGTTCGGAAAACTGAATTGTAATTCAAACTACCTGAATAGCCGCTTTATGTAATTCCGATTAATGGTATTCGACATAATCATTTTAATTTCAGTTCGGTTAGGTGCAATGAACGTGATTGTGGTGTATTATTAGACTGTTGCTCTGTTGCATAACGCAACAATTACAGAGTGTGTCATTTTATACGTTAATTCAATCATTTATGTCAGCGCAGTTTTCTCTATTAATATCTAAGGTTCGATGAACTATAATTTCGCCCCTTTTTTCACGACAATGCTACTATATTAATACAGAATAAAAATTGAGCAAATTCCTGAAGGTGCCAGACTCAAAAGACGAGGAGGAACAGATGGTAGAATCGGCTCCTTGAAGAAAACGGAGGGGGCCACTCAGAGATTGTGAAGGAGACCCTGGAGCTTTTGTTTCAATCACACTTCCCAGGATCAAAGACCCTTTCAAAATCTGACGCAGGCTAACCAATAACTCTGGAACCTCTTTCGAGGGCGAACAGAGGAGATTGGCTCGTCAGATAGTGAACCTTACCAAAATAATTATGTGGGCAGTGAAGAATTTCCATTCGTACAAACTCCCAGGGATGGATGGAATTCTCCCTGCTCTACTACAACAAGTCCTCGACTTGGTAGCCACCACACTCTGTATGTAGTATTGCCCTATTAGGATATATACCCATGGCGTGGAGGGACGTAAAAGTCGTATTCATACCGAAACCTGGGCGAGATTTATACGCCCAAGTCAAGTCGTTTAGACCTATCAGTCTAACGTCCTTTCTTCTAAAACTATTGGAGAAACTAATTGAGCGACAGATTAGAGAAGAGGTGATGGGACTTGAACCCATCAGCAAATACCAATCTGCCTATCAACCAGGTAGATCCTGTGAAATCGCCATCCACAGAATAGTGGACATAGCCGAAAGGGCGATCTCCTGTAATTTTCTGATATTGCCCCATTAGATTTTAATCTATTTCATCCTCTTTTCAATAATCTCCGAATAATTCCAAACCATAGGATTTTTATACCAAGAAATTGAACACATATAATCCGACCGAACTCAAAGACTTACGGCCAATTAGTATTTTGCCAACGTTGTCGAAAATACTAGAAAAAGTAGGTGAGATGCAGCTTAGTAAATATCGTGAGCAGCATAACATCGTTAGTGAATTCCACACTGTCCTTACACATGACACGGATAGCATCTTATCTGCAACTGATAAGGGATACGTCACGGTTTTAGTATTGCTCGATTATAGTAAGGCATTTGATGCAATCAATCATCGACTCTTATGCGCAGTCTTAAAATATGTTGGTTTATCTGACAATTCTGTTGCCATTATTGAAAGTTATTATTATCTAATAGAAGACAATTAGTCAATATACCGGAGGGTCTCTCGAATTCGACTAGGAATACTCAAGGTGTTCCTCAAGGATCAATACTTGGGCCTTTTTTATATATTCTATATACGTCTTCTTACTGTAAAACTTTTAAAACGTGTAACATCTATATGTATGCAGATGATACCCAGTTGTTTCATTTATTTTAAGTACAACGACCCTAGCGATCTAAAAATCAAATCGGTGGACACCTTTCGCATCAAGTACACAGAAGCTGGTTAAAGCAAAACCAGACTAAAACTCAATAGTATGATTCATACAACCACCTGCCTAATCTTCATCACAACATGCATTATCACTCATATTCATAATACTCACATCCACCATCATCAGGGATTTTTTTTTTATTTGTTTGGTTTAGTAATAGGAAATCTCTCATTTGTTTATTAATCTTAAAAACATGGTTTCAGTGGTAGAGCAAGTATTACTTGAACTGCACCATGTGGTTTTCTAGGATCCGTTTTGTATATTTTATAATTAAAATATACTTTGTATATCTAGACTCACAGAAAATAATAGTACATTGTGTATCGAGTAGGAAAAGCGTAACATTCCCGGGCGATGTGAATATTGTTGGGCGAGGCGTCAGCCGAGCCCAACAACACAGAGTCGGGGAATGTTGCTTTTCCTACGAGGTACACATACTATTTTTCCGCCGATCGTTAAAAAACAGACTAAAAACATGGAAATGCCTTGAAAATATAACAAACGTCGGTATCCATGGAGAAGTACATTTCTTTACAGTACAGAAATGAATCTTTAGAGTACAGAAATGAATATTTCCTTACAGTAATCGTTGGCTGCCTAGCAACGACTATATGCACCGGAATCTTGTCCTTTTCCTTTCAAAATTCTGTCAGAAATGTCACAATTTTTGAACGATCGGCGGAAAAAACCATTATTACTACTATTATTATTATATCGATACTGCTGTTCGGTGCTATTATAATAATATTCCTAAAGCTGCTTGTCTTCGAGCATTTAAGCAGGGGGAAGGAAAGAATGGCTAAAGAAAGTGCAGTGTAGCAGAAGGCAACTAATTTGAACACATGTAAAATAAAATTTTGAAAAAGTTACACTGGTTCTTTTATTCTCAATAATAATGGTTTGTTTCTCGTAAAAATCTATGAATAGGTATTACGAATGATCGACGTATGAGCAGACTCGGTGGTCATGTCGCCTGGTCTACACGGTTAACGTCTTAAATAAGGGTAATTTTCATTCGATTCTTATTTAAACACAATAAGCGACATCTTTTAACGTTTGTGGGTGTATCTCGAAGAAGAGGCATATCTAACTATGAGTTTATTGACAAAAATGACATACCATGAGAGTACTTATCTACCCTAAAACGTTGTGATATGGTCACTAATTTGTTGTAATGCAATCTTCCTATTTCATAAACCGTTTTGACAGCTGCATAAAACAGAAAAACACAATTTTTAGGGACAGAATAATATAATAACATAGTATTAAATATCCTCTACAAATTTATTCGCCAGGACAAACAATCGCACGATTTATATTGTATGTATTTCCAGAGGTTTAAATTCAAAATTGTATTATTTATCAAAACATTACATAATCACGCTTGAAAGCAGACAATGGAAGTATTTCCATCAAAATAACGAATTGAGTTTAGATTAATGCTTGAATTTAACAGTTTAAATGGTAACATAATTTGCAGAGTCACGCACGTTTAAATCCCGGATCTTGTAGTTATCTGTCGATTTATATTTTATATTTAATTAGTGGGAATTAATGTCATATTCAACTCCTTATTTAACAATCTATTAAAATGATATTTTTATAGATTACCTAAGTAACTTAAGGTTAATACCTCTTCGCAGTAAATTTAGAAAGACATTATTAACATAAAAGGATTTCAGTTTTAAATCGTCTCAAGGCTAGCACTATGCCATTTTACAACTTTGTAGTTTTTAACGACGCTATGAAACACAATTTAACAATACTCGTTAAGTGTTACGATCTTGTTTTGAGAAGAAATGAGAAAAGAAGACGAAGTATTATATTTGGGTATAGAAAATTTGAATTTGTTACACACATTAAAATTAAATTGTAAGAAGAACAGTTCCTACACCTTTTACACGCTTTGAGCTGTAATGAATCTAAGTTTTGGGGTTAGAAAGAACAGATAGCTGTTAGAAACTGGAGCAGTGGATTTAGAAGATAATTGAAGCAAAGCTCCTCCACTTTGGATGCGAGACAGCATCATCGTTTCAGAGTTAATCGGAAGGAACTGCATTTAAGGTTCACATGGTGAACGGTATGCACAAACTGATTTTTTTCCAGAAAGATCATAATCTAGAGATGCTTGCTGAGAATGCCATTTTGCAGCACTTTATAAGGGAATATTTCCCTCCACTCAAAGGAAAGCGCGCCTAATCCAAATTTCTTTGCCTGGAAGAAACTTTGTACTGGTCCGAACGTGGATGCTGCATGTTAAGTGTTGGTGTAGCGGCAATAAACCATGTGAAAACCTTGCTCATGCAAACGTGTTATACAGAGTTATTCACGTTATTCGACACTGAATATTACGGATGAACTACTTGACTTTAAAAAGGTTATATTTTTGCGGTAGATAAGGGACTAGGTATTAGAAGTATACAGTCTGTTTGATTTTAGCTGTCACAGCGGATATCTCGGTAACTGTTGCAGATATGACAAAATGTTATAGAAGAAAGTAGTTCTACATTTAATTTTGTATTATATGTTATAGCCAAAAAAACAATTGAAAATCAAATGCTATAGCTGCATCGAAAACATTCAAAATTTAAATGGAATGTATCCAATTTTATTACATATTTTGAAACTGTACAAAATTATCTTTGCAACGATATATCACATGTCATATTTATCTAAGCAATTAAAAACGTAAATCTATAATTAAGTAATAAATGCACACTTAGGCGAATTGAACATAAAGCTTTGAGAAGGTAGGCCATGAAAACAATTGCTACAACTTTAATGTCAAACTCACTGAGTAAATTTTTGCGTATTGTTATTTTCATCTTAAAGTAGCACGAAATGGGTGATAATTACTCTAATGATGAAAAAAATGGATATGCTAAGGGTGTACATCAGATGTAATGATAATGGTAGAGAAACTTGTATGGGGTATCCAGAAAGGAAGCATCCACATCCTCGTACTTTTGCAAGAATGGAAAGTAATTTACGAAGAAAGGGCTGTTTTAATAATCAGATATGAAGGGCAAGAAATGGACGTGCCGCAAATGATGAAGATATTTTAGTATTGGCGTATTTTAGAGCACATCTGGAGTATTTTGAATGAAAATTTTGGTGCAAAATGGATAGGAAATGGTGGCTCTATCAACTGGTCAGCGGGATCGCCAGATTGATCTATGTTAGATTTCTTTGTGTGGGGGTTTTCTCAAACAACAAGTTTATGTTACTTGTCCACAAGATCTAGAGGATCTTAAAAATTTTATTAGTAGGGTATGTGGCCAAATAACACAACACATGTTGCAAAAAGCGAAAAGAAACGTAATAAACAGATGTCAAAAATGTATGGCAAATAACGGAGGTCACTTTGAACAAACACTCTAGCGTCTAGGTATTATGAACTGAAATTTTAAACCAAGTTTACTCATTCATTTATTGTTACTTTGTTTATGTTCTATTGTATTTATATTGAATGATGGCATATGTTGTCAAGATAGTATTAAGGAACATTGTTCAACTGGAAGCTGACAAATAATTTCAATTGTTTCCTCGCCTACTATTTCGAATAAAGCTCGCTAATCTACGTAAGCGTGCATTTGTTACTTAATTATCGATTTACGTTTTTAATTGATTAGATAACTATGACATGTGATATATCGTTGTAAAGAGAATTTTGTACAGTTTCAAAATATATAATAAAATTGGATAGATTCCATTTAAATTTTGAATGCATTTGCTGCATCTATAATATTTGATTTTCAATTGTTTTTTTGGCTATAACAAATAATACTAAATTAAATGTAGAACAACTTTTCTTCTATAACATTTTATCATATCTCTAAAAGTTACCGAGATATTGGCTGTGACAGCTAAAATCAAACAGGCTGTATTTTGAAATTAATTAATTTTACAAAAAAAGAAATAATATACGGAGCTTTGATACGGTTTTTTTTCTTTTTTGGAAACTCTTGTGACGGTAAGAATTGGGCAATGACAATCCCTAGGAATAAAATCCACGGTCGCTTAGTCTATGGAGGCAAAATGGATCGTAGTTAGTTTGAGAGAGCAATAGAAAGAATTTTTAGGGAGCCACGGAGTTCTAGGAACTCCTCGCTGTTCAAAACTGTTAACCAAATTCCGAGGGTGTTAGCAGCTTCCTCAGGAACAACGATTCGATTGCTATAGAAAAAGCGGGTTGAACTATGAAATAAATCAGCTGAGATAGACTTGAAAGAACCGAATGCAATACTTGGTCCAATATGACGCTTGATCGAAATCAGATAACGGGATTCGGTTAGAACATATTCGCAAAGCGGTAATTAATATGTTGTGGCAATGTTTGCGGGGTTGGTTTAAAGGATGTACTAGCCGTTGACCTGGCGATGGCGATGACTCTAAAAGATCGAAAAACGAATGAAAGTTTCTTTTCTTGGAATATTGGGAAAGCAGATGATTCAAATAATACCAATTCTAGAATTCGATGGCCGCTTATATATGATATAAATCGGGACAGTGAACTAGGAAAGAGAAATCTGCAGCAGAAGAATGACGCAAAGGAAACTTTGAAAGCATTAAGGAAATGTCGCTCGAATGCGAACACTCTGTACATTATAAAAATAATTTTAAAATATGTATACGTCTAGTAGTATCTACCTCCAAAATAAAACCTTTTTAAAGTGCAAGTGGTTTAGCCGTAATATTCAATGTTGACAAACGTGAATAACTGTATACCGCACTTAAATGCGTTTGGGACAAAGGATAAGTTGAAATTTCTGTGGATGGTGTAAAGTTATACAACATTCAAACGATATAAATTTATAAAATACGGACTTAAAATCATTTTGTATGTAACTAAAAGAAATAATATAACATGAGGCTACAACTCAAGGAGTATTTATTACACAGAAACAGAATCTCCAGTGACAGCAGAGCCACTCTGCAGCCACTAGATCAATACAAATTCACCTCTAGGCTGGTTTTCGAGTGTTATCAAGTACTAGAGCAAGTCATAAACAGCAATACCCTTGAGCTTGTATGGGTTAAAGGGTATGCTGGAATAATAGGCAATGAAAAAGCCGATAAGTTAGCCCGACTGGCCTCAAAGCAACCGTTTTGTGGTCCAGAGCCGGCTCTTCCACTTACAATATCAACTGTAAACAACTTAATAACCCAAGACACCCAAGCCCAGCACAGGGCTAGGTGGAACTTGATGACTGCCACCATGCGAGAGAGGCCTTCAGAGGACCATCTCGTACAGGGCTATCCAGAGGAAACCTGGGCACTATAAGCTTAACAAGCACATGCACCGCATGGGCTTGGTAGATTCACCATCCTGTAGGTAGAGGATGCTACACAGACGACGAGGCGGCGCAACACATATTGTGTGAATGTCCCGTACTTGTCAAATTAAGACGATCCATGTTGGGAGAATCCTGGCCGGACATGGCTAAGATTAGAGCCGTTTCCCCGTCCAGCATCGTCAGGTTTATCTCACGAGTGGGATGGCTTGAGTGATGTTCCGGGGTCGAACGACTCTAATCAGGGAGGCAGCACAAAGCGCCCGAATAGGTGGCCTATGTGCGCATGGACCTTCCCACCTTCCCATCGAAATCCAGAATCCATAAGGACACCAAATATTCCTTTTTCGGAAAAATAAGGGCTCCCTAGTCAACGAAGACATTTATATTACTTCCGTAAAAAAATTTTAAATATAATATGTATATTCATACCTACGTATACTTTTACATTCAAATTTCGACTGTTTCTCAGAGTCAGAGTTGTAGTTTCTGAGCTCGTGACATCTATCTTTCTACATACAAGTATATTGAACAATGTTTAACAGAGAGCAAAGAAGTTTATCACCTAAACAGCAATTACAGTAAAATAGACATTAAGATTACCTTAGTGATTATCTTTAATAAGGCGAGTCCTCACATACACAGCGGAGGTTATCTGCCTAACAAAAAGAGAAGAGGAGGAATTCAAAGTGTTTGAAAGGAAGATCTAGAGAACGATAGTGGGATATAGGCGAATAAATGCACAATACCGGAGTAAAAATAACTCAGAACTACTTAAAGAAATGGCCGGGGAAGATATAGTGAAATTTATCAAGGACCAGAGAATAACATGGTGAGGACATATAATGAGAGCTAGCAACGAGGAAATAGGAAGAGCAATAACAGAATGGAAAGCAGAAAATGGGAGATCGAGAGGAAGACCAAGATTGAGGTGGAGCGATGGAGTGAAGGAAGACCTTAAAAAGTTAGGTGTGAGTGACTGGGCTCAAAAGGTAAAAAATCGTGCGGCATGGAGGGAAATTGTACGCGAAGCTAAAACACATCGGAACTTGTAATGAGATGTATGTAAGAAGATTAATCCATCTCAATAAATGGATTTTGTAAGTTCGTATGGACAGCTCTACCGTAGAATGTAATGCTGAATATAATTATTTGAGAGAGGTGAAGCTTCTATTTTAACGTAAATCAACGACAGTATACAAATGAAGTAAGTGACCTAAGAAAGTATCTTACTTTAAGTATTAAGTAATAGGGAGCATTTTTGTGCTAATCCATTGTTTCTGTTCAACACACCCGTTGTAATTGCCATCAATTCAACTGCACCGCGAAAATGTGATTTGATTTATGACAAAATACGAGGTGACAAGTTGTGGCTATTGGATGATATCATCAGGCTCATGGTGTTGCGTACTTCAATCATCTTCACTACTTCAGTATGTAACTTTTCAATTTTTCTAGCAATTTAATTTTTAATTACGCTGATGGGACAAATTTAGAGAGCGCAAAAAACTATCGTCCCCTTTTTTGAAGTGCTTTAGGAGTTTGCACGACGTTTCATGTCACTAATGAAGTAATGATGTAGATTGGAGTGCAGGATGTTGAGTAAGGAATATTTTTAACCCATACATTTGCCATTTAGCCAGTGCTTTCGTACTTCAAGTTTGGGATCACAAGCAGGTAAATAAACAAAAAAACTCTTTGAGAGAGTTTAAATGGTTTGCAGTTTTGCTCGAAGCTGCAGCAGGAGGAAACACAAAATAATAACCGTTTTCCATTGTCTTTTCTGTCCATCATTTTGCAAAATGCTTAACTAAAGGATAGTAAATTACACATTTAAGATTCACAAGTTTACGTTCCGCAAAGTTATCCGCGAATAAGTTACAATTTTTTAATCGGCCTTAAATGACAATGGAAAATATAGAATTTATACAAACTTAGATAAAGAGATAACTGAAGAATGGATTCCAGAATTTCTACGCGATTGGTAACATCTACCTTTTTACAACGGTGAAATTTTTCTTTTTCCCTGCTTTTTATGGCTGTTGTTGATCATGTCAAAGATTTTTTAATAATAACCTACTTTAAACTAGGTAAGTAAGCAATTCCTATTAGATTTCGGAAAGTTTATGTAGGTACTAAAATATCGCAACAACTTGGAGGAATATAACGAGGTACAAGTTTTCCCAAATTGAAGGAAATGTATTCCTGCGGCAACGTAATTTATAAAAAACTCGATTTTTTTATTGAATCGCTTTATTTTCATAATAAGAGCAGACGAGCGTTGAATATCTTAATAAGGGAGTTTATAAGTACATCAAGAGCTCATATCAGTTAATAGAATGTCTAATTATTGACTGTAATGCTTGTATTCCGTTGATTAAAGATGCACACACGCCATTTAGCCAACTTGTACAAAATGATATTGAAATATTAAGAACGTTTATTCTAACTATTAACGTCGGCCGTTCGACGCCTTTTGGTAGATGAAAATCCGTATAAAGGGTTTATAATTTCAGATCCTAACTTATTTGATTAATTATGCCCTAAATGAATATGTACAGTGTCTATATACTTGCATAGTTTTAAATAATATACTTAAAATGGACAGAATAAAATAAATCGTCCAACTAACAAAGGAAGGAAGTTCAAATAGCGAGGAATTGATTAAACAGAAATATTTTTATAAGCTTGGTCGACTAACTGGCGTCTTTTCACAATAGCAATTATAATCTTTACGACTTCGAGTAATATGGGCTTACAATGTGTATAAATTCTTTTGGGAAGTTCATCGCCGTGGAAGAAAATTTATGGTAGAAAGATGAACAGAAAAACGGGGGTTGACGCTTTAACAAACGTATTTCATTTTCTGCATCTAACGTTGCCATCAAATTTGGTTTACCAACGTGACCTCTTGCTTCTCCAATATCCGGATTTATCTCTTGTAAACTGAAGTTGTATTGAATTTAGTTACGGTCTATCAAATACAAGCTGTTGTAAAAGGAAGAGAATGAAATCATGTTCAGAGATTATAAATTATATACTTGTATAGAGGATGTTTATATGGTTAAAATCCCACCCGTTTACAAAAAAATGACACTTGGCAAAAACATTTCAATGCATTACCAATAATGAGTTTATTTTAGATTTTTATCGAACGAATGCTGCTATACCTAAATCGCGTTGCCACTCGGTGCGGGTTTTTGATTAAATGTGTAGGTACTCAGTATTTTTCTTTTATTTTATAAAACATGTAAATGTCTAGAATAACGGAAAATGCAGTTTCCAATTTGTACGATTTCAATCAAACGTCGTGAGTTGCATTGAATAAACATTTACAGTATAGGTATTGTGTTAATGGTTGCAATGTGGAGATATAGCGCGAAATCAATTTTAAAACGGAATACCTTTCACCAGTATAAAATTGAACGCAATTTAAGAATTGAATTTGAATCTTTCAGTGTCTCGGTTTAGGCTTTTCAACTTTTAATTCCTTTCAAATGAGTCCGAGCACGGATAACACTTGGCAGGAAAATTAAAGTAGTAATTTCTTATTCCTTGCAAACGTTTGCCACGTTTTGATTGAAAAAGGAATTTAATCTCCCCCTTATTTCAGAGCGCGCGCTGTTTTCATTTGTAGTGCTTCAAGTGCCGGATTATTGTCTGCTTATTGTGTTATCTTTATGTTCCACAACTGTCTTGGACATTCTTATATTAAAAGGTCAAGTCCCACTTTGATGTTTAATATAATGGAATTATTTTTTCGAAACAAGATGAATATTAATAATTTGGTATTCCACAATCTATTGTTAATAAGAAGGGTAGTAAAACGCCTTTATACTTACATAAGCACGTACAGATTCTTAACGAGACTTACCTACAACAAAAAAGAAAATTAGTAAGTTCGATGAAGGAAGATGTTTATTTGACATATTCTAGCTAGGTGATGTAAAAATTCAACTTATTTCTTTACCATTTTACAAAACCCTTAAGGAGGGGTTCAACTGTCCTAAGTAATAAAAATTTCATAATCGCACTCCCATATAAAAGCCATGTTAAAATTGGACTTTGGCACTGGACAACTCGCTCTGATCATAGTTTTGCTCCGATCATGGAGTTTTATGCCTCAAAATGACCCTAAGAACATGCCACGGCCATATGCCTAGTTTTAGTAAAAAGAATAATGTTTCAAGCTGTCTAGCATGTGTCAAAGTGAGACAAATACTGTTTTCTTGCGATATTTTGCGATTCTTTCAAAGTTACAATAGAAATAGCATACCCCAATGCGATATCGATAGGCATAACTGCCGTGAGGGTTCATTAGGGTCATTTTCAGATATAAAAGTCAACAATCCGACCAATACAGTGGTCACAGCGAGTTTTCCAAAAAATGAAGTCCGAGTATTTTCCAATGGCGAGTGAACTTTTGGCGTACTAGCAGGAAAAATTGTCGTTCCATCACAACTCTTTACCTCAGGCTAAATTTCCTCGTAAATTGCTCTCATTATTCGAAAATTTCGGAATTCGTCAAACAAATTCGTAGAGATTTCTACAGTGGAGTGGACCAACGTAAACCAAGATCGGTGCGTGCAGGTGAAAGAAAGGTGGCTAAGAAGAACACCAAACTGGGCAGACGTAAGAGAGCTTTGGAGGCCTTCAAAGCGATAGAAATCAGGGTCAATATTGGATCGAAAAAAGTTCTTGAACCCCCCTTAAAAAGACATAATAGAATTTACAGCTGTAACGGCCACGCTAGAGACATTAGAAATTTGTCTGCATGTTTTGGTTGATTTCGAAATTTTAAGCGGTCAGTTATTTAGATATTGAAATCACCGTGTGTGGTGGGGTGGAGGGGGGGGGATAACCGTACCGTAGAGACACGGTGTGTCGTAAAAGACATGAGGGATTCTTATATAAGGTTAAAGTTTAATTTGTACAGTCGGAATAATATAAAATTTTTAAAATTTACCATTGATGAAGGTGAAAATTTCTCGTATGATTGGAATTTTTTGTTAATTTATATGGAAAGTTTCTTTTTATCGTTGCATTTTGAAAATCTTGCACGACTTATGAGAATAATCGGAAGTAAAAAATTACAAAGAGAATAAAGCGTTTTGTTATAATTTATCAGAAAAGGAGACTAGCTTTATAAAGTATTTCTCAGTTTTCTTATCACGATTATCGTACTGAAAAAAATTCATGAAAATTTCAGATCAGGTGATAAATAAACATTGTCGATTGTAATATAAAGAAGGCTTTTACTAATATGTTGACACGAGAATAAGTTCATTAAATGCGCCAGTAAGCTAACAATAAATTCATTACAATATGTTAATTTCATACCTACTGTCGATGTCGGTGCAAAAAGTATACTCGAGTTTGAAGCTGAATAAAAAAATAACCATTGGGCTTTGTTATTACTGAAATTCGGTTAACTTTCCTGTTTCGTTTTCAAGGACAATCTTTTCTGGTAGTTGCTAATTTTTATAATTGTGATAATAACTTAGTAGCAAACAAAATTATAAAATTAGAGATACATGCATACATCGGCGCTTAGAGAGAGAAGCGTACCATTCTAATGAACTGGCACGCCACACGCTCGCTGTTTGTAGCCGCAGCGGTGGTGCAAAAAATTCAATTAATTAAAAATTGTTTTCCAAAAACGTGACACAATTTTGGTTTTTAAATGAGTGTCATTTTATTATTCATATTACAACGAAGACGTTCGTGTAAGTCTAATGCTCCTACGACCTACCATTCCCGAGAATGCAATGTGCTACAATATCGCCTGTAGCGCCTATAAAAATCAAATTTTGATAATACAATTTTACAATCATATTAACAAAGGTTTAATCCACAACATACTAAAATTTGGTTCCATTTGTGCGAGTAGTTTTGTTTTTATGTAACTCTAAACTCAGCTAGCGTGTCGCAAACCCCGAAAACGGACACTTTGCATGGTTCGACCGTAGAAATGGCCCTTAAAATGCATTTTAAAAAAGTTGTTACTTCTAAATTACGTAGAAATAAATAAGCTTTAATTTGATACCAAGCTCATTGGAACCAGCCCAATGGTTATTTTTTTATTCATCTTCAAACTCGAGTATATATACTTTTTGCGCCGACAGTAGTCCATTAATTTATGAAATTGGTTGTAGCAAAAAATTCATTTAATTGCCAACTAATTGTAAGTTAAAATCTGTTTACTCTTGCGAAAAAATACTTTCAAAGCACCTTTTTTTTTTTTTGTTGCCAATCGCATTTCATTTAATTTGAATCAATTATGAACTTATTTGCTTGCTAAGAATTTCCCTTTCCGGTGGAGTTGGAAAAAGCAAATCAACGGCATTTAAGATGAAAATCGCACACAAAGATTCAATAGCTCATGAAAACCTTGCTTTATGGTGGTAACCATGGCAATATGGGTACGAGGAGAAATATTTCCGGAAACAAAAATTAATAAATAATAAAGAAAAATTGATTTTTCGTGCGATTTTCTTACCGACTGTCCCTCTGTATCGATTCATATCCTGGAAATTTTGTTTTCGTGCACCGATGGCTATATATAAGCAAAAAAAAATTCCGGATAGAATAGACGGCTCGGGATATTATAAGTGATAATACGTAGCACAGTATGAGTTTGGAGAAAACCGGATAATGCAGGACTTCATCCATGATGTTTTCGTTTGGAATTGAGCATGATAACACTACTAGTCCACTTGAAAGTTACCTTTAAACCTTTAAAATACAGAAACGATACTCCTAAATTATTAAGCCAGTTCATGAAAATGCAAGATAATAATGTACTACCTCAACAGTTCGTAAGATTGTATTCTGGATTACGAAAGGAGGGTGGATATAGTCCACGCGTACATAGGCCTTAAATTCAGGCTCTTTGTACTACCTCCCTGACCTGAGTCGTCCAACCACGCAACGTTACTCAAGTCATCCCACACGTGAGACGAACCTGAGGATGCTGGAACAGGAAGCGGCTCCAATCGCACGTAGCCATATCTGACCAGGATAACCCTAACATGGATCGTCTCAGTTGGACAAGTACGGGACACTCACAAAGTATGTGGTGTGCCGTCTCGTCGTCTATGTAACATCCTCTACAAGATGATGATTCTACCAAGTCCACGCGGTGCTTGCTTAGTTTACAGTGCCCAGAAAGTATGCCCACAAGTAGCTGCAAGTTCTTTCTTGATAGCCCTGTGCAAAAACGCGCCAGACTACGAGATGCTCCTCTGAAGTTCTCTCTCGTATGACGGCAATCTAACATCAAGTTAGATGTGTGCTGAGATTGCGTGTCTTGAGTTATAAAGCTGCATACAGTTGATTCTGTAAGTGGAAGAGCGGGTTCTGGTGTTCTTTATGTTATGCATAAGAACTTTTCTTGCACTAAGCGTTAATCCTACCAATTCTGACTGGAATACAGTCGGAAATTTTGCTAGTGGTTTGGTGATATGGAAGTTCAGTTCCTTGAATAAAATTGCTGTTTCTTCCATTGATTTAGATCCATCTGTGAAGATGAAGGAATCGTTCATTAAATGCAGATTAGAACTTCAACATTATACTTATTTAAAAACTGAAGTTACACTCACTTTTAGACCGGAAGAGGTCTTAGGCGAATTATACTGGTTGATAAATGAAACTATAGATATATATGGAAATAGTTATTTACATAAAAGTCAGGAAAATCCCAAATTACTGAAGAGGAGCTAAATTGTAATAGGAAGCATTTTGTGCCGAGTATTTTAAAGCTCCGAGTCAAGTAAGAGATTTCACTGACGTGTTTTGTATTATTTCAGAAATCACAAATAAGACGAAATTTACAAATTTTACAAAATTTTTTTACAAATTCCACAAAAATGAAGTTTGTTAATATTGTTGGTATTTATATATTTTGCGTCTTGTAAAGTCTTTACAGTACCTACTAGTTCGGAAAATTCAATTTTCCTGTGCGTAAATAAACAGGAAAATGTTGTTTCCAAGACGATTTCCGGATAAATAATAAACAGTTACATAATTTGCTATAATTGCAATTTAATGTTATGGATAAATGTCGATTCATCTTTTATAAGTTTCTTTCGTAATCACATGATAGAGATGTCATACACATGACATCATTTTTACGTCACTTTAAGGCCTTTAGGACGTCAGCTGCGACCGTTATGTGTCGTCACCCAAGTATTTGCGTAATGTAATTATCAATGTAAAAGTTCGATTCAAAAAAGGCAAAAAACTACATTTTTACGTGCAACTTGTACTTTTAATTTTGCACCAACCCGTTTTTACCTGAACTGAAAGCCGACCCTTTTATTAAGGTATAGTTGCTTGAAAAGTTTCCCTTAACCGGATTCGAATCTTTGGGGATGGCTGTTGAAAATTCCGAAGTGCGACATTGTACCGTTGCGCTGATGTGAAACATGCCTAATTTTGTACTTCGTAACTTTGCGCTGTAGATTAAATTATGATTGAAAAAAATACATAAAAGAGGTGTTAGTCACTGGGAATTCACAATTATTGATAAGCCATCATCATCTATACATTCTATAAGAGAGTACATCTACAATTGAATAATTAGGCACGACTAATCTAAGCATACATTTATATGTAGATACTTTTATTAAATACAATAACCGATGAACAGCAAAATGGAGTCACTTTTACAACAAACCGTAACCAATAGTTTTCACCCAAGAAGCTGTGGAATAAACCGAAATGTAAGAAATGACAACTGTGAAGTGAACTCAATGAACTCTAGTAGAGTTCTCAGTGTAATTGCCAACTTGATGAGACTGAAAATTATCAATAACCTATTACTCACTCATATCAGACGTCATAATGACATCTCATAAGTCACGTTAAAGAAATTGTCACCTTTTAGACGTCATTATATCGTCAGTAATAGGTCGAGTGACGTTAACGACCAATCAGACCTGTAAAAGACGTCAAAAAGACTTAGCATTGTTTGCTGGGTCTTTGTCTAATATTTCGAATCACTTACTGGTATACTTTGTTCTACACTTTAAGTTACTCTAACTTCTACGAAGTATTAATTTAAACTCAAGACCTCCCCTATGTATATTTATTTGGTAAAAGCGACTAGTTTCGACTTGGATGAGGCTTACAGTTGACGATTTAGATTACAAAGATGGTTGATGAAGTTGTAAACCCAAATATGAAGCGTAATGATACTTTTTTAAATTTAAATCTTCATTAACCGCCTTTGTAATGTAAATCATCAGTTGTAACCCAGAGGATAACTAATCCAAGTCGAAACTGTTCATTTTTACCAAAAAAGGAAGATATATGAGGGAGGTTTTGAATTTAAATTAAGATTATGTACAATTCGCTTGGAAATGTAAATAAAATAACACATCGTAGATCAAAGGTTTTCCAGTTTGAAAGTGTCTCTTAAGTGGACACATGGTGTATTAAGTATGAGAATTAATGTCAGAAAAAATAGAACAAGAAAATCAACATTGTGAATAATGTTCAAAGGAATAAGAAGGACACCTATATAAACCTATGTGTGACGATTAATCGCACTTAAAAGTATTGAATAATTTATATTCTCCATCAAATATGTACGAGCTTACTAGTTTGAGCCAAGTTGACGTAAATGCCACCTGAGATCGTTAAAGTTCAACAATACTAATTAAAACTTTAGTAGTAAATGTAAACATATAAGTCATATCATAGTATAGTGAACGAGTGGTGTGCAATGAATGAAAACACACGTTATTGTATATTGCGCAAAAGTAAAAATAAAAATTGTTCCACGAATTGAAAACACTTCGCGTTCATGAGAAGTTACTAAATTTAAAATGTAATTAATGTGATGTGGTTGAATCAAGTAGGCGAGAAGACCGAGAGCTACGAAAGGAAATACGATACAAACGGATGTGCGTAGCAATTTTGACTTTTCTCCCTCTTTGATCATTCAACAAATGCTTGAACGTCGTTAACTCGACATGACTTTTCACAGCAAACTTTTATAAATGTGGATGGTTTTTCCACAAATTTTACTTTATAAAATGCGATTTAATTCAGAAGAAAAGTTTTAAACTCTACTTTTATAATTGCATTAATTTATTTTTTCACAGTGACGAAAGCCGACAATGAATAAAAGATAAGCTGCTTCAACTAAAGCTGTTTCTACACATCACGCTAAAGTCAGTTGTAATAAACAAGCGATTTGTCAACTGCACCTGCACAGCGGCGTAACTGCTTGGAACGGTTACCGTTAAGTATGCAATAAAATACCAACTTCACTGTTGTAAAATCAGTTTGAACAACTTTTTATCCAAGCACTGAGAAAACTTCAATTCATCCGATACGACTATAATTACCATTCGTGGAAATAAAGCTTTTGCTGAAATTTACAACCCTTTAAATCAGATTTTCCTGCCTTACAACTTTTCTTTTTTTTATTTTAAAAACTTCGGTAGATATTCATAAAATCACAAAAAAAAGTATTGTTGAAATGCTCTCAATCGGTTAAACTTTTGTTCGAGCTTTTTGTCTTATGGCAATATCTCAATTTTTTGTGTGTTAGTCTAACAATAAATTCAGAAAGTTGAGAACAAGATAAATGAAACATCAACTTTAATTAAATTTTAATTATGCGACCCATTTATATGAGTTAATAAATTACGTTACACTCTTTTCCATTCTTCCGGTCATATTTTTATCATCTACGATATCCTTTCAATAATCACCCTTTCATTATTTTTGGGTAATTGCGACTTATATCAGGTTTTTTAATAGGAACATAACAATTTTGTATTTAAATTCGGAACGTACTCTTAACCTTTTCTCAGCACTGTCAATGTCAAAACGTGAATCGACTCAACATATTCACTATTGAATGGTCCTGTGTCAGTAAGACAAGTCTAAGTACCCAAAATATCGCAGCCGTAAGTGCTTCAGTTCAAAATGAACCAAATTAGTTAATTCCACCCCGTTCAGAGGAATTGGGAAACTCCCAGTCCATATTCTGGTGAATTTTGCGTACAGATCTTAACCTACACCCTTACAAGATCAAATTAACTCAAAAACCGAAACTTCTTGATGATTTTAAGCGCCCAAACTTCTTCGATTGGACCTGAATTACATCGAAAAATTATCATCAGCGTTTGGCTTAATGGCTTTATCAATAAACGTAATATGCGTTATTGGACAGGAACAAACCCACACATGTGCTTCAAGAAATTCAATTGCATTCACAAAAAATGACTGTGTGGTGTGGATTTCAAGTCAAAGGCGTTATTTCTTCGTGGACGGAAATGATCGCCATTTTACGTTGACATCAGTGGTTCCAACAAGATGGCGCCACATGCCACATAGCTGGTCAAACAATTGATCTATTGAAGGTAAAGTTCGGTAATCCTGGAATTTCGAGAAATGGTCCGGTCGAATGGTCTCCCCGCTCATGTGATTTAACGCCATCAGATTTTTTTATGGTGGTGCCACGTTAAGTTGTTGATTTATGCCAACAAGCTAGCAACGTTAGAAGAACAATATGGAATAGTGGTGGAAAATTGACTCCAAAGAATCGATCACTCACCATTGTACTCGCGGTAGTCATATGAACGATATCGAATTCCAAACTTCAATATAACATGTGTATTACTACACCAGGAATAAATTTTAGTCCGATATCTCAATTATGCAAAATTGTTGATGTCCTTATTGAAAAACCCGATATTTTATAACATTCCAATTAACAAATTTTCGAAATGAAAAAAAACAAAAAACAAAGCGTTTGTTAGTGCAACAAAAATGTCCATTTTGTTATCAATAAAAAGTAGCGTTTCAGTTAATTAAAAACACACATAAAGAATTGATTAATCAACACATCGACATTGTCGACGAGACGAAAATGGGTGTACTGTAAAATTTCCTTTTAAGTGTACTCAACGTACATTGTGTTACATTATAGTAGCGTCAGCAATATAATATTTTCCAATATCGGCGGAAACTTGCTTTTGCGAATTCTAAATTTTAGCGGAAATAAAGTATAGTAAGATTTTGATGCAAAATTCAGATAACACGACTATCATAGGGCGGAGGTGATGCACGGCGCATGAAAAGGAATTATTACAATATTCAAATTGAAATCTTTGAACTTATTGAAAAAAAGGGTAGGTAACAAGTTCGCAATTAAATTTTTTTTTAAATAACAAGTTTATAGAGTAAAAAATTTGGTAGAAAAGCTGTGCATCATTTATTTTCACTTACTTGCACATATTATCGTAGAGCATTTTATTACTTTTCAAAAGCTCTTTGAAATTTATTATTGATATAAGCCCCCCCAGGAAGCACATTATTAAATTGTTGGAAAATCTAATTTACGCTTTAAAGTGGATCTTCTCTATTACATTCACTACCAGTCACTTTCATATCTCGTACCTACTGTATAGCACCTAAATTGTTTACTTTATTAAAAAAAATTCCGAGTTAATAAGTAATACTCAAATTGTAAGAATATTACAAATAGAAGTGTCGTCAAGCGATTATCTTCTAAATTGAAACTTATAATATAAATATAGTTTAGCAGAGAAATGGATCTTAAGAAGTTACGAAACAAACTTTCAAGAGAAAACTTTATCATCAGTAATTTACACAATGTGTTTAGTAAACTAATGTTTTAAAGCGATGTAAATTGATTTCGTGTATGTTTGCATCTATTAATTTTTGTTATACGTATAATTGTAACGGAGCCTAAATTTCCATTTATGAAGTATAAACGGGAAATATATTTTCCACTCGACCAGTTTTGAGCAAAATAAAAAGAGAAATTCAAGTATTTCTCATAAGGTTTAGTGCTACTTAATGTGAGCCTTTTGACATTTCATTAAACAAAACATCAATGGCTGAAGTGGATAGATTTGCAAATTTGTGGTTGAAGTGTAATTATTTTTTTTACTTACTTTTTTTGGATCTTATTGTTTTGGGCGTATACACTGTAGTTAATGAAAATTCTCGAGGACACAAAGTATTTTCAAAAATTGGAGCTTTTGAGTGATTCATTGAGTTCCGTGTAGAAATAAAGGTTAGCTTCTGTTAATGAAGAGGCCAGATCCGACGATAAGGTAGCTGGTATAATAAACAAAATGTTATACTAATTGCAAATGACACAACTATGGTTTATTCTAGTTCTTCATCTACAAAAAGTAGCTTAGTATAAATTAATGTTTTTATGACAGTAAGAGTAGGTATACAGGGTGTTACAAAAAGGTGTAGCGGGCTATGCATATCCGAATTCTACATACGAAAATAAGTCTAAAATGTTGACTAACATTTATTTACTTTAGCCGTAATCAGCCATTTTGTATTTTTTTGAAAATAATTATTATTTCAAAAACCCTTCAAGATATTTTTATGAAATTTGGCATATGTCTTACTTTCTCAGAAGGAACGTATTCAAATGCAGACAATCTAAATATTATTTATTCGTGGAGAATGTAACAAGATAATAAGTAGAACTTGCAGAGTGTAGTGGTAACATTTGTAACTAACTTCTTAAAATTCTGGTAAATGAGGGTCCCTCATTAAACACTCTGCAAGCTGTATTTATTATCTTGTTACATTCTCCATGAATAAATAATAAATTTAGAATACCTGCGTTTGAATACGTGTTGTTTTCCATTTTTTTAATAAATAGTATTCCATTCAACTGTCACTAGTGGTGTTAGACTGACAACTAATAATTAATTGGTTCTAACAGTCGTTTGCTTTGAAGCTCTGCTAAGCCATTTTCGCAAGAAATTGAATGACCTTAGTTGACTGCACAAAAAACAGTAGATATCTCAAAAACTAGAAGAGATAGGTATAGGGAACCATGGTACCGTTCGAAAGAGAATGAAATTGCGTATCAAACTACGACGAAACATACAGGGTGTTCCATTTGAAAAAACCAACTTATGATGATTTGAAGTTAACTAAACTCGGCATTAAATTTCCAATACCCTGCATGCAATTAAGCCACTTTGAAAATATGGATGGGAAGCTTAGGGGTGCAGCTATCTCTCGTGTGAATATGGTTCCTTTATCTTTCTTGTTGTAGAATTCACATGGTTTTAAACTAGATAGTGTTTATTTTAATTTTTATTTAAAAAATTAAATATCTCGGAAACGGTTAATTTTAGGAATAAGAAAACTTGATGAAAGTCCACCTAACATTACGTAGAATCCAAAATCAGAATAATATATAGGGTGTTACATTTAAAATAACAAAATTGGTGTCATTTCCGGAAAAACCGGAAGTGTTACGTAGACGCCATTATTTTACTTGAGGAGGCCATGCCCGAAAACCCCATTACCCAAACTTTCAAAATTCAGATCATAGTAGGTTCTGAAGTATTCTAATGGTTGGTCACCGTGAGACACCCTGTATGGTAAACCCTAATAATAATAAAGCTCTATGCGTATAATATAATTATTATGCGCTTAGCAAAGGTTTTTCAAGAAAGAAAAGGGTAAATGTCGCCATAAGTCAAGATATTTAGCGGAGTATACAGCTCCATTACTGGTTTAATGTAATTACAATCATAGGCGACTTAATATTATATCGATAGAGTACAAAGTGCAGGTGCGTGCTTAGGACACCTGCAGTAAAAGTGTGACATGGATCATTCGAGAACTGATTAATCATTCTTAATTTATTAGGAGATGGAGAGTTTTAACCCATTTGACGACCGAAGGGAATTGTACATTGTTTAAACAAAACTTTCAGTCTAAATATGGTGAATGAAAATTAAAGTAGTGGAAATTATTACAATTAATTATGGAGTTCCACAAACTAAGTTTGGAAAAAATTAATACTAAATTGTGTTACAAAATCAGCATAAGTAGTAATAAACGACATGAGGGTGAGTAGAGGAACACAAATATTGATAGTGTGACAGAATGGAAGAAGAAATAGAGAGCTTGTGGAACGTAAATACCTGCGGAGCAGCTGAAGAAGTGTCTTGTGGAAGTAGGTAGCCTAAAAAAATGTACTACATAGTGGATTTGAAAAAAATTCAAATGGTTAAAGTGGCAAAGTTACTCTACAGAACGTTGAAGTACACGAGAAAAGATGGCATTAAAAGAATTGCAAATAGAGAGGCAAGTCATTAACAGAGAGTAACAGATCGCCGAAATATAGAGGAAATATTTTTCCAAATTATTGCAAGGGTTTACAGAAACGGAGAAGCAAACAAAAGATACCGGCGCAGAAATAGGAATAGGGTCAGCTGTACCTGGTGTTCATAGACTTAACTAAAGCTTTTGATAGTGCACGTAAAGAAAAATAGTATATTAAAGCATAAATGGATAAATAGGTCGTTAAAACACGCGCGAGTTTTCAAACACGACGGCGCAGCCGGAGTGCTTGAAATAGAGCAAGTGTTTTAAAGACCAGTTATCCACGAATACTTTACGCTATTTTTTTTATTGGTTCACTTTTAAATCTGGTATTAAAATGGAAATAAGAACTAATAATGTGAAATGGTTGAATTCGTAATGTGAAATCAGTATACCTTTCGTTGTCATGGAAATGAGAAAAACGGAAATTAATTTGCAATCTGTCATTTTATTTGACGTAACAAAGTACTCCTGTCAGATCAATAACCAATAGAATTCACGTTTTTCAAATTGGCGATGTTAGCATGGCAACTTTAAAACACTGTGACGTTGCATAATAACCTTGGTTACCTACACTACGAACAAATTAATTTTGCCTACTTGACGGTTATCCTTTTTACATTTTTACATTCTGATTGGCTACCTAAAATATAACATTTGGGAACGCCCATAATTTACTCGTTGCGTTACAGTTTTTCTACGCGGCAACCTACACGTTAATTCAGGTCCACCTGATCGTTAGCATGGCAATTCAATTTGTTTAAGTTCCTACGTTCCGTTTTTTATGAGCCTGGCAACATATATATACTCTGGAAAATAAGATCAAGGGAAGTGCGACTGCGATCATTTCATTTTGCAAAAGTAACGTGTTCTAATGTGCGATAAGACACGGCAAAAACTAAAATTCGATTGATTCGGCAATTAAGTGTGCATCGACAGTGTTAATGGTTTAGTTGGGACAACTGCTTTCCTATTGAACCTTGAAGCGTATTTCTACGGCTGTAAACATTGAACAAGTGCTTATTCTACATCTCTACTGCAATACTTCAGCGTATCCTACTGGATTTATATGTATATCACGTAGTCATGGCCAAAATCGGTCTTGCTCTTGCAGTCTTGTCTTGGTCTCGTAAGACTTGCGACAGCAACACCAATAGCAAGAGCAAGACCAAGACTCAAAGTTGCAAGACCAAGACTGGATGCAAGACCAGCTTGCAAGACATCGGCAAGAACAAGACTATCTCGCAAGACTCTTGTAGTTTTTTTCTTATTACGAACGATTATTTTTTTATACCACACACAAAAAACATTGGTTTGCAAATGCAACATCTAGTGCATATTCTTTAATATTTGTGAATTATCGCCATCTACAGATGCAGTTGTAGATGACTTAAGCATTAAAAAAGACGAAACATGCCGCGTCTATTATAATTTATGTGGGTTAGACAGCATTTTTTACTTTTTTTCTTAACAAGACATTGACTTTCAATGCGAAGTTTCAACATAAATATATTTTTTTAATTGTCATCGCAATACTGAAACATAAGTTAGTAAAAAAGTATTCTTGATCGTGAATTAAATAATTAATTGGTATTTAATTTTAAAATAAATTAAGTTATTATAATTTACATTGATCATAAACCCGATACCAATTCTTATTCACTGCAATAATCTAATTTAGTAGCATTTAGTGACACAAAATATCGATTAATTTGATATCTTTCATAAGTACGGTGTAAAAATGCAAGACTGCAAGAGTCTTGCGTGCAAGACCAAAAACAAGACCAATTGGTGCAAGACCAAGACCAAGACCGATATTAAGGATATTAATGCAAGACCAAGAGCAAGACCAATTGGTGCAAGACAAGACCAAGACCAAGACCTATGTGGTCTTGTCTTGGTCTTGCGTTTGGCCATCACTATGTATACGGCCTGTCCTACTCCTATCACGCCATTTTCTACGTCCGTCGATCATTGAATCCTTCCACCATCTGTATTACTGTGAAGATATCCCCGACTCTACACCCTACTGGATTATTCCGAAGATAAATAGACATCGACCGATAAGTTATTTCTCTTAAATTCCTACTTTATCTCTGTGCCTATATACATTAATTTTGTTGACTTAAACCAACGTCTTTTGTGTCTTAGTGAAAAATTGGACAAATCTCTAACTCATTTTATTATCCCAAATTTACTAATACTTAAAAATATTGTGATTATCTAATTGGTAATCGATTCTTTTATGTGCTATCAATTTTCAATTAACTATTCATAGAATACTTTCTTTGTTACGATTTACTTTGAACTAATTTAATTCTTTGCTTTATTTGTTAACGTCAACCGATTTTATTCTTGCCGAACAAACTTCGACTCAGTAACAATTGATTATCACATGCTCGAGAGTAATATTGTTTACACTATCATAATCCAGATTGCAAATACTGCGGCCTTTTTTGTATTTATTTTATTTAAGATATCTACCAGGAATTGGAAACTATGCATAGGGTCCACATCTGGATAATAACAAGGTAATACTTATACTTACTCTATTTGTTATTCAATTGTTTTCCTGCACATCAGTGCTTAATTTTATTGTATGCTGCAAAGTTTCGTACATAAAGCTCAAAGTACGATAGTTAGAAAAACTTATAATTCTGACTAGGCAGCAACGTAATATGTAATTATTATAATCCAAATATTAAATGTGGTGTGGAATGGAATTTTCTTCAACAAAAGATCGAAATTTAACCGAACATTAACACGCCAATAATAGGACATGCAATATGGAGGGATTAATATTTGTTCTGCACCTGTTCGTAGTACCTTTGGTGCCTCCACTGTATGTTCTGTTAAATTTTCGAACTTTGTAAACTGAGATAATTAAATTTTCCAGATTTACGTAAATAATGTCGATGTTCAGTAATATTTACTTCTAATGTCACCTTATTGATTACTTAAGTAACACTAAGTTGACCTAACGTGTAGTTTCAAACGTAATTTAACGTAAACGCAGCAGCAAACATAATTACGCGCGTTAAATACAAAATCAATATTACAATCGTACACTAATTGTTGGCATTCGTTAACACCATAGCTTGATTAGCAACATAACTATTGTTGATTAAAATTACTGTAAAAGCCACGTGAAAAATGATCAAAGTTGACTGTAATTTACTCGCTTCTTTAAAAGTTCGTTAAAATTACTGTCACGTTTGACGTATAGATTTTAGCACTACGGCATTATTAATTTCATTAAACCCTATTCGTGGAAAAATAAAGTTGTTTATTATATTACATATGCGCACTAGCAATTACAAAATGTACGTTTTAACTCATAACATCAATTTGTTTAAAAAAATCAGCGTGTTATTAGCAGTCCTAGAAAAATAAAAAATGAGTTCACCTTTTGACATACAATTAACAGCTTCAGTATACCACTACTTCTCATAGCACAAGAACATCATTTACCAAATGCATTTGCAGGCGCTAGAAGTTTAATGATGTTCTAAAAGCTTCGTATAGCGGAATACTTTAAACACAGTATTCTCATTAGTATGTTCACAAGCACGTAGCTTTAGCTAAAGCTATTCTATTCACGATGTATTCATATTCGGGCCATTAAAACAGTGGATATCTACATTTATACAAGACTTAATTACAACTGCATACAAATTTGATGTATTTAATGTCGGTCGTTATAACTACATATGTTTCGTACCTGAACAGGTAGAGAGAATGTATTACGTACCAAAGATATTACGTCCAGTATGCATCTGTTTTATGTAATTCCAATAACTACTTGGTGTACAAAATTTATGTGATTCCCTTCGTTAGTAGGTACAATGTATGCTTTTACGGTTTATACAATTTTGCAAACTTTAGTTTCAAGTAAGTATTGTGATGTACCGCCTCTGGCAGCTCGGATTTAAATGTTTAGCGCCGTAAATTTGTCGGATTTGAAAATTGTTTTGAAGTGATGGTTACGCCACTGTTCATTTTATTAAGGCATTAAAATGGGATTTGCTGATGATAGGAAATAATACGAGATACTTTTATATTATTTTTAAAAATACAAAATACAAATAAAATATTTGAAATACAAAAATACAAGAATACCTATACGCATACGGGGTGTTTATTTGGGAGATATAGTTAGACGTTTCTAGGAAAGTTTTATAGGTAGGATCTTGAAAATGTGTACTTAGAATTCACTCTGAACCTATCGTTAACACTGAGGTGGGAAAAATACATACATGAATGTATTTCAAATGCAAAATTCAAAATACTCATAAGAGAGTATTTGAAATACAAAATACTTAGGGAAAAATCATCAAATACAAAATACAAATGTATTTCAAATACTGTATTTTCAATACAAGTATTTTGTGACTGCCCACCCCTGCCTAAGCTAAGTACAAAAGCTTCGACCGTGAGCCCGTGAACCGTGTTGTGAATGTAGTATCTGTTGCATAACATCCTTTCATCAATTTCCACCCTGAAACCCTGAAAGGTGATGGCAGAAGCTACCAATAATAATTTAATTAAATATCAAAGAGGGGAAATGAAATTCCTGACGATAATCGCACTATCCGAAAGTAAGCTTAGAGTTAAAATTGAGTGTAATTTTTATAACTAATTTGGAAGGCAGGTGTAAGGGTAAGCGATGCATTTAATAGGTATCCTGGATGGTTTTTCTGTAGCTCTTTTCCCTTCTTGTAATCAACGAAGACTCGCGGAGCTAATCTCAACTAGTTTGAGAGGGAAACTTTTCTGTTTTTATTTATTCTCCCCATTTCCTGTGTTTTATTTGTGTTTACCTATTCGATCCTTATAAGCGCAACACACACGCACATATCACGAGCAACTCGTTCAAAACGTGGAGTCCGAACACTAGACAGGTTTGTACCTTGACGATCATCTGCCTTGGGGGTTTCAATTAGTTGGCGGGAAAGTTTGTTTTGGTTTCGAGTTGCGCAGTCGTGCTCGATCGCACCTGGATATGCTACAGCCCAATGAACAAATTATATGACTTATGGTGTCACCTAGTTTTATAAGAAATATATAGCTGCGCTGTAGTTATATAAAGTGGAAATGAAGTGTTATAAGGGTTCTAATGGCAACCTTTGTTTTGTAAAGGTGATATTGCACTCCTAGAAGTAAATAGTTCCCATGTTTTATAATTGTAGTGCTGTAAACGTGTTGGAAACTATCTTTTAAACCTTTTGGTAATAGTGACTTTAAGTGATGTAGTGAAGTTTTGTAATGGTGTATATCACTTTGCTTATATCACTATCAGTGTTGAATTTTTATTAGTATTATTCAAGATACTTCAATAAAACCATAGTGCTATTAGCAATTTGTGACTCTTTTACATAACATAAAGTGATGTAGTATTACTATAAGTTCTTTAAGTCATATTGAGGCTCTTACAGTTTTATTGCGGTTATTTAGAAGGGTTTGGGCATTTAAAGATTACCATTACCATTACCTTTCCGAAAAAATGGATTCCATCTTATACACGAACGTCAGAGGCGGCGGCGAAAAAAGTTCTAGACAATAAACGCCACGGTGGGAACGAGTAAACAATTGTTTACAATGTTTGAAAACAAACTTTTATGCAAACAAATGTAGTTCTTTACAAAGAAATAGATACGGTTTTTATATTTTACTTCAATAAGTTTGGTCACGCTAAAAGTGCCACGCCGCTGGTAAAAACGGGCCAGAGTAAATGTATTTAATTGCTTGTGAAATGCAATACATTATAATGGCGTTTAAATTTTTTCGAAGTATAATAACATTTGAGTCGACAAAGTGGCGATGGCATATTAATTTGGATCCAAGGAATCCATCAAACGAACTTCCAATTTTATAACATCATAAACACTTTCAGCAAAGCAACTACAATAAGTATTTGTGAAGCAGGGCCGCCGTCAAAGAAAAACGGCATGCACACATATTTTATTCATAATACCCTGTGAGAGCGAAAGAGAAAAGTGTACATTGTACACTGGCTTACTAAGACTGCGCATGATTTCATTTGCGTTACTGCTACAGCTACAGCACCACTATAAAACTGTTACATCACTTTATTTCACCGTAAACAGTAACGCCGCTTTCTAGGAGGTTTGTAAGGTTGTGGTATAACGGTTCTCAATATACTTACGTTACCACTGTTTATATAACTTGAATTTATATAGAGGTGTTCAAAAAATGTCGTGGAAACCGTTATAGAAACAGCCATTTAAGCTCTTTAAGGGGGTTATATAGGTGATATAGATATTTCAAGCAATGTTTTATATAACTCCATGTTTTATTATTTGGTAACGGTGACGTTTTACCGACCCTTATAAAACGGAAAATGTTCATTGGGAGTATAGGTAATAGTTCAATATCAAAAGTACTATAAAATAGTTGAGGCTCTACAATGAGATAATATACTATTAATGTAAGATTAAAATAGGATTACAATATAAAATAATCAAATACATACATAAACAGTTAATAACTGAAAATCACAACAAATATTCAAATTGTGGTCCATTTGGCTCAGTGCAAAGGTTTAGTCGCCATCTCGTTAACAAATTATTTCATGCCCAACGCACCGCGCACCCCCTTCAAAACCCCACTCCTTCAAAAATTAATTTTTCTTTCGCTTTACTATTAAATCAAATGATTCTCCTGAAAATTTGGAGTTGATAACGTTGAAAATTTAGGACAGAAAAACGGATTTTTCCCTTCGTTTTTTGAGTGGCATCCATATTTTAGATTTTCGGATACCAGTTTATATAACAACCTGATACTAATTTTTAAAGATCTGTCACCTAATAAAATATTTGGATTCCTTTTTGATTCACCTTGTATAAACGAAGTTTTGATGCGCTTGGTTTTCCTAACGCATCTGTTGAAAATAGATCCTTTCTTGACGGCCAAACACATATGTAATAGTCCAGTAACCTTGTCGCCTGAAAGGGGTGGTACCTTGCGTTAAATCCGGTAGTTCTGATTTTTTGCTAACTTATTTATGATGTTACCCCAATGAATAATCCAAGTTTGAGACCTCGAGCGTCGAACGCAACCTTGTCATAAATCGAAAAAACCGCAACATTTTCGACTTTATTTCAGTTTTTGGCGATTTTAAGCCTAAAGGACTAGTTTTTCGATAATACCTACGCAGTACGTTTTTAAAGTAGACTAAATTGTCTACAATATGAGATGAAAACTGTCTCTATAGACCCGATAGTTTCCGAGATAAAGCTTTTCAAAGTTTCTCATTTTTGTCGAACTTCGCAATTTTTAGCAATATTTTAGGCGCCACTCAAGTAACACAGGCGGGCTCTATCAGAGGTTCCTAGAACTACACAGGTACAGGCGTGGTTGGGAGTCACACTGTACCCTCTCCCTGGGGGTGGATATCGAAGTCACAAGAACTCTGCCCCAAAATGATATCCAGAGGCGCTGCCCCACAAACACCTCTTGTGGATGATTCCTTGCGGTTGCAAGAGGGGTTGTAGGAACGAGTGCAGCTGCAGGAAGACAGGGATGACAAGCTTATCAGCATGGACGAAGTGGGGGGGGGGCTTGGGGGCTAAGCCCTTCCAAACTTCAATTTAGCCCCTCTAACTTACCGTGACATCTTAAAAAACTATAGACATTATACAAATATACATACCTCTTCTCATATTATCTGTGGGGCTTGACCCCCCCCCCCCCCCCCCCGATCTGTTCACCTAACTTCGCCCATTCTCATCAGTCTGCAGGCACTGCAGCGGGGCCTCCTTGACAACGTACCGGATATTGCAGTAGAAATAGACTTCGATTCCCCAGAAGGCGGCGATCTGTCCGATGTCGACATGGAGGTTGTCTTGTGGGCACAAGACATCGACGATACATCGCGATCCCCTGATAGGGACATGCCATCACGATACGATGATCTACATACGGACGAACCTCAACCGGGTCCTTCCAAGAAGGCAAAATTAACTTCATTTTAACATCCCACCATAAAACGTACAGAGCTTCGATAATATAACAGGGGTATATTTCAGAAATATGAAAAATGTAAAAGATAGGGAGGGGGGAGTCTGCGTACTCCTCAAACCTCTTTAGAATACACAACAATATAATCGAGGGTGGGGGCCCGAAGAAATAGGATCAAAATTCGTTCAGAACAAGAAATTATTGCTAAAAATTGCAAAGTTCGACAAAAATGAGAAACTTTGAAAAGCTTTATCTCGGAAACTATTGGGTCTACAGAGACAGTTTTCATCTCATATTGTAGACAATTTAGTCTACTTTAAAAACGTACTGCATAGGTATTATCGAAAAACTAGTCCTTTAGGCTTAAAATCGCCAAAAACTGAAATAAAGTCGAAAATGTTGCGGTTTTTTTGATTTATGCCATGGTTGCGTTCGGCGCTCGAGGTCTCAAACTTGGATTATTCATTGGGCCAACATCATAAATAAGTCAGCAAAAAATCAGAACTACCAGATTTGACGCAAGGTCTGAAGTATAAGGTTACTGGACTATAATAAGTATAAGTAAGAAAAATGCGAGCATCAAGATTTATGGATTTAAAAAAATTTTTAACGGTGGGACGAAATTATATATTTTGCAGAACCAAATGGCCGCAACAGTGCAGTTCGTAGGGCTGGTGGAATGGAATGAACGCAAGGTAAACACGTAGCGGTTATTATCTTTTTTCTCGCTCGACAAGGAATTTTAAACCACATAAAAAACCATATTTCACATGTATTTATATTCAAAATAACTGTATTTTTCTACTTCCTTAATATTATTACGAAGGAACAACTTTGTTCATTACAATAAGCGAAAAGTTGTCACGTTTTGCGGATAATTACAAACAAATAAAAACATCTAATATATCGGGAATTACCTAAACAAAATGGTTAATTAACATAAAAAAATTTATCTAAATAGCACTTGGCTTTTGAGTTTTAACTCAAATTAAATTCTTCAAGGTAAAAGGTAATAAACAGATAACAAAAGTAAAGGTAACGAACAAAGTTAATGAAAAATTAATTAAGAACGTAACAAAATGAATTAAATAAGTTATTTAAATTGAATCAAAATATAAGTTAATCAAGTGATTAAGTGTAGCAATCAACAGTAATTTCAAATTCAAATAAAAACAAGCAAAAGGCGAGGTTAGTTAACTTATCAATCTTGTTTCCAAAATTGACGCAAGATGGCAGCATTTGAAAATCTTCTAGAAAATAATCTTCTTAATTCAGTAAATATCGGAAATGATTATAGATGAAATGATGAGCAGCAATTAGTGTTATTAATCAGGAAACTAATCATCGACGTTCGACAGCAAGTTCGACTCAAGACAAATTCTTCACAAAATGGCGGTACACCGTAAATAAGATGTAAGACCAAAAGAAATCCAATATTAAACGCTAGGACAAATAATATGAATTACTGTCAGGAATTCCAAGAGTAACGTGATATTTAATACAAAAGAATTAGGTACATACCTCGAGGATTAATATTTTCCTGGAGCGTAGCAAAACTTTTAACGTAAACGAAACCAAAATGCGTAAAGCCGTGTAATACGATTTAATGGTATTTAGAATAAGCAGGTGATTCTAAATAGGCACAAATATTGATCGAAACTTTCACATTAAAGACGATAAATATCGATGATAAGAAACTTGTGAAAATTCAGTAGCACTTAGTAGCGTGTAGTTAAGCAACACAAAGTACAAAGACGCGCAGTTAAAAATCGAGCAACTATTTATGTAAGCATGAAAAGATTTGCTGGTGACGTCACGGAACTAACGAAATCGTAAAGGATCAGAAAGGATCAACCAATCAGAGACTAAATGACGTAGGTACACTGATAGCCAATAGAAAAATTATGCATTTCCGCCGAGTAGGGAATCTGTAACGGAACCAACGCAAACGCTGCGACCAGAACGACGCTTTGCTCAAGAAAAAAACAAAAGAAATGCAAAAAAAGTATCGGGAGCGAACTCTCTTGACAAAGTATAGAATTAGGAAATTCGTAACCCTGTAATTAATCCTTACTAAAATCAAATGATTGACTTTTGCGAATTGGGCAAATAATCGAGCAACGTAACAACTTAGTTTTTATAAGAACGCCGATTTATTATACTTCACTGCAAAGAAAAAAACGTTTTTATCTGTGAGGGGGAGGGTTTACAGATTCCACCCCTGCTTACTACTTAGGTACGTGATTCAACAATGAACAACATTTGTAACTATTATTACTTTGAACATTTTCATGCGGAAACTTACCTGTTTTATTTAATATAAACGGGGATACACGCGATTCTCGCGTTTTGCGTGCTTTGGGGGGAGGGGGTATCTGTGATTGTAGGTTGTAATAGCTTTTGTTTTAAAATATCACACCTTGTTGAGCTGGTTTAGTTGCTTGAAAAAAGAAAAAAAATTTACATTTTTGTACCTTTTCAGATTTTTGACCCTGTGGGTATCTGTAATTTAGCAAGTTATTAACCCTTAAGTACGGACGTGTCGTCTCTCAGACTACTCGTAATATTTAAATACAGATATTTTCATTACTAATTTTTTTAGAAACTTGTTACTCGGTATACTCTCAATCGAAGACGTCTAAATTACACTGCCGAAGTAAAACTGATTTGGGTCGAATTATAGTACTCGTGTTACTGTAGTTAGAAAATCGTCCGTCGTCTGCCAGACTACACGTCAGTACGAATGTTTTACTTTTAGCTATTGTAATACCTATTTTATTTATTTTGTTTTTTGAATTTTATTTTATCTATAAGTGCTTATGTAACCCCCCAGAATTGAAATAATAGCCATATTTTATTTAGTTTTGTTTTAACTTAATAAGTTAAAAAATACGACTTTTTCCTATTTTTTTACTACCGTCGTATAATAAATGGTGTTACTAAAATGGTATTCTGTTATTTTGGGTTTTCTAAATAATTTCGACTATTGCAAGATATGTATTGAGCGTATGTAGCAACATTATACAGTATTTTTAAGTTTTTTGAAAAAAAAAAAAAACAAATCATCAGGTAGTCCCACAGACGACACGGCCGTGACAACGTACTGAAACTGGTACGACCGTACTTAAGGGTTAAAGTAACTAAAATAAAGGATTACATTTACTTACATTTGACGTAAAAATCACAAAAATGGGTTGATATTTGGTAAAGATATACGAATTCGTTCCTACCTACTTATAGTAAATTTTAACAAATTATTAAAAAAAATGTAAAATGCAAACTTTTTGGAATAGATTTGAGACCAAAAATACATAATGGCCCTTTCACAATGTTAATTACGTCTTTGCACATAGTCTTTGCCCAAAAATTAACGAAAATATAACAAATTCCGTGTGAACTTCATAAGGCTAGTTTAGAATGAATTTTGAATGCAAAAGAACTCAATTTGAACACTGGCAACTTTTTGGGAATACGTATGGCCTTAGGGAGAACGTTTTAACATTCATCTTTAAGTATAGTAAAACTAAAAATACCATAAAACATAAAATGTACAAACAGAAGCTGGTCTAACGTTGCATAACATCTGTTTTATAGAAAGACCTTCTCTACCTTACAGTTTCAAATTTTTGTTTATTTCACTAACTAAAGGCCACCATTTACACGTATATGTACAGCAGTAAATATGGATTTTACTTCCTCTTAATTACAATATAAGTTGTATATTTAGAAGTATAGTCAAAGTATAGGTATTCTCTTTGGTATAGTGTAACGTAACAATACACTTGCTACCTACTTTAATCAATAGATATTAAGTTAAATATGTAGACAAAAACATTTTTCTCGGTGAAACATTCGACTATATATGTTACCTACGACATCGTTCATCGTTAAAAATCTCTAAATTCGAAATAAGCACACAAACATGTACATTCCGAAAGTTACCGAAAGAAGGTATCGGGATACATAAATTAGTCTACGATGAATGCTGTTACTACTTTTTACATCATTTTAACCATGAAAATGTTAACGCGAGGCATAATAGAATCATTTTTCATCATTTAAATAACTTTTCAACTTGAAATAATTAAATTTCCATGTTATCGAGAAAAAGTTTCCGATACTTGTCATTTTTGAAAATTTTCGCGAAAATACTTTCTGGCATTGTTTTAATGTTCGAAATGGGTTAAGGACCTCGGACAGACAAACTTTGCATGTTTAGACAAAATTTCCACCCAAAAATAAGCACAAATAGCGAATTCTATTTTACACGTAATCTCCATAAGGAAACTTTGAACGTATTTTCTAAGTAAAGAAAATATATTTAGACACAAATACCGCTTGAATAAGATGACGGACTTTTATACTAAAATGTTTAAAACTTACTTTGAAAAAAATTAGTGCAGATATTTACGTGGTTTGCGGGGTATCTATAATTGTAGCATTAATTTGTAGGTTATAAATTTATAATAGCTTTGGTTTTAAAATATCACATCCGCATTCGTCAGGATTCGGCGACTGTCGGTAAAGTGCACAGCAACACAAACATATACACACGTCTCGGTTATTATATAGTGATAGCGTAGGTATTAGATTTGACTGAAAGCATAAACTTTTTACAGTAAGTTTTCCTCAATTGGACATATTTCAAGTAAGTGCCACATTGCAGCGACAATTGAGCTGAGCTAAGTCGAATAGGATTCTACTGGGAAATAGGATCGGCTTATCACTTGTGTTATACAGAACTGCACCTACTGCATACCCACTAGCATCTCTTTTTAAACTGAATTTTTGCTAAAATCTGAAAATTCTGAAATTGGGTGGCAATTGAAACAGAATAATACCTCTTCTTGCCAAGAAGATAATGTGTCATACAATTGAAATGGCTCAAAGTACTGTATTTCTAGTGGCCGTTCTTGATTAGCTATTACAAACAAAAATCACCACCTTTCACCTATTCTACCCACTGGTGTACCAATAAAACAAAGAACTCTTTACTTATTATGACGTGATGACACCAATAGATGCAAAATAATCTTTTATTTTATGAATAATAATTCGTAATCTCCCCCTAGACCAACTACGACCAGGTTTATCTCCTGAGAAGGTATTATTGAATTAATGTTTCGCCCTTCTTCTTGTGAGCATCATATCAACAATTATGCTATGCTTGTGAAAAAAGTATCCGGTAGTAAAAATAAATGGATATCATTTTTTTGTTTCATATACTCGATTAAACGTCATGAGTGAATTATATGTCACGAACACTACAACCCGTAGCAAAATTCCAAATTTTGTGTAACTATTTTGTTAGTGGTTATATATTTATAATCTATTATACCTACGTCGCACAAATAATTTTGCAATCAATTTACAACTCATAAAGCAGCATTGTCTGAGGTGTACAAATATTTGCACGAATCCGTTAAGCCTGGAGAACGTGGTTAAATTAAAGATTATACCGCGGGCTAATTCCATTATACAAATTAATTCTCCGTAATGATTCGTATTCGTACTGATACGGTATGTTGATATTTGAAGTACAACAAGATCTACATCCTATTCCACTTGGTACATGTGTAAGAGAACACCAATAACTTTCAGTGACATTTCACCATTTTAACAAAAAATGTGAATTCTTTAGATTTATTAAATCCTTATAAGAAGTTATATTAAGACACTCCTATATCTACTTGTATAAAATCTGAAAAGCATATAGATAACGATGTATTTAAGCTTCTTGTTATGTAAAATTACACCATTAGCTCTTGTACACCGTGTTTAGTAGGTAAAATTAATTAAAAGCTCCAAGTTACACCGTTTCTTTTGTTAAAATTCACGATTACAAACTTGGGTTTAAGTCCTTCCACAATAATATTATTTTGTTTTTCAAGTACCCACTACAACTCGCATTGTTTGTACTGTTTAGAAACATGAATGTACGAACATAAGTATGCGATACGTTGTACTCCCTTAAATACGAGAACGAAAATCTGTTATACTTTTCGAAAAAAACAAACATGTATGTGTGAATATGATCGGAATGGAACTAAATCTTCGAAAGTAAATTGAATTTTTCAAAATTGCAATATAAATCAACGTTTCTGATATACATGCAATTTAAGAAGAGTAATAGCGGATATGTAAACTACTAATCCTATTTTCATGAAAATACCTACTCTAAAACGCAAATATCGTAAATCAAATTTTCGATAAATATAATATATTTCAGATGACTTACGAATTTTAATGGCCGATTCAAAAGTTATCTGTACTTGATTGGTTATGTCTGACACAAGTTACTACAAGTAAATTATCTAGAAAACATTTTCAGGAAGTACAAAATGTTTGCTTTCTCATAAGTGTCTCAGCTGAACGTCTTATTAAACAACAAGTATAAGATCTAAATTGCATTTGAGGTTGATGAAATTTAAACAAAACTATGGATGCTCGTCTGTCTGTATTAATTATTGACAAATACTTCCACGGAGAAACCGTTAAGCATAAGCGCTTTGGTCTACGACGCGAAAGGTTCCATTAAGACCGTCTCCGTTTTAATACTTTGAAACATTTACTTAATTCTTAATGAATTTTCATGAAATATCCATTTCAAATTTATAAGGCGAAATGTTAGAGTTTTGAACAAATTTGTTTAGTCTATTTCGTTAACTAAAGTGAAAGGATTTGATTAAGTTAATCCATCGCCTACGAATTCAAAAAGTCATTCATAGAGAATACGTAATAGTCTATAAATTGGTGATCGATTAAGGCGATTTCATCCATCAGAACTGTCAGGCTGACAATAAGCGAACTTTAACATAGAAACGAACATTATTAAATAACTTTACGGTGGCTAAGATTAACATGTTCTTGAGGCCTTTAGTGCTAAAGGAATTTTTATTCAGGCTAAGATTATGCTCTACCGTTTCGTTTAAGAAAAAAGTTGCTCTGGTGGAATATTTGCACAGACATTTTAGAAGTTTGTATATACCACAAACTTAAGATTTTAGTTAATTAGAACTTTGTATATTAATATATTCGCCAATAACCTTTTATTCAGTTACCCTTCATTATAGGTTATGTATTTAGAATTAAACATACCTGTATGGGAAACATTTTTAAACATTGAAACATTAACTAAGAAAGTATCGTTACGTTGCTCGATTAGTTGCTTAATTCGCAAAAGTCGATCGTATTGAGTTTAGGTCAGAATTACAGAGTTACGAAATTTCCTAATTCTATATTCTGTCAAAAGAGTTCGCTCTCGATACTTTTTTCTACTTTTTTCTATCTTTCTTTTTATTCTAATCGTCCCATTGAACCGCTGAGCTTGCGTTACAGATTTTTGACTCGGCAACGACAATCGGTATTCTAATTGGCTACCAGTTTACGTCACCTAATCTCTGATTGGTTGATCTTTTATTTTCGTCCGTTCCGTCACAGCCGTTGAGTCGCCACAAATAGTAAATAAAAATACGTAAATAGTAGCTCGATTCTTAATGACGTCTTAGTTTTACGTTTTACGTATCACATTTCACTTATGGTGTAACGCAACCGTCATTTTCTCAAAGAATTTTTTGAATTCCTACCTGCAAATACTTCCGTTCTACTTGCTGTCGAACGTCGATGGTTAGATTCCTGATAACAACGTTAATTGCTGCTCATCATCTCACCTCTGATTATCTCCCAATTTCTGAATTAAGAAAATAACTTACTACAATATTTTCATCTGCTGCCATCTTCCGTCAACCTTTGGAAACAAGAATCGCTAAGTTACTATAACCTCATTTTCGCTTATTATTATTTGAATTTGACTATTATTATTGCCTAAATTACTTGATCATCTCTTATTTTGTTTCACTTTAAATAACTCATTTAATTCATTTTGTTACGTTCTTAATTAATTTTTCACTAACTTTGTTTATTACCTTTAAAATTACTTTTGTTATTCGTGGTATCTTTTCCTTGATAATTTAAATTTGTTTAAAGTTAAGATTCAAAAAACGCAATTGTTAATAAATTAGTTACATGTCAACACTCGATACTGTCTCAAGTTCATAACTGTACGTAAATTCAACAGCACTGTGGTTGCGCAATCAAAGCTACTGGTGTGTAGGAAGGTAAGCTTTGTTTAATTACATTTACTGACTTTTGTACAGTTAACAAGTCGGTTACAAATATATTATATTTTGTTATCTACCCTCACTCATTTGTTAAAATGTTTCATTTAATGTTGGGAAACAGTTTTGTTAAACATTATTCCAAGTGTTAACTATTACATTTCTTCATTATAACCACGATCACCCGTGTACTTCTTTACCGAATACTCATATTTCCTTTCAGCAGTCACACCACTGTTACTACAAGCTGCTAAGATTTTCGTAGTTCTTATTACAAGCTTTAACTTCCCAAAGAACTATCGTGGTGTCCTAGGTTTACTTAACTTTATTCGGTAACTTTATATAATTTAACTTTAGCTTTGACTATCCTCATTTGCTTACTGAATTTAAGTTCTATACCTACCCTCATATCGCCCCTTATAACTGAGCTTGCGAGTTATTGCATTATAAATTGCGTTACCAACCAAAAGTTGTCGTAACAGTATATTTTCATTTCAGTGCTAATTGGTTGTTGTCTTCTTGTCTCATAGATAGTGTTTTGCAGTATATTTAGCATTGGAATTTATTGTATGAAGGAAATTGAACAACTAGTTATGTATTCTTTGCATTTTTATCATTTTGCATTTAAAACAAATGTTAGAAATGTAGTTACATAAAAATTCAAATTATCGCAATTATAATGCAAAAGGTTCTTTCCACGTTATTTATATAATCTTATATCCTTATGTATTATATCAGTGGAAAGAACACGCAACCAAGCGGCCATGCTGTGACTGAAAACTAATCATGGGAACTTCATTTTGTTAATATGTAAGTTTTATTTTAGGTGCACCACTACTACGACGTTTCATCATTTCTTTATTAAATTTATAAGCGGTTTGAATATTATTCTATTTTGTCAATTATTCCTGGAGAATTGAAATAAGCAAATTACCTCCAACTTCTTTTATCAAGTGCCGTGTATCGTTTAAACGATAAATGCTTTTATCACGTATTGTGTTAAATTCAGAATTGAGGTTTATACTTTTTTTATATACATAGATTTTGTTTTTTTCCTTTACAGAATTGATTGCGGCAACACTCTGGCCTGAAGCGGTCGTAGTAAAACAGTCTATTATGTGAACTGATTCGTTAGAGTTCATACCAGATTCCACAAAAACAAATACTACAGGCAGTTTCGAATTTTTTTAATGGCTTCTATTATAAAGACCATTGTTGAGTTTTGTTCGTTTGCGTTGATACCAACTATTTAAACGGTATTTTGTAATAATAATTAAACAAAAATTACTTTTAACAATTTTTTTTACGTGAAATTTTAAAAATCGTAAACATTAACAAAAGTACAAAAAATAATACCAGGAAATAATACACCGTTGAATGTTTTTTGTCGAGAATCTGATGGTAAATAAAAATACAGGGTGTTCCATTTAAAATATTCGTATAAATTCTATTTAAAGTTCACAAAGTTTGAATTCTCATTTTAAACACTCGGTATAAAATAAATTACTTAGTTTTTTTTTGTAGAGTAACACCACATTAGGGTAATATTATTCGTCAAATAAATTTTTCCTTTTTTGAAGAATAACTTAGTTATGAATATTATAGTCCGACCTCGAATTGTACAAAATTTTCATAAAATAATTAATAACTTGGCAACCGCACATCCAATATAAAAAAAATTTTAGGCGTGGGATAAATATGGTTGGTCGATACATGAAGAGAAAAAATACAGGGTGTGCCATTTAAAAAAAAGTGACATTTTATTAAGAGATTTTTTGAAAAAAAATTTTCCTGGCTCCTTTGTGTACTTACACTACTTAGCGTCATGCCATTTAAAAGAATTTCCCGAAAGGTCCTCTTTTCTAAGGACTAGGCTATTTTTGTACAAATCGGAAAAATTTAAAAACATATCATGTGTTAACTCTTTCACCAAAAACTTACGACGTTTTCCCACGGTTCTAACCAATTGATACCAAGTCATGGGGATGTGATATTTTCATTGCCAACTTTTTTTTCTGTTTTTCAATTAGCGCGTGATCCACGTCACATTCCATGTGACTGTGACCGCTAATCATACACTTGTGGTCAATAGTTTCTAAAGACTTATTTCTTTGCATAAACAGTTAAAAACATTGCAGCTACATATATCTGAATAAAGGATAACTCTCTTCACGTCAACGGGCAAGTTTATTAACTCGAAATAGAGACATTATGTCGCGATTTGATTTACACCACGACCACCTACGCCCTCATGCCGCAGTAACTGATCAATTTCCCCCATCATGAAGTGTTGAGTTGTATGTCCATAACTGCTGTTTAAACTGATGAATTTACGAACGGGGTTGGAAGGCACTGCTGAAGATCAAAGGTGTAGCACTTTGAATCTGCATTTTCCTTAGCATAGGTTTTGTCAGCAGCTTTTCTTTTGTAGGCATCATCCGCCTCAGCATGATGAAGATGAATTTCATGCTTAATAAGTTCCTTTTCGGTGTCGTCAACTACAATGAGTTTCAATTGTAAAACATCACACTTATGGCAGGTGTCGACCTTTGGCTGTTTAAATGATAAGTTTAGCTTATGAAACTCAGCCTTGTAAATACGTCTCGACAACACAACTTTTCGATCTTCCAAGTACAAATCGTACATCTTCTACAAAGTCAAATGAGGAGCTAAATATTTTTTATCATTTCTTCTTCTAGTATAGTGAGATTCGGAACATGGAAATGAATTTATGTGTTGTACCACTTCTTGTATTACCTCAGGATCGAATTTATTCGCAGGCCCAAGGCAACCTCGTTTATCACTATAAACTACTCCAGAAACTTATTTACCAGAGTTACGTATCGCTAGAGTAACAGACATCTGTGTTTCGTCTAAAGTTTTCATAAAGTAGCCCCGACAAACTTTGGTTTTTTGACCATTAATCTTAAAATAAAAAGTGTGGCTTATTTCTATACATATTTTTGAATTTAGCCGCGTCTTCTGACCGTTTTCTTTTTACTGCTGTTGGTTTTGTCTCGGAGTGACAGCTTGGTAAATTTTTTATTTGACGTTGCCTTATTTATTTCTTTGCCATTTGCAGTAACGTACATTTGTTATGATATGTGTATATTCTATGGTTTAGTACTTATTTGTGATCGATATTATGGACCCTACCTAATTGTGCACTAGGTGGCGCAACACTTCACTTTTTAATATAAATTCTTAATTTTCTAATTGGTTGAAATATTTTCCTAATCTCGTAATGGCCTCGAACCTCGTTTCCGGCGTGCTACTCATCTCTCTCCTTTTAACGTCATTCACTCTCTACTATCTCTTTTTACTTCTTAAGCCCCTTAGGTTTACTTTTACTGGTCAAAGGGACTTCCTTTCGAGCTCTTTCAAGTTCTCAAACGGTGCAGACGCTCCATTTTTGTGCTGAGAAATCTTCACAAATTTCTTTAATTTTACGTTATATAAAACGGTTATAAGTGAAATTTCGTCAACTAATTGGTTGTGGAGAAACCACCTGCTTATTTCTACCACTTCCAAACGTATACAATTACGGTTTTAATACAATTATTACGTGTCGCATCTGAGAATCGTTTTCAAGCTCGGCGTCAGTGATTAAAACTCATTGGGTATGTACTTATTCGTTTACTATCTTCAAAATTACATTCTTTCCTTCAACTTCTCGTCTCTAATTTCTCATAATTGTCCTAGCGTTCAACGAATGGCCTAGTGTTCAACGAATAGCCTAGCATTCAACGTATCGCTTCCCGTTTACCGTATTGTTGATCCTGTCAACTACCATTTTTGGGCCGGTAACATCGATTTCTGCATTGACAACTCGCCGCCATATTCTCAACTTCATCGAAGACTACAAACTTCATTTACCTTTTCTGCTTCCTTATAAATTACTGTACCTTTATTTTCCTTTAAACTTTAAATAATTTAATTTGTGGATACTTTACCCTACCGAAATTATTTGTTTTAGTAAATTGCTTTACAGTTAACTTAAATATTTTTATGACGTCATTCATTTTGTAAATACCTCATTCTAACTAAATTTGCTCTTCAGTTAATACTTTTGTTACATAAAGTTAAATATTATTTTGTTTGCGTTAATTGACTTGTACGTAAAATTGTATTAATTACTCCCTTTTACCTTAACTTTTAACTGCTGATAAATTCAAGCCCTTTTGCTAACTTATGCGCAGTATCCGATCCTTCAAGTGAATCGTGAGTAATTAAGTATTCTCGTAGTTTGGGACCGAACCATTATTTCTGATCCAATTTGTACTAATTTTCTTTATTTAGATTACATCGCTTCGGCAGACTCTTTGCAAAGTGATCTCCACCGAACATTATACACAGGTACCTTATTTTTATTACTTACTTACTTGGCTTACTGCGATTGTATCGTATGCTGGAAATATTCAATGTTCATGCTAACGTACGTAATTCATTACGAGTAGTTTCTTGCAACGCTACTTGAAAAGGTAAAGCGGATCTCTAATTAGTATTATCACCATTGAGTGAGTCACTACAATTTTTGATTATTATCCAATTACATTAATCTGTTTTACTTTATTTTGAACAATTGATTTATGTTATAGTTATTTGTGTACATATTTTGACCGAGTCATTATTATATTCTCGTCAAATTACTTTTTATTCTCATTATTGCTCCATTACCATATTTCTCTTTCAGATTACTACGTTTACTCGTCTCCGAATTGAGACTATCTTCGCAGTTCATATTCTCAATTTTAGCTATTACCTTTAGAACTTGCGTGGCGCCCATTTTCTTTATTGAGTATTCGTTGCTCATCCTGCTTATACTACATACAACCCACTTTCTCTCATCCTTACTAATCCACGCCCAATCGTCCATATAACTGAGCTTACTGGTGCAATACCTATTTATAAATTGTGTTACAATTCTCAATTCTTGTCGTAACACATTTCACCTGTATTTCTTTTCATCTTCCTTTCATTTCATTTCTTTCTTGTATTGGTCCCATATTTCTTTTTATTATTTGTTTCAGTTTGATCAGTTGCCTTTATTTTTAATTTGTTTTTTATAGTTGTTAAAGGAACCTCATCCTCGCTACTGGAAACATGTGAATCTAAATCTACACATTCACTGTTTGGATCGTAATTTTATTTTTCACACTATCATCATCGTCAAAAACTTGATCATATGAATCTGAATTTTCATTTTGAATTTCTGCCGTTTCGGATACATTCGATGACCCTTGCGCATCTTTTTCCTGATTTTCCAAACTGTTGTTAAAAGGCAACGAAGCATCATCAGATTCAATATTTGTAGAATGAACAGCTGTCAAATTTGCAAGTAGTGGCAACCCTAGTGTTTCTTTTTCTACATTTTCCACATTGTCGTCACTAGGAAACACAACGTCTTTACATTCAACATAGGTGGAATGGAAATTCGCAACAGGTGTCGTACTAACAAGTGGCGACAATCCTATAAGTAGTTTAATCAATTCAATCACAATACTTTCGATTAGAAAATATTAGCTTACCTAGGTCTAAACAAGCAAGATCCAGTAACATTTCAGTTCTTTTCGATACCATTGTAACTCTATAAAACCACTTATAAACGAAGCCATTTACTATTCCCATTAATTGCAGAGGTATTCCCTAATAGGCACTGTGGACATATTGTAAATTTTCAAAAAGTTAATTTGTCGTGACACTTGAAGGAACATATAATATTATATTAAGCGGAGAGAATAGTAAAATGAATTCAGTTGAATTAATTGTTCCATTTTTATTTTGAATTATTACTAACAACCGTAAATAGGATATAAATTATTAAGAAAGCTGACAAAAAACTGAAAGTATCTTTCTTTCCCCGCTAAAGAGCGATGAATATTAATGGAATGTGATTATGAAATACGAATAAATAATAAATTCCAAAAAATGCGATCGCAGATTTGCATACTAATTTCATAAACTGAATTTCCATTATTTATGAACCTCCCACAAGATTAAAATACTTATTTTCTGAATATTCTTAAAGTTATCGTATACTTCTTTGTACAGGTACACATTTGCACCCGAAAACGTACGATGTATGTGTATACACGGCATTATTGGATATTCGCGTTTCCGTGTAATTATACGAAGTTACCAAAATATTTAGGTTAATTATGTAACTTGTTAATTAGGGATTATAAATTCTGGTAGGTAAAATATTTTACAACTGAATTTTCAAGTCTCTCCAACTTTGTTGTGTGGCCTACAACATTGAAGTTTTTACATTCAAGTGTGTAATACATTAATAGATAACAATGTCAGTATATAATTTTCGATTGACTTCAAGCTGCTGCGATTTAATCAAAAAAAGCTCCTCCTTTACGATATAATTTAAGATGTAGCTTGAGTTAATAACATTACCTTCGAAATGAACGATTTAATTGAATTTAAATTATTGAATCGGAAGAGAATAATAAATTAATTTCATTTCCTTTTTAACATGAAGTTAAAACCCCAGCATGGCAATTATTGATTATATTGTGTAATGGTTTGGCCTTACGATCAGATAATGCTGTTTACATTATTAAAAGACAATTTAGAGACTCGATAAAAACGTTAAAAGGATTCAATTCGACAATAATAAATGCAATCATTGTTTTTTTACGAGTATAAAGTTAAGCGTAGCATTTTTTGTTCTAAAATATAAGTGACACAAGCAAAGGAAAACAAAAGGCGGTATTTCTGGAAATATATTTTAATTATGCTGCAGCTTTGGTGTGTTTAAAGGCTATAGTTTGTGATGTGAATGATGATGCGTACTTGCTTTTAGTGAGCATTTAATAATGAAAAAGCCGAGCGATAATGACGGTTTTGACGCCTTCTGTACACAAATGAACTTGCATTTTAACTGACCACCATTATGAAGATGGAAAAAATGGCAGACACCTTCGAAAGATCTGTGGGAGGTAGGCGAATTCATGCGAACTGCTTGGTTTTAAAACAAGATTTCCACGTTTCAAGCCTATAGGAAACCGAAAATTGTTTTCCGGCAAAAATTCAAGCGAAACTCTAGAGGATGACGTTGATCTCCGGTGTGGTGCACCACGTATCCGTTAGAAAGCTTCCTGTGCCAGATTCGATTTGAGCGACCCAAAAAAACCCCAGAAACAATTTTCGGTTCCTTATATAGCCTTTAAACGCGGGGGACGGTTGTCGATGCCTGACTTGGAATCAGCAACCCAAAAAAACCCCAAATGAAATGTCTAGAATCATTTGAGAGTGAATTTCAGAAGAAGCTTCGGAGATGACGTTACTCAGCCATTCTGAGCTCCAGGTGGGCGATGAGTCAATTTGGAGGTCATATTCGGTATCAGCAACCTTGAACGCTCTCGTGAACCCAAATTCAATCGATTCTATAAGTTTATAACGAAGTTAGGAATTTTTCTATGAAAATGCATTTTTCAGGATGCATTTTCCACTGCACAAATGCAATTTCGAAAAAAAAACATAATCAACAGTAGGTACAAAGTTTCTATTGAATTTAGGAAACGAATGCAGAAAACCCCATCTCAATCCGTCTTACTACAAAAATTTGGTAGGTTCAGTGCTTTATTTCCTCGCCTATATACAACGTGTCCAAGATAAGGATGAACAGCATGGGGATCTTGAAAACGGTAAGAGATACGAAGGCCGTTAAATTAGAGAAAAGTTGTATAATTTAGGGCATGTTCACATGTAGTTTGCAAAAGTTCATTATTGTTGATCGTTTCCGAGATTTAAAACAAAATGCGATTTTTGGGTTTTTCTTTTTTCGTAATTCCTACCTTTATTTTAAAAGATTTTTAAAAACCAACGATACTTCTTCATTGTCACTTTTTGAATTCTATTAGATGGCGTTGTCAAATTTTTTATTCGACGTTTCGTCTCCGAGGAACCATCATCAACTTTATTTTTTTATATCACCGCAACCAACAAAACACGCTGTATTCGATAGTATTTTTTATTACGAATTTAACGATGTATTGCACATTACGGTTTTGAAGCTTATTTTTAAGAAAAATTTTAATAAACACAGTAAACCTGTGTCCAGAAAATAACGACAACCTATTTGAACAGTTATTGTAATTATTTATCTTTAATTAAATAGGTTTAAAAGAGTTGTTAAATTTGTACATAAAAAATTTTTATCAAATACTAAAATTAATCTGAATATTTCTTAAAAAAAATTTGCTTCAAAACCATAATGTGTAATACATCGTTAAATTCGTAATAAAAAATACTATCGAATACAGGGTGTTTTGTTGGTTGCGGCGATATAAAAAAATAATGTTGATGATGGTTCCTCGGAGACGAAACGTCGAATAAAAAATTTGACATCGCCATCTAATAGAATTCAAAAAGTGACAATGAAGAAGTATCGTTGGTTTCTAAAAATTTTTTAAAATAAAGGTAGGAATTACGAAAAAAGAAAAACCCAAAAATCGCATTTTGCTTTAAATCTCGGAAACGATAAACAATAATGAACTTTTGCAAACTACATGTGAACATGCCCTAAATTATACAACTTTTCTCTAATTTAACCGCCTTCGTATCTCTTACCGTTTTCAAGATCCCCATGCTGTTCATCCTTATCTTGGACACGTTGTATAGGGTCCTGCACCTCACCTCCCGTCTTCTGTAGCTCAGTTATTTATTAAGTTAGGTTTTTGATATTTTGCAGACATTTCCTGTACCTCGGAGTATATTTTAGGAAAATATTTTTGATTATACAGGGTGTCCCAACAAAGTGTGACGCCATGATGATATATTTTTTTTAAATTATATGCTTTACTTTTTTTACTTTTTAGATCGTCTTTTATGCTTGCCTACATATTCCTAAAATTCTATTGAAATCGGTTCGATGAAACCAGCGAAAAAAAATCAAAACGAAAAAAAGTCGGTTTGCAGCACCTGGTTTTAAAAATTAATAAAAAACGCAAATAGTACATGGTTAATGAAATTTTACGACACACTCATTAAATAAAGTCTAATAGTCTCGTTTACCAAGCTTCATTGATCCAAATTATACAGGGTGATCAAAATCTAGTATCAAACTTCTCAAACTTTAAAGCACTTTATCTTTCTTATTTGCAAAACTTTTGAAAAACAATTTATTAACATAATATGTTTTGTGATCACAATTATCTCTCAAGTCTTAAGGTTACCGTTTCCTTCAAGGCACAAACGAAGACGAGTATGAAATGATGTTGCCACTCTTCTTAATAGGTCGGATGTAATGCTGTGAAATGCGTTCAGGATTCTTTGCTGCACGTTTTCTGTTTCATAAATTGTTTTTCAAAGGCGCCTTCGGTTTTTATCAATTAAAATGGCTATTGCAATAATTGATAAAATGACTTTTTCTTGAATAATTTTTACAATTTTAGGAATTGTCATAGAGTTGTACCTATTAGAAGAAAATGTTTGTTTTTCAATTCCGCATCGAATCACATCAAAATATGTAGGGGTGGCAATTTAAATATAAGAAAGATAAAGTGCTTTAAAGTTTGAAAAGTTTGACATTAGATTTTGATCACTCTGTATAATTTGGATCAATGAAACTTGCTAAACGAGACTACTAGACTTTATTTAATGAGTGTGTCGTAAAATTTTATCAACCAGGTACTATTTGCGTTTTTTTATTAATTTTTAAAACCATTGGTGCAAAACCGACTATTTTTCGTTTTTATTATTTTTCGCTGGTTTTTTCATCGAACCGATTTCAATAGAATTTTAGGAATTTAGGAATATGTATGGGACACCTTGTATAATCAAAAATATTTTACTTTGAGGTACAGGAAACGTCTGCAAAATATCAAAAACCTAACTTAATTAATAACTGAGCTACAGAAGACGGGAAGTGAGGTGCAGGACTTTGTATAGGTGACTATAGATTTTAAATTTGTTAAATTGGGCTTGCAATATGAAACTTTACGTTTTCGATGAAAACGTGAGAACTTAGTATAGGAAAGTGTGAGAGTATTCGATAGATAATTAAATTTTACATGCATTTGATAATACATGGTGTTCTAGCGAGTTATCACTTTTAAAGTAACCCATAATCTGGTATTAATTTTTGGACAAGCTCGTGTTTATTTCGGAATATTTTGGAAGTCTCGTAACCGAACATATACACTGTGGCCCGAAATAAAGGAGTACATTTTTTAATCTGAAATAACTTTTTTGTTTTTAGGGCGATTTATTTTCTTTTTACAGGGTTAATACCTCAGCATGTCCCCAATATGAGTGCAAATTTTGGTACAAATAAAATGTACAGGGTCGGACTTACAAATTTTTTTCTTTAATCGTGCATTTGTGATCGTTGCAAATGAAACATGTTTTAGCTAAATTTGAACTGATATGCTCTTTCGGTAAGGTAAGTACCCAGAACACTTCCGTACAAACGAAATTCTCCGAAATTGTAGGATTTGCGAAATATCATTTTTTTATTTAAATGGTACTAAGTACGCGCATTAGCCATAAACTAAAGAAAAATATCAAATTTTAATATTTATGTAAATTTAAATGTTTTTCTAATATCTTCACTAAAACGGAAGCTTCTTAGCACTAAATTACATCTTTCCCGCCATTTCTTCGAACGAATGCAGTTTGTATGGAACAACTTTGAACAGCGTACAATAAATGGGGCCATCAATTTATGGCGCAGAAGGCTACAAGAAGTGGTGAACAATCATGGTGGCCACATTCATAATATTTTACTTTAAGTTATAAATTATGTAGCTAATTTTCTTAGTTATAATTTGTGTTATTTAATAAAATGTATTATTTCCTTATTTCAATAAAAAAATGATATTTCGCAAATCCTACAATTTCGGAGAATTTCGTTTGTACGGAAGTGTTCTGGGTACTTACCGTACCGAAAGAGCATATCAGTTCAAATTTAGCTAAAACATGTTTCATTTGCAACGATCATAAATGCACCATTAAAGAAAAAAATTTGTAAGTCCGACCCTGTACATTTTATTTATACCAAAATTTGCACTCATATTGGGGACATGCTGAGGTATTAACCTTGTAAAAAGAAAATAAATCGCCCTAAAAACAAAAAAGTTATTTCAGATTAAAAAATGTACTCCTTTATTTCGGGCCACAGTGTATGTCCAATATAATGAATTGAACAAACTTTAGTAATCTGACCTTTGCATAGATTATTCAAAGATAATTTGCATATTTATTACCAATATGCAAACGATAGTATCCTAGATGTTTCATCATATTTGCACAATCATGACAAGAAAGTCTACATTTACATCTTGTACTTTCTAGAAGGAACGAGGATAGGATTTGAATTCACACGGGTCGCATTTTCCTTTCATGTATTAACCAAACAAATAGCATTTGCATCTAGAATGCTCAGTTAAGTGGATTTCATATAAAGACGATTCGGTTTTAATTCGCATTTTTAAATGAATGTAAATTTACAATGTCTTAAAATTTATAGGGACGATCGTATTTTAAAAAGCGATTGAAAATTTACAGTTGTTTTCAATTTTACTACGGGTTTCCTTTAATGGCGTGTTATTTCCTCCAAATCAATTTTTGTGTGATTTAGCAGTGTTACTTTTGTTTTATTTTGCAGTACCAACACTGAAATGGATAGCGTCGTTAAAGGCAGCAGTTACAAATAATGTCGTTAAGTTCTTTGGGGGTTTTTGAAATGGCAAAAGTGTTCCCTTTATTACATTTCTTTCCGTTCATCTTACTACCACGGAATATATGTATACTTCTCAAAATTACGCAACTTTATCAATATTAGTATATAAAAGAAAAGCACCACAAAATGGAAGTGAAGGTACAGATTTTACAACTGAATTTAGTTACACAGCAGATATTGAACTCATAAATTTTGGTGATATATCTGTTACGATTTTGTTGTTATGACCATACCATAACTTCCAGAAAAGTGTGCTACAGTAGAAAAAGACACCATTATTCTAGTAACATTTAATAACTGTTGAATTAAAATTATACAAAAAGTACATAACTGAAATACGTCTACTCAATAAGTCGATTTTGACGAATTATCATCAAAGTAATGTTATTTGTCCATAGTTGTCTGATAATATGTATGTAACCGTACGCGGAAGGCTATGTATTCAAATACTTTCGTTACAGTTACAGTCAAATGAAATGTTTGTCTAAATTATAATGGCATTAACTAAATAATATTTATGTTAATTCTATTCCCTGTTTACCGAACAGAATAGGTAAGTTCGTCCCTAAAAACCACCGCAATATTTAAATTCAACTTTTTTATTTTGTCGAAACCCGGAACACAAGCAGTAAGTTGCTTTCAATTGTTATAGTTGGCATAACTGAATGGACATCTGCAATCTTTCATTGCGTTTTGGTGTTTGAATGAGTGTGTATAGTACCTAATTACACAGTCGTTACTTGCTTCAATTTGATGTTAATCTCATTTATAATTTTGTGGGTGTAAAGCTGATCGCTGCTTACATTGAGCAAAATTTAACGAGAGTGGCTTAACTTCATCTGGTCGGTAAATACACTGTGTCCAAGATAAGGTGGACCACTATGGGGATTTCGGAAACGGTAAATGATAGAGTTTCGGTTAAATGGGAGAAAAGTTGGGCAATTTGGAGTTTAGTAAAATGACATTTTTAAACTGACGAAATTATGAACCGTTTAGACGTTATATTGTTACTTTGTCGTTGATGTTAAATAAAAAGTAAATCAAGCTTCTACAGGTACTTTTTAACGTTCTTTAATGTGGCATACAGCAAATTGGTATATACAACTGCATTTTTTTTCTGTTCATATTTAGTAATGAATATTAAACATTTCTACAAAACCAACATGAAACTACACTGACTTATAGATCCGCACAAATTTTACAAGCAGCGTAAATTCATCGTTTGCGCATTGCCGCGCTCGCCTTCTTAGGTGACTACGACTGTGTAAACTCGGAATTAAACCATAAAGTATGATACATGCTTGAATGAAAAATAAAAAGCTCTTCTAATATTATGTATAAACAAATCAGGACTGTATTTAAAAAAACAAAGTTGATGATGGTTACTCAAAAACAAAACGTCGGATTCCAATTTGCTGCATGCCATGTTAAAGAACCTTAAAAAGTACCTGTGGAAGATTCTTTTACTTTTTATTTATCATCAACCACAAAGTAACAAATTGTCAAAAACGAAATGGTGAAAATTCGCTTTTTATCGCATATCTTCGGAAGGGTTCGGAATTTCGTCAGTTAAAAATGTCATTTTACTAAAATCCAAAATGCCCAACTTTTCTCTATTTAACCGAAACTCTATCTCTTACCGTTTCCGAAATTCCCATAGTGGCACTCCTTATCTTGCACACAGTGTATATTATAGTTCAAAGAAATTTATAGCTCATACGCAAATATCTTTACGAAATGCAGTGTAGTATTGGAGAGCCATTATTTTGAATATTAATGACACACCAAATGCCATTTGGATCTTTTATTTGAATTAAATGTTAAAAAGATAGGGTATACAGAGGATACTACCAATTTTTTGAACAATCTTGTAGTAATCCACACGCTATTTAGTGACAATATTGCGGCAGCATATATACTCCAGGGGGGGGGGGGTATGTTAGTGTATTCCTACTGCAATCAACAAGTATTATATTTAAAGTCGTAATCTAAATATTACCCCTTCTGACAATATGGCGGATTTTTATAATAACTTGGCACCATTAAATTATACTTTCGAGTAAACTCCTGTTTTCTTGAAGACACTTTTCCAAGTCTCTGGAAGCATACCAAATCCAAAAACAAGCCAGCCTTTGGACCATAGTTCGTTTAGACCTATAAACATTTTACCAACAATATCGAAAATAATAGAAAAAGTTATTGATGAGCAAATTAGAGAATTTCTCACAACGAGTAACATTTTACCTAGTATTCAGTCAGGATTTCGAAAAAGATTTAGCTGCGAAACCGCTTTAACTTGCATAATCGACGATATCCTTGAAGCATCTGACAGGTAGCAATTCACGCTTGTTGGCTTGTTGGACTTTTCCAAGGCGTTTGACATACTGAATCACGGCATACTCCTAGCGATATTGCAACATATTGGGATAAAAGAAAATGCTTTACGATTACTTGAACTTTATTTTACTGGCTGACTTGATATCAGAACGGCAAAATATGCCATCTGGAGTTCCACAGGACTCCTGCTTCTCTCCTTTGCTTTTTTGTATTTACACCTATTATAGATTACAACAAATTATAAAACACTGTAACAGTCATTTTTATGCTTTGATACTCACATCTATAAATCATTCAATCTAAACGCAGCTGCTGAAGCCATTAATAAGTTTCAAGAGGATCTAAACGCGTTGAAGCTATTTGCTGAAAATCATTTTCTTAAAACTAAAACCATCAAAAACTGAATTGCTGATCTTTGGACCACGAAAACTCAGGGAACAATTTATTCATATCTATCCAAGAAATGTGCACGAAAAGCCTACCACCACCTTTTGCAATACGTATTCCACCAACACCACTTCTTATCCAAAAAATCCAAAACACTTCTTCTTGTGACTCAATTTACGCTCCCTTTATCCATGTTGAGACCAAACGCAGGATACAAAAAATACAAAATAATTTGTATAAGGCTTACCTATATAATAAAATAACATTGCGATCCGACGTCCATTCGCTGAACATTAGATTTAAGTGTATCCTTACAACCCCATATCATGAAACGAAACTCTTTGAATGTGGATTTTCTTATCAGATTGTTCTAAACTATAATAAATTACCTGAAACATTCAAAACATTACCCTTAAATAAGTTCAAGTCAAAATACTGACGTGATTTACTGTTAAAGGGGCGACAGGTAGATGGAACGCATGGTTTGTGAGTTGCGTAATTCACAGTTTATTGGTGACAAGAATTTAAATGTTTAAATGTTCCTCACATCTTCCTCGTTAACTAATTATTTTAAATTAGATTGGAAGCAACGTTATTATACAGGGTGTTTAAAAAAGATGCGGCAATATTAAAGGGGGTGATTGCCCAAGTCATTTTATACAAAAAAGTTCCTATAAACGCTTTCCAAAAACGCTTCGTTACTGATCTACAGCGTGTTGAAGTTTACTTAAAAAAAAGAGTAAAAATTAGATTTTTCCAAAACGGCTTGAGATATCATAATGAAATTTTAGGCGTGTTAATAGCTGTAGGAGACACATACTTTGCAATACAACACGATGTTTCAGTGGTACTGGTTGCGTGACTATTGGCACGTCACAGGATATTTTTCAAGAAAAATATTTTTGTACGCATAATAAATGGATATGCACTAAAATGTTTTTTTTTTACTAAAAAACGGTACGTCGTACGATAAAAAGTTAAGAGAGCTTTTTTCTTCACAATTGAACAAAGAATAAAAACGTATTTTTATTTTTAGAGAAATCAGCGTGGTCCTATTTTTTTCTTGAAAATAGCCTGTGACGTTGCAATACGCGCGCAACTGGTACGACTGAAACATCGTGTTGTATTGCAAAGTATGTGTCTCTCACAGCTATTAACACGCCTAAAATTTCATTATGATATCTCAAGCCGTTTTGGAAAAATCTAATTTTTACACTTTCTTTTTATTAACCTTCGCCGTCCCGAAACGGGGTCACCGCTGACCCAGAAAAGACAAAAACGTCAATAGTTTTCACAAGATTGTTTTAAAATTAATTCTCCTTTTGAGAATTCGCCTATTTTTGTAAGAAATTTAATATTTTTTTTTTATTTTATTTTTTTTTATTTATTTTTTGTTGTTTTATTGTTTGTGTCCATAGTAACTTTTCGTAGAGTAAATTTATTGGTTTTGAGTTTGCAAAAGTATAAAATGGAAATAATTCCAACATTTTGAACTTGGGTCAATTTTGACCCGGTTTTGGGATTCCATGTTTTAAACTTATTTTGGGACGGCGAAGGTTAAACTTCAACACGCTGTAGATCGGTAACGAAGCGTTTTCGGAAAGCGTTTATAAGAACTTTTTTGTATAAAATGACCTGGGCAATGACCCCCTTTAATATTGCCGCATCTTTTTTAAACACCCTGTATATTAAATCTGTAATCAAGGTATAAGTGGAAAGTGGGTTACTCGGTGAACTTCGCCTTGATAATTCCTAAAAATACCTATTAATTCATTGTTAAATACTATAGGTACCTACTTAAGTTTTGTTTTGTAGGGTACTTTTTTTGGAATTAAAGACAATATTATTATTATTATTCTACAAAAAATCTTTTAAGCAGTGTGCACAGTATCTTTTCATGTCATTTATACATAAAGTTTGAAAAATCATGACAGGTTTTTGCTAGTAGATACAATAAATAATGTGGCATGGAGATGAAACGGGCCTTCAGTTCAATATATTTTTAAAGCATCGGTAAAGATTCCTTAAGAAAAATCTAAACGCAAATTATTAAACACACATTTCAGTGACTATAAGAGTTGTACCTAATTCAGGACGCGCACTGAATTGGCTGAGCTGATTCAGTGCGCGTCCTGCTTAACGGAAATTACCACATTACAAGCAAAAAGGGCGATTAGGTGCGGTGCGACTGCTCGTTGCATGAAAGCTGTACCTCATATGCAAACATCCGCCAAGACAAAGAAGAAAATGCAAAAACTTCCTTTACCACAATTTTCATCCCATGGCAGTGTCGATGTTAGGTCAAGCCTTGGTGTTCATTTTAATGAGAAACAATTTGACCTCATTCCGTTATTACGAACATATTACAAAGATAAATTTTTGGAATAAGAAAAAGGAAATCTTCTTGAAAGTCTTTTAATTAAAAGAAACCACTTTTCAACAAGTGTAGCGTTCTCTGTAGACATTCTCAAATTAGGAATGCAGATTTTTGTCTAAACATTGTCCTAATTACAGAGAGCCGACAGCCTTATAAGCCGAACCCAAACCATTTATTACGCATGAGAGATGGCAGAGGCAAAGATTTATGATTGTAATCAATTTAATACCATCGAAGAATACAGTTCTGGTGGAACGACTTTCACCAAGACACTATGGCGCTATTTGTAATAAAATAAAAATTAAAAAGACCTATATTAAGTGATGTAGGTCCATTGAAAAATGTTCAATACTGTGTAAGTGATTATTATAAAAACGGGTAGAAGTAGATTAGTAGAAGTCAACCAAAGTGTAGGGCGACACAATTAATAACCATTAATTAAGCCTACCAAAGAGACGCTCGAGCTTGTGGTCGAAAGTCATTACATGAAACAAGATTGTAATGATGTGAAATTTGTACATATTATTTGTTTTAGAACTCCTGGTAGGAATTCCTTAAATAATACAAATTTCTACCAGGAGGGGTCGCCAGCAAACGTAAACATCATTCTCACCAAATATCTCTCCCTCCTAATACTCCCACCTGACCTGAAAATACCTTTATAAGGAATTGCACCGCAATAAAACTTAACTTACCGAGAGATCCTTCAGATCTGAAATCCGAATAACCTAATAAATGCAATTACGTACGGTCGTAAGCACCGAGCTAATTGTATTCCGTTTTCCGTTATACCTGTTAATAAATGCAATTACGTACGGTTGTTTAACACCGAGCTAATTGTATTCCGTTTGTTTAACCTGTTCTGTTGTAGTTAATACGGTAGTAGAACCGAGCTAATTATACATATCCATTCCGTGCCTAAAACTTACGTACGGTAGTACAAACCGAGCTAAGTTTAAACTTACCATAGGACCTTTCTGTATAGCCGTAGGGCTGCGCTCAAAGGAACTAACCTTAATTAACCTGAAACCATAACCCTGAAATCTAACCGCATTCCTGAAAACCTGCAAATTCAAACCGTAAATTTGTAACTGACGTACCTGATTCAACGAAATAATACTAACCAATGTATTAATTGAATTTTATTTCACAGCATAATTATTCACATAACGATTAATATTCAATTACAGAATCACCTGTCAATGGTAGGTGAAGTTAACAACCAATAATTGAATTGGGTCGCATTCAACCGAACCAGAATTGTTATTTATTTTTATTAGTTAATTACTTGTTAGTTTATTTATTGTTCATTATATAAATTAGTACAAGGTAACGTTTTATTATTTCGTAAAAGAACTGGTCTCCGATTATTTGCTACCCGAGGAAAAGTGTTTGTAAACCCCTGGAGGTTAGGCATAACATCATACAGCCCTAATTCAAGCAAACGAGGGAAGTTTATATAAACAAACCCTTACCAGGCACCCTAGCAGTGAATGCTAGGCAAGCAAACTATTACAAGATAACATATTCAATTTTGCTCCTTGAGACAAACGTAGTGTAGAAGAAAGAGAATATAGATTAACGATTACGCTAAAAGGAATGTAATTAACCGTTCTGAAGGTTCCAATGTCTTCTGATAATTCCGAAAATGCATTAGGTAAGAGTTGAAGGTTTTCATAAAATTGACTTACTTACTTAACCACTTTGTATATTACAGTCCAATTTTTGTAACTTGTAATGGAAATGGAACACAATAAACTTTTGGAAATGTATCCAACTATACTGAATCATCTTTCTCAATATGTCTTTTTATATAGCTTTAATGTATTAATGTTATGCTAAATATTAATGTCACAAGAAAATACTCTGTCATCCTTTCTTTTTCTAAATGGAATTTATTCCTAGACAACTGGCTACGAAAACAAAGTTTAAAAACCATTGAGGAACAATGAGAGTGTGTGTGTTGAAGTTCGTATCGAAATGTAATTTCATAAAAGCTTTTCGAATTGGAAAATGTAATTGTACATTTATTGTGAACTAGTTTAAAAGGAATAATAGGAGAATTACAGGTTAACTCTCTAATGAAAATCGAGGCTCTTTTGTATGTTCATAAAAGAATTTACTTTCTGTTAAAAAATCGCAAGTTCAGATTGCTTTTTTTAATAACAGCGCTATAGCTAGTATTTTCATTTCAAATAATATGCGGTCTGCATTTTAATTTTAAGATTAATTAAATGTTGAGATGCACACGCCTTACTTACACGTTAACTCTCTCGTTTTTAGTCCATATATTTTCATGAGAACCAAAACGCCTTAAACCTTAATTACGGATCTTAACGTAAAATAAATATTTCATCTCTGTGTATTTCCTTTCTTGCTGTGTATTTTTTAAAGTTGAAAGGAAATTGACACAATTTTAAACCATAAAGTAGAAGATAAACTACAAAGCCAAATTTCCATAAAAGGGATTTGGGTTGCTTTTATTTTCATGCATTCCAGTATAAGAGTATACAAATCAACAAATACTCCCAAAATAGCAGTCATTGTAGATATATACAAATCAATTTCATGCAAATTTATGCAATAACGAACAACAAACGTTATTTTTAAAAATATTCTTTCATTTTGAGGAAACGCGATACCGTTAGTCATTAGAAATTGCTGCCACGCTATATTTTTATTTCAAAAGACAAACTTTGTCGTCTATTTGCTCATATCTAAATTTAGCAAAGTGACGTTGACTTATACCAAAAGTTTTTCTATAAAACACCAAACATTTCCCTAAAACTATAACGTTTTAGTATTTGTCGTTATAACTGCGACTTTGGCAAAGTAGAGCTCTATATGTTAAGGTAAATATGTGCGAAGCAAACAATTTTCTATACAAATACGAATATTTCATTAAAGTGTCTACGAAGTGGATTGCTAATTAATCATTTCTATGAAATCTATGAAATTTTGTTGAAAAATTTTAAGAAATTAAAACGTTTTTTAAGAGTATACTCCATTAATCTTATTTAAGAATGAATAGAGAACACGATAAATACATTTACAATGACTTAATCCCCCAATATCTGATGAAGTAGCTGTCTCTTGTTTGAAAAGAAAAGTACTTTGCTGTAAATTGGAGTTATAAAAAGATATTAAAGGATCATTTTTAAATGCTAATTTAAAACTTTTACGAATAGTGTCAATTGTGGTTTTAAAATCCCTAAAAGTGGGGGATGTTGAAGAACGATAATTTATTTCTTGGTTCGATCAAATTAAATATCAACATAGAAATAATTCGTTATGTTATAAGCATTTTCTGGGTTGTCAATGAATTACGCCCGATTCGCTCAGATATACATGTGAGCGTTTCATTGATAAGGTGCTTACATAAATCACTTAAAATGATGTACTGACTCAAAGACAGTGGTTTCAGACACTAAAAAAATTTGGAAATAAAAGAAATGCTAAACTTAAACGTAGATTGTCACTAAAGCGCCTAGGTTATTTGCAGGTGTACTATATATTTTTTCAATTGACACAAAACGGGAACGTGACACTAAATAAAGTTTAGAAACTTACACTTAAACGTTGATTGCAAAAAAGCGCCTAGGTTATTTGCAGGTGCACTACATATTTTTTTAATTGATACAAAACTGGAACGTGACACTAAATAAAGTTTAGAAACTTAAACTTAAACGTTGATTGCCAATAAAGCGCCTAGGTTATTTGCAGGTGTAGGTACTATATATTTTTTTAATTGATACAAAACGGGAACGTGACACTAAATAAACTTTGGAAACTTAAACGTTGATTGCCAATAAAGCGCCTAGGTTATTTGCAGGTGTACAACATATTTTTTTAATTGAAACAAAACGAGAACGTGACAATAAAGTTTGGAAGTAAAAAAAATGCTAAACTTAAACGTTGATTGCCACTAAAGCGCCTAGGTTATTTGCAGGTTTAGTATTTTTTTTTCAATTGATACCAAAACAGTGACATGACACAGAATAGTTTAGAAAACTGAAGTTACTTTAAACAGATCTATATGTTCATGAATATTTTAAAGCGGGCTGTCTTGGCGTTGACCACTCTGACGGGACGATTTCGACGGGAGCTGTTTTGGATTTGGACTCTTTTCTCGGCGCTATTTCGACGGGGCTGTTTTGTCATGGGCCTTTTTTGTCGGTGCACCGCAAATTCGGTTTACACAATTTCAAAGAAATAGACAAATTCTTCCTGTGAACGAATACGATTAGTTTGGATTGTGCGATAATGTTACCATGTCCCAATATGTTCCTCCCCCTGCACCCCTAATTCCTCCCCCTTTCGCATTATACATTTGTAAATATGTCGCACATCGTTTTCATTTAATTTTTTTCAATACAAATGAATAGTATATCGATTTTAGAAGCAACCTTCACCCATATTCACACATACACCACCACACCCTTAACCTTTAACTACTGAGGTGGGGGCCTCTCCGGCCTGACAATAATAATAAAATCTAATTACACCCCTCCCCCGTACGCGACGTGGGTGCTACTTCCAGTACCTTCAAGTTGAGTTACCCTGAGGTTGTGAACCTTGGTGTATGTGCCCGTGAGTGCAATTTCTATGAGTAAATTGATTTTGAAATTTTTCGACCCTCCCTGACCCAACCTTGATACTTACGTAATTATTTGAAAAAATGCTAATTTTCAGATGTTATGTTTTTTTTCAGTACATAGTTGGTTGATTATTATTGTAAAGTGGAACCTAGCACTTCATCCGGCAGAAAACGGAAAACTAATACCAAAGATAACTCACGTTCTTCAAAAAGTAATTTTTCTCTAAAAATGTTTTGTAATGTCTAAAATTGTCACCTATAAATTCAAAATCACCAAAATTATTTATTTATTATTTAAATATACTTATTTCAGTTAGTTAATAATTATTTGGACCTGAAAACCTCTGGTGGGTTGCTGATATAACCATTCAATGGTGCGGGCCGCCCAGGCCCCCACATCAGCACTTATGTAAAAAAAATACACGTCAGTAGATAAAGGTTAAAATAACCTTCAAGTGACATTTCTCATCAAATTAACAAAAATTTACAAAAGAACGAATACCTCCCCGCGATGGAGGTTTAGTGTGCGAGGAGGGAGCACCTATTGTTTGCTTAAACAGAAGTAGCGTTCAAAGATAGGTAATTAAAAAGAAAACATGGCCCTGGCAGAGTCGTGACGCCTCTTCTCGAGCATGGAGCGGAGGACGTTATTCTGGGCGACGCAAGCGGGACGTTTCAATGGCTCATCCCCAGACCATAAAGCCATATGTGAGCACTGATTGGAGAAGGTCGAAGTGGATGATGAGGTCACTGCTAACAATAATAATAATAATTTATTTATCCTACAGATTATAAATCCATTTATAGGACAATGTAATATAGTATTATATTGATGCGTACACTTGCATGGCATAACCAAAATAAAACAATAAAATAAAAAACAAATAAATGTTAACCACATATAAAGATTAGTATAAACTAAAATAAAAGCATATTCTAAATTAAACAGTTTCTTAGTAAATTAAGGTTTAAATTAATCGAAGAATATCGTTGAGTGAACAATTATTGATATCCACGGAGCTGCTCAAGCTATCAAAGATCCTTATGGCACTTAACAACAACAATATTTCTTAGACGGTAAATGTAATATGAAAGCTGATGGAGACGTTTTGTGAATACATTTATGTGACTTTTCCAATTTACATACTGGTCGAACTGAACGCCCAAGTACCTTATGTTGCTCACCCTCTCTATGCAAAGGCATACACACTCGCTCATGCTACTTAACTTCGTGCAGGAGGAGTCATGCGGCTTCAAGTGAAATTGATGGGAGGGCTGCCCACTGTCATAAAGAGAGTAAGCAAAGTACTTGGTTTATTTCAATGTTTAGCGTCAAAAGATTTTTATCCAGCAAGTGCTTTACGATCCCAAGAACCCGAGCCGCTTTCTCATGGGACTCGGCCCAAGAGTTGGAATAAAGTAGAAGAGCAGTGTCATCAGTGAACATGCAGATCTATCCATCAATGATCCTCTCAAGGGAGGATAGGTCGTTTAGGAACATCAAAAATAGCACCTGTCCAAGTACCGTACCCTGAGGGACACCATACGGAGGACATGACATTTCAGAACTTAAGGTATTATTGAGCTTGACTCATTGAGTTCTATTCCAAAGGTAAGATTTAAACCTCGACAAAGCTGCTCAAACTTATCCACCAACAAGGTATCGAAGGCCTTCGCAAGGTCCAAGAAAACAGAGATAGCCTTTTTCCCTCATCAAGATCTCCGAGGGGACAAAGTTTATCGCATCGTGCATACCCAAACCCTTTCTAAAACCAAATTGCCTTACAGAGAGGATATTTTTGGGCTCGAATATGTCAAAAACTGTTTTTTTACCACTTTTTCAATAATTTTAGAAATATTTGACAATAATGAAATAGGTCTGTAATTGCACATACTTTTGGGATCTTTATTCTTATATAATGGACACACGATGCATGCAACTAGGGAAGACTCCGGTTCCCAGGCTTAGATTGATGAGATGTGCGAGTGGTTTAGCAATGAATGTCTTAGTGTCTTGAAAGAATTTAACACCAATGATGTCCCACCCCGGACCGGAGCCTCCTCTCAGCCGTCCGATCACTTCAGTTATCTCACCCTCTCCGAACACCATAAAACCAGACTCTGTCGAGTCAGGAGTCTCATCCCTAGCCTCTTCCCAGTATGTACCGGAAATACCGGAAGGCAGTCTGCCTGCCATGCTTAAACCAACATTCGCAAAGTAATTATTTAGAGCATCTGCGCTAAATCCCATGTAGCACCGTTTATTAGCGTTAGCTTGGTGGAATATTGATCCAATATAGAGAGATTGGGGCAATATTGTCGAACTGCAGCCAATATTGGGTGAATATATTTTTGTAATATTATACAAAAATATTAGAAATACAATACTTAGCGAATATAAGAATATTTGTAATATTTAGTAAATATTGCTATTTAATGTAAATTCAAAAATATTGTACACACAATAACGCAATATTTAAGCAATGCAACATACATATTTCTAATATTTAGTAAATATTTATTTATCAATAAAATAATAATACTGCGTTTTCAATATTACTAGATATTTAAGATATTTATGTGTATTTAGGCAACATGAAAAAAATATTCACAAATAATAACATTATCATACTTTCTCAAAATCCGCCGAGTGTTAATTTTTTGTCTACTTAGATATATCAAAATATAATATGGAGGTCCTCTTCGAAGCGATCGATGGTTCGAGCCCCACTTGAAACAAAATGTTTTTTGAGCATCACAGATTTCCTTCGAGTCTACACGAAGAGGAAGGAGCCACCGGAGCGCATGCAGACCCGGAAGCGCTGCGCGCTAGGAAAGAGTCCCTCGGAGCAGTTAGGGCTCTGAGGATGGCCCCTTTTTGCTATTTTGGAACACATTACAAATGAATAATCGACCAATATTGTATAAAAATCTTTTCCTCAATATTGAAATAATATCGGTTAGGAACATTTAGCCAATATGTAAAATTGTTTACATTTCATTGTTGGACAATATTGTACATTCATATTCCTCCAATATATTTACAATGAAATGTCAATATTTAACCAATATCGACTATGACTATTATCTAGTTCTTCCTTAATGCAAGTGCTGGAATTTTCGACCAATGTTAGCGATTCTCTTTTATAAGTTTTGAACGTTTTATATAATTCCATAGGTCGATTCGGGTTCCATTAGTAGTTTTCGCAAGCTCATTTGCAACCTCATTACCTGAGACTCCTGTATGCTCAGATACTCAACAATAATGTGACTTTATTACACTTGCCTAGGGCGTCTAAGATTTGTGTACATAAAAGGCTAGCCTTGTATTTTTAACATAAGAATCTACTGCTGCAATAACTATTCTGTCGAAATCGATAGCCTAAGAATGTTTCTAATAATAAAAAATATTTTTTTAAAAAGTTATCATGGATTGTATTCCGATATGTTCGTTTCTGTTTCAAAGTGCGTGAGGGTACATTTTTAAGTGAAATTGATTTTATTGTAGAGGTTAGGGAGAAAAGCAATCAATTGTATTTCATAATAAAACCTTTCTGATATCGAACACATTATGCAAGCAACAAATTTACAGTCAGCCTCAACGCAAAAATTGTAAGAATGATCAAACTTCAAAAGCTGAGCTGAGATACGTTAGAAGGCATTGCATAACAAAAAGCGAACTCATGTAATAAAATATTTCCTCTGGATCTGCACTATTAAATCGAAAGTTTTTTAAGGTAGGTATTCAAAGTTATTTGGTTCTCCTATAGTGTGATGATGATGATGCAGTATTAAATTTGAATGCTTTGTATATTTTTTTATAATTCGAAAAACACCACAGAGTTATACTAAAATGGAATGGAAATTACGGAACATTATTGTTTTAAAACCGTTAGATCTCAGTCAGAAGAAATGGTTTCCAATGAAAAGTCAGCAAACATTGTTAGTACGAATTCCATTCATTTTAAAGCAAATCGATTACCTAACTATAATACAGTTTATGTTTTTGTGTGGAAGGTAAATCTAGAGACAATTCCTCTAAGACTATAACAGTTCGGAACAATAGCTCTTAGAGTAATGTAATCTATTGAAAACAAAGAGCGGAATTTCAAAGTAAAACCGCTTTCGATGGTTTATCTTGCGTGGTGTGCGGCGCCAACAATATTATATCAATATTTTCTCTTTCCTTACACAAACCGTTATAGGGAGAATTCGGTGACATTCCTACGCTCTTTGGTATTTGTCGATAATATCTATATTAGAAATATCTGGTCAGCTGTATCGGAAACATTTACCGCTTTTTAGCCAACTTCCGTGTATTTAAAACACATAAAACCACCAATTTTTTACTCTTCCTGAAAACAAAAATAATTTTCATATTTAATTTTGACACTATTAAATTCTAAAGGGTACTATATGAACTGAACGGTGCTGTGTATGCACTCGTTAACGTGGTGGTGACATTACAGCTTTAGGCGCACCCGTCCTTTTAAAAATTGCCTCATCACTCATCACGAACATTTCCATGCAATTACGAAATGTTGCGCGAAGTGTAAGCAATGATCTATATCATATATTGTGTTATAATAGTGATGTCTGATGTGTTTTCAATTGTTAACTAATTGTAATTGCAATTAAGCGCATCTTCTGTTCCATATGAAGTGGTTTTGTTATACCATTGATTGCGTTTGTGGGAATTGAATTCACTATGAATATAATTCATAAACGGATCGGAATGATAAAACCAAAAGAAGATGTTTGAAAATAATGTGAAATATGCGTTTTGTAATACTATGTTTTATAAAAATGTCACAAGATTAGATAAACATTTAATTAAATGCTCTTAAGCGCCAACTTTTATTTTAAAAAAAACGAAAAAGGAATATGGCGCGGCTGAAGCCATTGTCCGAGTCTTTTCTCGCTATACGGCTATACATTGGGGATTTAGAGGAGGAGTTGCGGAGATATCAAAGGGGAGGAGTGGTGATAGAGAGGATAAAAGTGTGGGTGTTGGCATATGCGGATGACGTGGTAGTGATGGCGGACAGTGAGGAGGAGATGAGGGGATGAATTAGAGTGATCAAGAGATATTTAGAGAGGAAGGGTTTGAGTGCGAATGGTGGTGGGGGCAAGACGTGATAGAAAGTGTGGATGAGTGGAAATATCTAGGGTTACGGTACGATAATAAGGATGTGACCCACATCAGGGAACTGGCTAATAAGGGAAATAGATGTAACGATATAAAATGTTACAGTATAAATTTATTAATGTCATTGTGTGTTGTCTAACATACAGAAAGAATTTTATGACCTTGTTCATTTCATATTTGTTTAAATAATGTATTTTCCAGTTTCCCTTTATCTTTTATCTTTGATCGAGTTTTTCAAGTCCTGTAGTCGTCCATCTTTGCAAATGGGGACTTGCGAAAGATTTTTCATGTGAAAGGCATGCGAGTGAAAGTTCACGTCTTATTTTATAATCTTTTCTTTTGAAAAGGATCATAGTGAATATTGCCTAATAATATAACAAATTACTCCTAATTTTGTGGGTAGATGTTAGTGGAAAGAAGAGTTTTCTCGCTTTTGCGGATCCATTGCATGCTTAATAGTTCGCCCAACATCGTAGAGGTTAGTACTTAATTAGTGAATTTTCTGTATGTGAGGTCATTATACCCTGTCCTAATATTGCAGCTATTTCTTATTTCTTATTTCTTGGAGTTTGGGAGGAAGAAGATTTTACGAGCCGTTGTTATCCCTGGTGGTTGCGTCATTGGTTACCTGTCGTATAACATCACATGGTTACATTTCATATACGGCTTATCATCAAGTTCGTCAGATTATGTGTGAAGCTTTCAGCAGGGCTGGGCAAAATACAGCACTAACGTATTTCAAATACAAATTACAAAATATTCCTAGAAATGTATTTGAAATACAAAATACAAGATACTTTTATATTATTTTTAAAAATACAAAATACAAATACAATATTTGAAATACAAAAATACCTATACGCATACGGGGTGTTTTTTTGGGAGATTTAGTTAGACGTTTCTAGGAAAGTTTTGTAAGTAGGTTCTTGAAAATGTGTACTTAGAATTTACTCTGAACCTATCGTTAACATTGCGGTGGGCAAAATGCATACATTAATGTATTTCAAATGCAAAATTCAAAATACTCATAAGAGAGTATTTGAAATACAAAATACAAAATACTTTAGGGAAAAATCATCAAATACAAAATACAAAATACAAATGTATTTCAAATACTGTATTTTCAATACAAGTATCTTGTGACTGCCCACCCCTGGCTTTCAGCACTCATAAAAAAAAAACTTAATAACAACCAGTGAGGTACCTATACTTACCAAGGTCAGGAATCTGTGTTGTATTGTCCAGTGGGTGGTTGGGATAGAGATATCTATAAAAAGTATATCTGTGTATATCTATCAACAATTATTTGTGTTAAAAAGACTATTTTTTTCCTCATGATATAAAAGTTTATTTGATTATTATTCTTAAAGATAAAACACATGTACCTTTGATTTATTCACATTGTAAATTTGTAACCCCATTTTGTACGTATAAGATTTCCTTGTCAGTCATTGCTTAAGAGTTTCAATTCATCCTATAATAATCAAAATCAATCACTATCAGTATCATTCATTATATTATTCGAACCTTTATCGATATCATTAAACGATTGCAATGTTAACGATCATCAGCAAAATATTATAGGTTAGGACGTAGGAGTTGCATTTTTTATAGTCATTTAGAACTACCACCGTAAACTCGACCTATTGCATTCTGTAAGGCACCAACAAGAATTACTTAAAATTATTTGCCTTAAGCTCTGAAAAAAGGAGGAAAGCACCCCTGTTTAAAGGTTAGACCTAAGGAAGCGCTTCAGAAGTCCCTAACCCTTGCATTAATTTAAAGTTTCATTCTGTCATTAGTTTATTAACAGATTTATATTAATTATTATCCCTCCGTGAACGCTTGTTGAAGTCCATAGTTGAAGTCATCATTCCGTTTTACTTTCATTCCTATCATTTCATTCATTATTAAAGTTAGCAACTACAATAAAATCCTTAAGTTGGAGATTTGTTTTGTTACCGTTATCACTTTTGTTGATTTAATTTATATTTATGAATATAAAATCTTTCGTTTGGGGTTAATGATTGATTTATTTTGTTGCCCTTGTGATTGTTTTTATTAGTTATTCTAAAAGAAATTTATTGTAAAGATATCTTCTTTAATACTGTCCATGGAAAAAAAATCATGACATAGATTAGTGGGGATTGGGGGAAACAGTGTTTGGGAAGGATACGGAGAAGAGAAGATGGATTTTTGACAAGTTGGTAAAGAGTGTGATGGGGTACGGAGCGGAGATATGGGAATGGAAGAAGTGGAAAAAATACAGGAAAAGTACTAGAGATGGGCATGGGGATTGGATAGAGAGACGCCACGGTATATAGTGGAGGAAGAAATAAAATCTGAGAAAATAAGAGTTCAGACAGGAAAGAGAGCGGTGAAGTATGCGGAAGAGGTCAGGAAGAGCAATGAAATTGTAATGGCGAATGAGTGTATGAGAGAGATGAGGAAAAAACCGATAAGGTATGGACAGGAGGAGGAGAATGTTTTATGAGAGAGTGGGCTATGCGAGAGAGGAAATAGAAAGAAGAAGGGAGGAAGAAAGTGGTATCGTGGAAGAGTTGGTAAGAAGAGATAAGGATGTGCAAGGCCAAGAAAGGAGAGCGAGGATAGGTGAGGGATATCGAGAGAGGGTTGAGGCTGAGTACCTGTTGGGGGATATGGGACTGAAGGAAAAAGGAATTGTGGCGAGATTTAGGTGCGGGAATAAGGAGAATGAAAATAGATATTGGTGGGAAGACGGGAAAAGGGTTTGTAGAATGTGCAGGGAAGGGAGGGAAAGTGTGTGTGAGGAGCTAAGAGAGGAGGTGGGAGAGAGAAAGGTGATTCTGGGCGAGAAGGAAGTACGAGTGGGGTGGATGAAGGAGGTGTTAGAGAGGAGGGAAAGGGTGAAACGTAGGGGGCAGGAGTAAAGAAACTTTTTGGAGTAGTAGTTTTTAGTGGTACGTTTGGGCGTTTTTGGATTTTTTTTTTATGTATAGGTATATTATGTTTAGTTTGTGGTTATGGAGCGGGGATTAGAATCATTTGTATATTTATATTATGAAAATGATAGTAGTAGATAAACATTTAATTAAATGCTCTCAAGCGCTAACTTTTATTTAAAAAAAACTAAAAAGGAATATGGCGCAGCTGAAGCCATTGGAACTATCGGTAACGATCAGTAACAATAATAATAATAATGGGTTAACCACTTTGAATATTAAGCAATGTCGAAGAACGTTAATAAAACTCCAGGTTTCTCCTATAATTCGTCAGGCGATATTCTCTGATTGAATACTCTCCAAAGAACAGGTAAATAAAAATCAGAAGTAGCACACATTTTCTTAAATTGAATATAGGCAGAAATTAGATTTTTTGTTTGCTACTGTAATTTAGACGAACGGAGTGCCGTTCGGCTTAGGAAAACGTCCAGCTTCGATAGAATTCTTCAAATAGCTTAAACCATGATGGAGAATTCAAGGTACCGAAAAATTTTAAATAAAGAGTTTCAAAATGTTTAATGCAACATAATTTTATTTGAATAAATAAAAGGCGTAGGTGAACTACATTTCAATTTAATATTTTTCTCTGGTTATCGATTTCGGTCACAAGTTGACCATCATCAGGCCATGCTGTAAGATAGTAGATGAATAATAAATTGTAAATGTATTTGTGAGTAAAATTACCGTCAAATGTACATGGATGAAGCATACAATGTGATGAGTAGAATCTAAGGTTATAAATGTGATGTAGAAGCTTAGTGGATGGTGTAAAATGATAATAAATATCGCAATCTGTAAGAGAAAAATTGTCAAACAACAAAATAATGAATTAGGTCAGTAACCTATGGTGATAGATCTAAATATGGGTAAATACGAGAGGACGGGTAGACGATGGTGTAAAGTGTATAAGTTTAGAGGTTATAAGATTGTGTAGCAGGCGTGAAGTCATGGTTGTGCAACGAAGTCTGTGGTGTAGGGAAAATATTTCAGAGAAGGGGGGGGGGTGTTAATGTTATTTATTGAAGGGAGGAAGGATTTTATAGATGTGGGTGTCCGGAAAGTCACAAGTGTCGTCGATTAGGGTTTTGTCGTTGTTTGTCTTAGCTTGGTCTATTTCGTAGTGTTCAAGGACTCTTATTTTATTACAATTGTTGGTGTGGTGTAGTAGTTTGGTGTTATCTAATGAAATTTTGTGTTTAAGTGTGTGTGCCGATGGCGGACTTAGGTGTATTCTTGGCGTGTTCTTTAAAACGGGTTTTAATATTGCGGGTAGTCATTCCTATGTATGGGTTATCGGTTGTGAGGGTTTGGTGTTGATTAGGTAGTTGGCTGTGGTGAGGTGGGATCTGGGAATGATGTTATAATTAAGGGGTTTTAATATTCTTGACAAGTTGTTGTGTATGTGTGGATGATAGGGGATGGCTAAGTATTTGTTGGTAGTTTTATGGTGTGGATAGATGTGAGTGAGGGTTACTTTTCGTTTTGTCTTGTGGTAGATGTCTAGAATGTATTTTATGGGATAATTGTCGTTTAAGCCTATTGTAATTATGGTGTTTAGTTCTTTTGCATAGTTTTCTTTTGACAAGGGGGTGTGTAGTAGTCGATGGAAAAGTAATTAAAAGCAGATGCTTTGATTTGGAGGGCATGTTGTTATTGGAAGGGTATAATAGTATCGGTGGTGGTAGGTTTCCTGTATATATTGAAGTCTATGTGTTGTGGATGGCGGATTAAAGTCAGGTCAAGATCGATTTTGATAGTGCATTTGATATTGGTGAACTGATTTATGTCGTTATGAAATTGGGTTAACTCTTGTGATGTGCCAGACCAGAGGCAGAGAATGTCATCGACATATCTGACCCATAGAATGGCGTGGGTGAAGTTGGGGAGGTTGCTCATACGTTTTTCGAGCTATTCTATGTAAATATTAGCGAGGAGACTACTTATTGGGGAACCCATGGGTTCATTTATTCCCTATGTACTCGTGTTTTTTACTATTGAGGTAGCTATATATCAATTTTATCCATGTTTTTCTCTTTATATATATTCTATGACAAATCTAATATAGCTGTAGCAATGATGGATGATTAATAAATATTATTATGATTATTATTATTAAACCATCTTTCATAAGGTATAGTCTATTGTTGAAGGTAAAGAAGTTTTGGGCTACTGTGGTTTTGAAAAGGTCTATTAAATTTTCGATGTCGATGGGGTTGAGATTGTCATTTTTGTAAAGTATGTCGGTCACAATTTTTTTTATGGTATCGTTGATGGGGATGTTAAGATGAAGTTTATTATTATTAATGAATTATTCTTCTGGTTATGTTATTCGAATGTGTTAAGAATTTCTATAAGTTGTCGTGAATTGGTGATAGAACACATTGATTTATATTAACTTTGGTTATGAGAAAATGATTCAAATTGGAATATAGTTCACTTACGCCTTTTATTTATTCATATCTAACTATATTTACATGGAGAAATTTATCCAACATAATAATTTTGTTTATAGGGAAGCATTATCGAACTCATTATTATATTCATAAACCAAATGGTACCCTTTTTCAAGCATATGTATTTTAGGAATGAACATAAATTACACAAGAGGCGCATAGTTAAAGCAAACACCATTGCTCTTTGGTTAAAGGCATAGCATCGGAGGATAATAAACATAGGGGAGAATACTTATGAGCAGATGGTCAATGTTTGTTGTAGGCAACGGTTCTGGTTACCAAAAATTTCTACAAAAGCCACAAAGCTTTTGAAAGTAAAATATAATCATATTATTATACCTTGAACCTTTTGGTGCAAAGTATAATGGAAACAAACTACTTGAGAAAATTATTTAAAGATTAGTTGACACAGTATAGTATGTCTCATATTCTGACAGAACCGTTTAATAAAGAAAAAAATGATAACATAAACTTATCGTTGGCTGTGTCTACGATGAGATGGAAAAATCTTCATGAATAATGTCTGCAATGAATTTATAAGTAATCTTGCAAATGATATGACTGATGTTGTTTCTTATGTAGTTTTGTTAAGTGTACTAGAAATAGAAATTGAGACAAAAGCTTGGGAAAGAGAAGTATTATGGAAAACCACATTTATTATATCTAATTACTCACGAACGTCAAAATTTCAGAGAAATCTTAGCGATCCATTGAAAATTTCAGCAATTATCATATATTTCATCACATTAATGATATTTCACAAATTCCCAATATTTCCAGCCAATTTTAAGGTTAAATTGCTGTAATGTAAACAGAGTGTAAACATTGTAATGTTGTGTTTACACTGACTGAACAACGCGAATTTGCGTGCTTCTGCTTGGTTAAATCCGCAAGTACATAGAGAAAAGTAGCAAGAGAGTCGAATTTCCCTACATAAGTACTGCTAACACACGTGGATGTGTGTAGAAATCTGCGATTATATTTATTGGAGATTGTTCAGCGATGCAAACAAGAAAAATGTAAATAATAATATTAAAGATCTTCGAATAACTACTTGCTGTTAACCTGGCGAATCTGAACATAAATCTACGTACTACACGTTTAAGGACTAAGGATTCCTGTAAATCCTTGTTCTATCGATTTTTGACTTTACATACATATATGCCACCTTAGGTTCAAGCGCGAAGTCCGTATAAAACGTTGTGGAGCTAAAGGGAAATATTGCCGTTTTATTGTTGTTGTGTTTGTACATTTCTATTAAGTTATATGGATGTTTAGTTTGGTGTGCGGTCAATTCGCCCCGGGACTTCGCCCTCGGACACTTCGCCCCGGACATTTCGCCCTCGGACATATCGCCCCCAAGACATTTCGCCCCCTGATATATCGCCCCCAAGATATTTCGCCTAAAAACATTTCGCCCCCGAAACATATCGCCCCCAAGACATTTCGCCTCCGAACATTTCGCCCCCGAAACATATCGCCCCCAAGACATTTCGCCTTTATATATTTCGCCCTCGAAACATCGCCGCAATATTCCATTATCCATTGTCTATTAGCTTATACAGTGGTCCAAATTTCGACGCTCACCATCGGTATCTCGGTTATTAGAAGAGGAAGAGCAGCGGTTAAATAGGGAATGTTTTTTTAGAATTCAATTCTCGCGATAAATCTCATTTCTAATTCTCTTCAATGTCTTTAGATTTTCAAATAATTTTTAAAGAAACAAAATTCTCTTCAATAACTCCACAGCTTCTAATCTGACCTCTTCTAAACTTTTACAATGTTCGAAAACATTTTCAAGGCAAACTTTTTGATGTAATCAGAAAACCACCGTTCTATTTTTAATTTTTTAAGTAATGTGTGCCAGCAATGGTTTTCATACGGCAGATGTTATAGAATTTTTATTAGTTAATTGCCTTTGAAAAGAGATTTTCAAAAATGTATAACATGCCTGAAAAATATTTATTTATGGGAGAGATATTAACAAAAACATGTATTTATCTTTAATAGCACATGAGAAATGTAAGCTTAAAGGTATGCAAGTGCTAAGTAACACTGTGAAATACAGAAACCAGAACTTTGTTTTTGAAAATCTACGAAAATTATGGAGAATTTGAATGTCACGGGTATTAAACCCTGAAAAACATTCCCTAAGTATTTAACCGCTGCTCTACATCTTCTAATAGCTCTACAAATGGTGAGCATCGAAATGTATATGTATAACGGATGAAGGCGATGTGAGGGCGATATGTTTTGGGGGCGAAATTGTCGGGGCGATATGTCCTGGGAGGCGAAGTGTATGGGGGCGATATATCTTGGAGGCGAAGTGTCAGGTGGCGAAATGTCCGGGGGCGAACTGTCCGGGGGGCGAAATATCCGGGGGCGAACGGTCCGTGGAGCGAAGTGACGGGGCGAAAAGTCCGGGGGCGATGTGTCATGGGGCGATTTGCCCTACAACCGTTTAGTTTATTGTTGAAAGTCAAGAAGGTTTAACGGGTTTTACATGTAGAAAAAATCATTTGCATTAAATTTTGCTTAGAATACAAAACAAGGCGCGGTACCGTATTCGTTACGTAAGGTGATGCTTTTGGCGAATTTATTACGAAGAAGGCAAGTGGTAGAATCGTTTAAACGAGAACCTTAAAGATGATGAAGATGACACAACCGAAGATAGCGTGAATCAAGTAGTAGAACTTCTCAAAGGGATCACAACTTGTGACGATCGAAGTTTGATCAATACAAAAGTTGTCTCACTGTTTCAGTGAATGGGGTAGTGGAAAAAGGAAATAATGGCTGGAACACACCTTAAGAAAACCAAACAATGGCATTACAAAACAAGCGCTGGAATGTACCATAAGAGGAAAAAGGAAACAAGAAAGACCATCAATAACATGGAAAAGGTACACACACCAAGAATGTAGTGACATAAACCTAAAGTGGAGTGAGGTGAAGTCTATAGCAAAAGACAAAGTTCGGTGGAAAAACTTAGTGAAAGACATATATGTGATACAGCGTCAAGGAGCTACGATTACTTAGTTAAGAATCTAACCCTGCCAATAAATAAGTGAAAAAGTAAAGAAATTCAGGACTAGAATCCCTGAATTTAAACTCTAGCTAGTAAAACCTATAAGGAATAATTAGGACTAATAATAATAATAATAATAGTTCGACCCGAAGTAGAAAGAATCATTTTGTGAACATGTAAGGGGAAAGTTTTCAAAGTGAGTCATTTTCAGAAATACTGCAAGTTATAAGTATAAATTTTTCACAATAATTATCTACAGTGTGTCCCCGGATAGGTGAAACGACTTTTGTGAAAGATAAAAAATTTTCGATATAAAATTTCATTGTTTGGGGTTCAGCCCTGCTTAGTTAAAGACTAATTTCTGGCATAATTTTAGTTTTCTAAAATCATGTATGCCTTGGATCTTTTCAAAAATCTGATTTTTGGTTCTAGTAAACTACCTTTGTTAGTGAAGATATAACAAAATTTGATTAACAAACGTTGTTTAGAATCATGAAAGAGTCCTACTTCTAGAATTTCAAGCACGTAGGCCAACGTTGATGTTTTGGCATTTTGGCAGTAATTTAAGTGTTATCTTGTAATATTCATAGTAATAAACTGTGTTAAAGAAATTCTTTTATTTATTTTGTTTATTTAGAGTACAAGAGTCATATCACCTATCCGGGGATAAACAATATTAAACTATCAGATAAAAATTATTGTAAATTGCCAAAACATCAACGTTGGCCTAGGTGCTTGAAATTCTAGAAGTAGGACTCTTTCATGATTCTAAACAACTTTTGTTAATCAAATTTTGTTATATCTTCACTAACAAAGGAAGTTTACTAGAACCAAAAATCAGATTCTTGAAAAGATCCAAAGCATACATGATTTTAGAAAACTAAAATTATGCCAGAAATTAGTCTTTAACTAAGCAGGGCTGAACCCCAAACAATGAAATTTTATATCGAAAATTTTTTATCTTTCACAAGAGTCGTTTCACCTATCCGGGGACACACTGTATTTTATGAATATTTTACTTCAAGACAATCTTAGTTTTCTGTCTTAAAAATTGTAGAAGCTAACAGAAAGCAAACCTCAAAATTATTGTTGCTGGGGGTGGTCCCGCACTGCGACCTTTTGGTCAATAATTGTGTTCCGCGCTGTTGTCTACCCTTCAAAAATACCTGTATCTTTCACAAAGTCCAGGATTTTAGTAGGGCGAATCTTCGCTACTTCCTCTTGTGTAATCTTTTCATTTCCAAGGAGGTGTTCCCTTGCCTTTATGAATGTCACATTGGCAAATAACGTGATAGGACGGTTCATCTGCCTCACCACAACCCCTGCATGTCGGACTATCGGTCAGTCCCATATTGTGCAGGTGTTTGTTCAGGCGACAGTTGTCCGTGACCATTTCTGTCGCAAGTTTTATCTTCGTCCTGCTTTAAGATGGACGTTTGGGGTTTCCAGGAAGATCTTGGAATGACTCTGTCCTGGGATTTTCGACCAATGTCCGCAATGCTCTTTCGTGAGTATTGTCTGAATCTCCTTTTTGGCTGTGTTATAGGTAATCCCACAAGCCGGATCGGGTCCTATAAATGGTTTTGCGCTTGCCATTTTCGCAAGCTCATCAGCAACCTGGTTACCTGCGACTCCCGCGTGCCCAGGTGCCCACACTAGTGTGACTGAGTTGCACTTACCTAGTGCGTTTAGTATTTGTGTGGATTTAAGGACTAGCCCTGAATTTACCACATATGAGTTTAGTGCTGCAATCGCTGCTTTGCTGTCTGTCACTATAAAGACTTTTCTTTTGATAAGGCTCTCTTTTAATAGCTGAGCAACACCTGTCAGGATTCCATATATCTCGGCTTGGAACACGGTCGCTTGTTCCTCCCGTATACTCCAGTGCCAGGGCCCTCCGTGGTGTTCGAGCCGTCTGTGTTGTCTTAAACAGTTTGGTGGGACAAACTGTTTTGGGTATTCTCCCAGTTATCAAACTAAGGCTATTATTTTTGGATATTTCGTCAAAAATGAGCGAGTGACGATCCCTCCTCGCCGTTAACTCTCAGCCGATATACCCCTGTGAGCGCCTCTGTCCTAATTTCTAGGTTTAGTGGCGGTAGGTTCAAAAGGGTCTCCATAGCTGCAGTAAGGGTCGTTATCATTGCCCCCGTAATTCCAAGACAAGCCCTACGCTGCATCTTGATTAGTTCCTGTATCTTTTTCTGGGTGAAGGTTTTATGCCATCACACCAGTGAAGCATAACGATCGGTCTGATCATTCTGGTGTATACCCAGTGGGTCATCATTGGAGATAAGCCCCACTTACTTCCGAATGCTCCCCTACAAGCCCACAAGGACTTTATTGGTTTGTTCGACTGTCTTCAAATTTTCAATGAAACGTCGTTTGCTGTTTTCGGAATCTTTTATGTTTTATACAACTAAAGGATTTTTAAACATTGTAGAAAAAGTGAAACATTATTAGTTTTTTGTTTCAATTACTGTGATCTAGCTCTTATATGCTCTCAAAGTCACAAGAAAAAATTTAAACCGAAAGAGTTCATTTCACAATAGGTTTCCATAAAACTCAAAGATGATTTTGTCTAAATATGAAGATTTGGGTTTAATGTCTGTAGTGGAGTTTTTTCCTCCTTGATCCTCTATTTACATGAATCGTAAATATAATTCACGAATAATATACTAGTACAGTCAATTTAAACACAAAAATATACAAACATTGCAAAAAATCCTATGTTAGGTTTGCTTTTTTCATGGTGTTAGGTTCGGCCCCAGTAGTAAATACTCAATTTTGCAACTTCGAAAAACTTGTGGAAACTGGGGGGGGGGGGGGGCACCAAAAACCGCGATTTTTTCGGACTTTTTTCAGTTTTAGCTTCGTAGATCAAAAACTATGAGTTGTAGTGCAAAGAATATGATTATCTTTTTTAAACTGGACTAAATTTTCTACCATTTGAGCCTAACCGGAAGTCTGTAAGTATAATAGTTTCCGAGATACAGCTCTTCAAAAATAGGCATTTTCCCTAAATCTGTTTTTAACGTATCATCCATGATTCGAGCCAGATATTGCCACAACGACGTGCCCTACGACCGTTGTCATGGAGGAAAAAATTGTAGGACATTTTATCACCTTTTATTTAAGCATAGATGCATTCCTGTAGGCCTAACAGTTCTCGAGAAAAAGACGGAAAACCGGAAAACGATGAAATCGCTACGACTCCACATATATGTAATAGTATTAATATGATTAGAAGACATTTTCTGATTATTCTTATTTAGCCTAGCGAACGAACGCTCAAAAAGGGCTTGTAGACAGACTTTTTGATCCTAATGATTTTATTTCTGGGATGTGTTTGGTGATGATTATACGAAAAGTAGCGTAACAAAATGTGCGGATTTGTTTGGTTTTCCGTTTACATCTCTTGAACAGGCCATCGTAGTGGGAAATGGCCAATTATAAAAAAAAGCTGATTAAATTTTCTACAAGTTTTCTTCTATGCGTTTTTTCTCTATCTCTATCCGTTGAAGAGATATTCGCTGTCAAGAATTGACATTTTCTTTTAAAATCGCTTTTACACGACGTTTTTCGGCAAATATTGTGTCCTAGCTCCTAAAGTATTGCGTTTATAGCAAAAACTGCTGAAATAAAAGTTGTAGACCATAAAATTTCCTATAAAATACATATACCGTTTAATATTTTATCTCAAATAGATTAGATGTTATAGTTATTTAAAAAAACGTTGAGTTCAAGATGGAATAGAGGGCACTAGAGAACAACTAATTTTGTGGGAGGTTTAGAGCTAAATCTGATATGTGAGTATTAAATACATATTACCTGCATCCTTAGCCAAACAATTTCACTCTTATGCGCCACCATGTTTAATGGTCTCTAGTCTTTTCTAAATACATTTATGATAGGGTTAATGTTTGACGAAAAGAACAAAAGTATTTTCTCGAGGCAGCTTTTATTTTATAATTGGCCATTTCCCACTATGATCGCCTATTCAAGAGATAGAAAGGCAAAACTTAACAAATCCGCAAATTTTGTTACGCTACGGAGTTAGCTCATACGGTAGGACCGGGGACTTTTCGTATAATTATCACCAAACACCTCCAAACACATCTTAGAAATAAAATCATTAGGATCAAAAAGTCTGTCTACAAGCCCTTTTTGAGCGTTCGTTCGCTAGGCTAAATAAGAATAATCAGAAAATGTCTTCTAATCATACTAATGCTATTACATATATGTGGAGGATTTCACTGTTTTCCGGTTTTCCGTCTTTTTCTCGAGAACTGTTAGGCCCACAGGAATGCATCTATGCTTAAATAAAAGGTGATAAAATGTCCTACAATTTATTTCTCCATGACAAGAGTCGTAGGGCACGTCGTTATGGCAATATCTGGCTCGAAACATGGATGATACGTTGAAAAAAGATTTTGGCAAAAATTGCCTATTTTTGAAGAGCTGTATCTCGGAAACTATTATACTTGCAGACTTTCGGTTAGGCTCAAATTGTAGCAAATTTAGTCTAGTTTAAAAAAAATAATCATAATCTTTGCACTATAACTCGTAGTTTTTGAGCTACGAGGCTAAAACTGAAAAAAGTCCGAAAAAATCGCGGTTTTTGGCGCCCCCCCAGTTTCCACATGTTTTTCGAAGTTGCAAAATTGAGTATTTACTACTGGGACTGAACTTAACAACATAAAAAAGTCAAACCTAATATAGGATTTTTTGCAATGTTCATGTTTAAAATGACTGGACTATACGCTTCATAAAATACAAAGGAACGTGTGCGGATCCTTTAAAAGCTATAAGTATTAGGCATTAACACGAGACGTACTCTCCACAAATGTGTAACATTAATTACATCACAGTTCACTTAATTAAACGATCTTCAATCAATGAATAGGAAATATTAATTTCCGATGTTTGGTGTACCCACATGCCTCGGTAGTGTAATTTTAATGAGAACAAAAGGTTAATAAAGCCTAATTAAGGTAGATACATAAAGTGAGTTCATACACTATTATATACGAAAGTATTAAAACAATATTTAGGGTGTACTGTATAAAATATAATGTGATTGTGTGTATACAAAGCTGAAATTTTGGCTCGGTATGCTTTACGCTCAATAACAGTTCAGAAATGTTTTATCAAAGCTTATAAGACGGAAATTATTCAGAATCCATTAATTTATAATTCCAATTTGACTTTAAAATCGAAAGTTGAATAATACGAATCCATGAATATGCTTTCCACAATTAGAAAATTTGATAATTAGTTGTATAAGCATACATAAATTATTTATCTTTGACATGCGGGGCAAAGCAAAAATAATGTAAATGAGATATATGAGTAACGGAATTTATAAGCAACTTAAAATTTCGTAAGTTTTGTTTCAGTTTAGGAAATTCGAATTAAATTTCCGAGTTGGTGATGTTTTCCTCGCCATAAGAACACGTTAACCTCGTTTTATGGCAATACAACTAAAGTAACTCATAAAGATGTCACCTATATAAATTGGAAATTAAATATAAAGCAAAAACACTTTTCAACTATGTGAAGATAGTAGAAGAGGACTATATTTTTCTTTCCTAAGACCTACTTGTGCATGTTTTTCATGTTAGATGCGCTACCTCCAAAAAAATAATTACACCTCACTTACCTGCAAAGAAAAAACAACATAAATCCTTACAATAAAACCATTCGACATACAACGAATAATTTGAACAAGATGAAACGGAAATGTTTACGTAAACAATAATACAGCAAAAATTTCCTTAAAGTCTTGCCATGAAGCACGTTGTTTTCTAAACAACAAAGCCTAGTAAAGCTATCTGTATATAATTTGCGCTTTTACTAGCTGATAATTTACGGAATTTGTACACCGTGAATTTGAGCCTACGGATATTTAAATGTTTTGCATGTTTTTCCCTTTCACTAGAAATATTCTGCCTTTAATCAAAAACTAGTAGAACTCGCTTGTTTGTACCTATCGTTTTGTATTAATCTGAAATAAAGGGACTCTGTGATGGATTTAATGAAAGTGCAAGTTTGTGTTCGCTGGAATAATAGAAATATTAGCAACAAAATGTTGCAAAGTATAAATGGATGGTTACAAATTGTGGAGGATTAAAAATAATCCCGGAATGTTATGTTATACTCTATACGTAGCCGAAAAAAGATTAACGAGACTATACATAACATTTAGGGTGCATTCACAACGCCGCTTATATTGAAGCTAAAAACGAAGATTAAACGATTTGCTATTATTTAAACTACATAAATCAAATGTAAAAATAAACGGTAAATTATCTATGAACTTGAAATGGTGAAATTTCGTTACAGAAATTTGTTATTGTCGGTAAGTGTTATTACATTTTGTATCCTAATACATTATGTAAGAGAATTTAATTTCGTTATTAATTTTACGTTATATAATTATACAGGAAAAACAATGATTTACCGCATAATAAATTGGCTTGAAGTGAAATTGTTGATAATATCGTTAAAGCTATAAATATTAGATAAATTAAATACGTATTTCAGTTACTCGATATACCTATGTTTACCAAAGGCGTAGAATAAATAAATCATTTTAATATTAATACAATATTTTTTTTAAAATCAACATTTAATTACCTACTAATTGAAAATTAATTAATTGTTAAAATTTATTGAATCACTCGTTAATATCCAATGGGCAAGTATTGAGGGGTGAAATTGAAAATCAATGTTAAATGTCAAGACTGAGAAAAATAGATTTACTTATACTGAATTATGTCAGAGGAAGACATTACGTTCATATATTATTTTATAGTGCAATAGTATAGTGAAAATTGTCTGTGGAATGCACAATAAATTCATCCACATATAGAAATGGACTGCGCGTGGTTATGCTAAGACGGGATACTGCAGGCGAGAGAGAGGGTAAACGTGGAGGCCTAGTTCTAGCTTTATCTGTCGCGTATCTATTGGTTGCTGCATTTTCATGGGAATGCAGCGACCAATAGATACGCGACAGACAAAGCTAGGGGATTGCAGCGACCAATAGATACGTGACAGATAAAGTTAGAAGTAGGGCTCCACGTTTACCCTCTCTCTCACCTGCAGTATCCCGGCTTAGCATAACCACGCGCAGTCCATTTCTATATGTCGATGAATAAATTATAGACTAAAATTAAAGGTCTTAGGTCTTTTAACCGTACTTATTTCATCAATATTGCAAAAAAATAATAGAATGACCGGAAAGTAATGTCGTTTCTGCTTATGTCGATGTTAGTTTGTCATTTATCAGCTCACTGTGCACTTTAAAGTCGTGTCAAAGACATTTTAAAGTTAGAGCGATTAAATTTTAATTTTTGGTTTGCAATTTATGGTGAAATGGCAGGCCAAATACCAGAAGAGGTACATATTCGGCATTGTATGTTTTTTGAGTTTCAGAAGGATAGTAACGCAATAGTTGCTGCAAAATGCATTAGACGTACGTTGGTATCGTTTTCTAAGTTCAAATCCAGTAATGTTGATCTCTCCGACTCGTATCGATCAGGAAGACCAACAACTTTAGACAATGACATGTTAAGGGTGAAAGTGGAATCAAATCCGTGTCAGATAATCGAGGAGCTGTCAAACACTCTTAACTAACTGTGGTCGACCATCCAAGAACGCTTGCAGCAGGGAATGTAAGCAGGGCAGATGTTTGGTTCCCGCATAACCTGTCTGAAGAAAACAAAACTAACCGATCCAGCACATGCAACTTATCGCTTCATAGGCACAACGTAGAAGCATTTTTTAATCCCTTGATCACATGGCTATGGAAAATGGGTCCTTTATGCGAATCCAAAACGCAAAAGTCAGTGGCTCTCTCCGAATGAATCACTACGAAGTACAGCCAAGCCAGGTTTACATCCCAAAAGGGTGCTTTGTGTGTTTGGAGAAGTATTAGCGAAGTCGTTCATTTTGAAGTGCTGCAACCTGGACAAACTGTGAATGTAAACCTTTGGTGTGGCCAATGGGATCGAGTGAATTAATCTTTAATTGAAAAGTGGCCAGCGATTGTAAACAGAAAAGGCGTCATTCTGCAACACGATAATGCAAGACCGCACTGCGCAAGACGATCTCTGGAAGAAATTAATGAATTGGGGTGGGGGTATACTGCCCATAATCGCCCGATACTGCGCCATCGCATTTCAATTTATTCCGATCGCTACAACATTTTCTAAGTGGCAAAAAAATTTCGTTCATTTAGTTGACTCACGAAGGGTTTTTTTGTGTAATAGATTGAGAAGAAATCAGAACTCAGCACCCCCTGGACAAAGTATTTTTATTATTAAAATTATTGAAAAATAAACATTCGTTGAATATAAGCGACATGTTTCGGAATTAGCACGTCCCATTCTCAATGTTTGGTAATCAAAATTATATCATTAGTACATGTTATACATTATTGCCTAAAAATAATAAAGGGAGTTAGAATACTAGTAATTAATAATATATAACTCAGCTGAGGGGAAAAGGAAAAAAGTGTACAATCAAGCTTTCATAACTTAAGTCTTTAAGTTTTATAAGAGTATAATTTATAAATTTAAAAAGAACCCAACAAAAGGGGAACCCCAAAAAAGCCAGAAGGGCCATGGATGAAATTAGATAAATTTCAAACCAGTAAAATTTAACTAATTAACTCGAGATTGGAGCACATTGTGTGAGAAATAGTGCTCTGTAGCAAAAAATCGAAATCTCCATTTTACTTACAGTGTTCAGATCTTCCTCCAGTTGTGAGAACAATGAAGCTGTCATACTTTGTTGTACTTTCCACTATTTTTAGAGATTACTAACCGTATCTCAGCTTTCCAAAGAAGAGAGCCATCATGAGAAGGGGGCAGATATTCCAAAAGATTTCAGCCTGCGCCAGTTAGATAACAAGTTCCTTGTTCTTGAGCTCCTTTTAAGAATATATTTGCTCGAAGTAGTGATACACAATCGTCACTAATGTCATCAAAATGGTTGACAACCAACAAACCTATGTCACATTACCTTGTGTTTTGTAAAACGGAAGAAATCATGTGCAGCACGGTGTCTATTTTTTTTATTAAAAAATTTAGTGATAGTTTACACGGTGGATTGATAAAATTAGCTATCGTGTACTTGAATTGACCAAATCCTTGTAAATCGATATTAATTCGCTCAGTATAGTTTTTTGAGGTTTCAAATCAATTTTGTATAAATTAATTAAGTGGTAATGCAATTTATGAAATAGAACAGAATTTAAATCGCTGTGAGAGTTTTCAGTTTATTATTATTGGAACGCGTTCGAAAATGTGGAATTTACTAATTATGAAAGTGGAGTTTTAAAAGCTATCTCGCATAGAAATGAAAACAACAGAATTGGAAAATGGTTTTCAATTAAATTTCTGGATAATTAATACTTAAAAATAATATGCAACATTTTCCATTCAATTTAGAAAGCTGACCAAAACTACTTTGTTGTAATGAAAACTTTAAGATCTGACTTCTTTAGAGATCGATGCAATTGTAAATTTTAGTGACTTCCGTGTACAAATATTGTGTAGATTTGTACTATATTACAAAGTAAAGTAAAACAAGTACAAAATTGTGTGTATTGCATGTTACGTTGCTCCGACTAATTACCTAATCGTAATTTATATTATTTTTGCTACCATTTTTGGTTTTACATTTCACGTATGGTGTAATGTAACCGCCATTGTTAAAGAATTTATCTCAGTTTCTACCTGCAAAAACTTCCGTTCTACTTGCTGTCGAACGTCGATTGTTAGATTCCTGACAACAACGTTAATTGCTGTTCATCATCTCACCTCCAATTCTCTCCGAAATTTGTGGATTAAGGAAATTATTTTCTACAAGATTTTCATCTGCTGCCATCTTCCGCCAACTTTTGGAAACAAGATTTGTTAAGTCTACTAACCTCACATTTTGCTTATTATTATTTGAATTTGACTATTGTTTACTGCCTAAATTATTTTATACTAAATTACTTGATCAACTCATATTTTGATTCATTTTAAATAACTTATTTAATTCATTTTGTTACGATCTTAACTAATTTTTCATTAACTTTGTTTACTACCTTTAAAATGACTTTTGTTCTTCATGTTATCTTTTACCTTGATGAATTTATTTTGTTTAAAGTTAAAAACTCAAAGGCGAATTGCTAATTAGTTAAATGTCAACACTCGATACTGACTCAAGTTCGTAATTGTTATATTTCGGTCAGCCCTAATTTCTGTTAATTAACTTTTTTGTTTAGATAATTCCACAGGACGGTGGTTGCGCAATCAACATTATTGAGGAAAAGAGGTAATAGTTGTTTAATTACATTTACTGACTTTTGAACAGTTAACAAGTCGGTTGCTGATATATTATATTTTGTTACCTACCCTCATTTTATTTGTTATTGTGTATTTCAATCGTTCCAAGGTAAAAGTAAACCCATTGTTGTTTCATTTAATGTTGTGAAACAGTGTTCTTAAACATTATTCCAAGTGTTAACTGTTATATTTGATTATTATAACCACGACTACCGTTACTCCAGTGTACTTCTTTATCGAACAGCCATATTTTCTTTCAGCAGTTACACCACTGTTACTACAAGCTGCTAAGATTTTCGTAGTTCTGATTACCAGCTTTAATTTTCTAATGAACTATCGTGGCGCCCAAAGCTTACTTAACTATATTCGTTAACTTTATATAATTTAACTTTCGCTTTGGCTACACTCTTTTGCTTGCTGAGTTTAAATTCTCTATCTATATCTAACCTACCCCCATATCGCCCCTTATAACTGAGCTTCCGAGCCATTGCATTATAAATTACGTTACCAACCAATAGTTGTCGTAACAATCTCTGTTATTAGCAAAGATAGAAATAATGGAGTTTTCGCAATACTGAGCTACCCTTTACTGAGAAGTAAAATGTCGTTGGTAAAATTTTCGAACTACCTCTCGATTTTGAGCTAAAGAGGGATTTTGAAACTATTCTACTCTCCGTATCTCAGTTATTACGGAATAGTGCTGGAAATAACTATTGTGTAGAATTTGAAAATCGTATTGGCTTAGTTGTAATTTTTGAACTTTTAAAGTACGAATTAAAGTTTCTTTTTTCAGTACAAGACCCTGTATATTTATGAACTATTCAGTTTGTCTTATTTTCCAAGTAAATATCCAAATGTGAGTGTGGTACCTTGATATAATCCTTTATGTCGATATGGCGTGCATTGGACAATATACCTATACATTAGTTTGTAAGTAACCCCACAAATAAAGTGCAACACAGAAAGGTGAGATGATTGGGGCGGCTATCTTTAAGGTCCATTAGTTCAGATGCATTTTTGGGGAAAATAGAAATTAGTTACATTATTCTTCAAGGATTGAAAACCTAGCAAGGAAGGATTGTCTTCTTTCCGAATATCTAAAGTAGGTGGAAAGCGTATCGATAAGTTAATGATACATAGGGAATATAAACGTTATTTCTGAGTGTCATTAACGCCTTTTATTTTATTCAATATGCATTGCGATCTATATGAATTAATGCAATAATTGGACATTTTTAATGTATCTATACTATTTATATTTTTGAAAAGCTTAAAAAAACGAATTGAAGAGTATTGTATTTAAAAAACAAGATTAATTCGTATAAAAGTATAAAAATTTACGTCTAAACAAAACACGCTTTTACAATTCTACACAAAAAGCTACTCTAAGGGTGAAAGTGGTTTTTAAAAGTACAGATAAACACAAATTGTAAATTTATGAATTATGTTGTCACTCATGAATTGGTTTAACAAAAGGATTCGCAATGATGCAAATTCTCTAAGTTAAATTAGAATTAGTGTAGAGTTTAATAGTGGCGAATGTTATCTAATATAATTATTTATTTTAGTTAGTGTTCATTAAAATTGAAGTATATTAGCATTAAAATGACTTTACTTATGGATGGGGGTGCTTCCCTCATTTAGAAAGTGTTCCGTGTATACCATATCGTAGACTCAAGCCTTCCTTTGAATACTGATTGTAACGGAGCTCTATTAATTTTTTTGTCAACTTTATTTGCAATATTATAATAAAATGGTCCCCGTTCATTAAACATGAACCCTCTTACGAACCGTCTGTGAAACCTATACTGTTTGATCTCCATTAATTTTAAATTCAACTACGGTATCCAGGCGTACGTATATAACGTAAAGCACAAAGCATTTGAATTCATTAAAAATTGCTACCTACATCTTTTTCGAATAATATATGAAATTATCAAGATATTTACAGAATTAGGATTAGAAGATAAAATCGCTACATAACCTCGTTACCCACGCGGACCCCAGTGTTTATTTCATTCAAATCAAACATTCTCCTAAAAATGACACCTCCGTGCGTGTTTTGTTATTTAGTAGAACTGATATCAATGGTTTTTTGCATGAATAAAGGTAGTAAAATGTTTAATAAACGTATATTTATAAAAAACTAAGGAAATTGGAGTAGGTAGGTATATACTTTTGGTTGATTAGACAACCTGGGTCCTATAATGTCGCAGATGAGGCTCTATTAGTTTTTTTTTGCCAATTCTCAGGGGAAGAGCCGTCTTATATCTAAATATTGGCTATTCCACTCCGGATGAAACTTTGTCCATAAAACGAAAGCATTTATGGCTGCAATGTCTACTAGGTTCATAAACAGCGCAGCTGGCCACCGTTTTGTCTGTCTGTTGCAATTATACTCTGCGACCATTTTGTGTAGGGTATCCACGGCACCCTTACTGGCATTGTAGTGTAGTATAATCTCCGGTTTCTTATTTTCGTTTGAGATGGCCGCATCCTGATGTTCGGTAGAAAGAAGTATGACACTTTTTTCTATTTTTCGTACGTGCGAGACTATGGTGACTTCTGGTTGAAATGCAAAAATAGATGAATCTATAGGCCGGTTTCGAGACGGAAGAGACTCTCTAGGGATGCAGGCCTTATTTTTTCTTAGAGTTCCGCATAAGGTCACTTTCTTGTCAATCAATTCCTCTGCCAGCTCCAAAGACGTGAAGATGATTTAACCCGGAAACCAAGTTTAACACGACCTTTTCCCTTCGTCGCGTTCCGGAGTATTGCCTATTTTTCCAAGATACACTGGGAAATTCTTGCACTTTGCTGTTTCCACATCGGTGAGCACCCAAATCTTCATGCCATATATCGCAGGTTTACTCATCATATATACCTTGAGGAGCACCTGCTACGAAATGGTACGAGCTGTTCGTCAAAAATAAGTTAAGAATTTGCTTTGTACCATTTATGGCAATTTTGGACAAACTTTTCAAAGACGTCACGTATTGGTTCCATTGTGTCCTTTTCTTTCCTTTCTTGTCTCTTATCGATGTTATCAAATCGCATCCAACTGGATATTTGGCAAAAGCGATTTTGGCGCATCGATGCAAAATATAAGGGTCGCTTAAAACAGACATTGTCTTGCCATAGCATTCTTACGGGTTCCCGATTGCTCTTTAGTGCCCTAGAACATTACGACTATCAATTTTTCGTGAGCCACTTTGGTTGGTATAACTCAAAATGTCTTACACTATCTCACGAGAAATGAATAACTTGAAGATATCTCCTATACTACTGGATTCCACTATTGATCGATGTGGACTTGGTGGGTATCTAATTACATTCTTCGAACGATGTCTTCTATGGACCGGAGCCAAATGGACCAATCTTTTCCGTAGAACATACTATCGAAATCCACGTCCATAACTTCCCCTTCATTTTCTGATTCGATGGACATCTCATCATCCTCTTCCACAATTTCTTCCAAGATATCTTCTGCGTTTGATATGTCGTCTTGTTTCATCATTGTCAAGCATTTCATTCGACCCATTCGAAAAATAAATAAATGAAAGTTATAATGATTGTGTTTGAGTAATCTTTATGTAATACCAAAGACTGTCGATAGTCTTTGCTAATACCAAATTGCAAAAGAGAAAGGCAATTAGCAAAATCGTTTATAATTTGCATACTTTGATAATATTATAGTTTATGTACATAATACAGAGGGTCGATTTCTTTTGCCGACTATAAACCATAAATTAACAAGCGAGTTGTAATATGGTTCGGATTTATTATTTATAGTCTGCAAAAGAAATCGACCCTCTGTATTAGCTACTATACATAACCTCAAGTGCCGTTACACAAAACCAATATTATAGTTTATTATGATGAAATTATAAGAAAATATTTAAAGAATGTAAAGAAAACATTAACCAAAGCTAGAGCAGGATTTCGAAAACCGGGATCCCGGAAAAAATTGATGCAGTATTTAAAACCGGTATTCATACATAAATACCGGTATTTCGTTATTAGTTTAATTTTATTTTAGTAGAAAATATTTTAGATTAATGATATTTATTTACTAAAAGGCGGTTCTTCGGCATTTCGCGCCTTGGTATTTGAAAAATTACATATCAGTAAACATCTGCTACTGTAGTGACTGACGTAACAAGTTCGCATTAAAGCAGATATACTTTAATCTCATGCATTAAAGTAGGCATGACATTAAAGTAGATATACATGTACTACATGTATATCTACTTTAATGCATGCGCTTCGAAAAATCTCATGTCTACTTTAATGCATGAGATCTATAATGCTAATTTGTTACGGACGGACGGGACATTCGTTCATTCGCAATTATTATATATGATAGTGCAAAATATTGTATGTATACAGGGTGGGCCAATAGTGTGTGGATGGAAGACTGTAGATTTATTAACAAACATTTCGTTCATGGGATATGGTAAGGCTACAAATCTAAAATATTTTCACTTTAATCGCAAAGTTTATAGAGGATGATTTATATCAAAGTTGCATTTTTTAATACAACCCTCTGTATATTCCTTGGTCAATTCTAGTGCGACTTTATGTGTCACACATAGTACTTAAAACGAATCGTTTGGCCGTCCAATATCGCAGGGATCACAAAGCTTAGAAGGACGTGGTGATGCGATATTACTAAAACATGAAATTTACTATCGTAAAGCGGACGGTCAAATCCGAAATCTTATTGTGTTCGGAGAAATTACTACGTCAATTGACAAAACGGTAAATTGATTTTTCAAATGGCACTACCAATTTTTCTTTATTACGTTTTAATTTTTGAACTATGAATTTACAAAATTATAATTGCGAAGTTATTATTTCCAACTCCAATATTGAATTTAATTTAAACTTTTTATCTTTAAGTAGCAGTAATATTTTGCGTTTCGAATTTTGAAATTTGACTTTTCAAATTATAATTTAGGATTCATTAGCATTAATATCTTGAGTTTCAATTTTTTATTTCAAATTTCAATTTTGATTACGAAATTTTTGAATTTTATGTGGATTTAATTAATTTACATTTTTGAATAACTTGAATACTTTGAATTTGGAATTTTGAACTTTGAATTTCTAAGCTCTGCGATTTTTCTTTTTCTTTTATAGTCGTAGCGGTACATCGAGAAAATCGCAAATGTCTGTCAAATTGTGCGGGAAGTGTGAAATTAGGTACACTTATTAATTAGATCAAAATAAACGATTTGACCCGCAGCACCCCTACTTTCAACCCTTAGTTTTCAAAAGTGCCCCGTATTTAGTTTTTTCCATCCCCTAACGATAACTCCTTTGTTTACAACTTTTAGAAAAAATTATATTAATAAAAGATTTAGGAATTCTTATAAGGAACATTTTATATAAGGGTAGCATTTTCACAAATATCAACCCTTATCGAGATATGTGGGAAAAACTGATTTTTGCAGTTTCATTACAAAATCGGTCATAGTTTTCTTGTTTATCGTTTATCGGAAAAATTATTCAAATAAAAGATGTAGATATTAATATGATCAATATTTTAGGTATATATAATACTTTTACAGAAAGTAACCCTTAACAAGTTATTTTGATATTTCTGAAAGTAAGCAACCCTTAAGTATGAAATCGCTCGTATCTTTTTTATTTGTAACTTATGAGGAAAAACATGTGAATAAATATTGAAAATTATCTTTTGGGTATTTTATGTAGGTATGAAAATTTCTCAAAAGTCAACCCTTAACGAGATATATCGAAAAAACCAGAAACTGTCAATTTTCACATAAAATCGAGCATAACTTTTCTATATTTCACTACAGCGACATTATTGTTATATAATTCGGTAGGTATATGGATGTAGAAAATATAAGTAAGGGGTAATTTTTTTACAAAAACTCACCCTTAGCGAGATATTTTGACAAAAACAAACTTTCGGCACTTTTTAGAAAAGTTTTCGTAACCTTTTCAATTACGATGGTTAACATTATTTCTTCGCGGTTAACAATAGCCAATTACAGTGCGTTTCATGAAATCATAGTGATTTTGCACTATATCACACTGGTGCGGGAATTTTCAACGTACAAAGTGTAGGGTTTATTCGCGGTAATCTAATTAAAAAGAAACAATCTAATTGTACCCAAAATGCAAACATAGGTCGATTTTGATATCAAGGAAGACATATTTTGATGTTATTTTCTTGGGGGTGGTTCTCACCTCCAGCGCTGCACAGGGGGTGACATTGAAATTTCGTCGCGGCATATGGTTTCGCTCGGGTGTCGCATCTCCTTTTTAGTCTTCTATTTGGTTGTTCTCACTGAAATACGAGTCGGTGAGATAATACTAACTTGCTTACCTTTTATTTTCGCATGTAAAATGTCTAAAGGAGATGCGACACCCGAGCGAAACCATACGCCGCGACGGCCGCTACGTAACGAGCTCGCGCACTCAAGCCAAATGTGTTTAAATAAATATTTCAGTATTTTACTTAGCTACTGATAGAAATAAAGTGAAAAAAATGCAAAAATGAAAAGGCCAAGGAATTAGCTTTCCAATGATGTATCACATGACCCGCCTTCCTATTTGAAATTTCAATGTCACCCCCTGTGAAGCGCTGGAGGTGAGAACCACCCCCAAGAAAATAACATCAAAATATGTCTTCCTTGATATCAAAATCGACCTATGTTTGCATTTTGGGTACAATTAGATTGTTTCTTTTTAATTATATTACCGCGAATAAACCCTACACTTTGTACGTTGAAAATTCCCGCACCAGTGTGATATGGTGCAAAATCACTATGATTTCATGAAACGCACTGTAATTGGCTATTGTTAACCGCGAAGAAATAATATTAACCATCGTAATTGAAAAAGTTACGAAAACTTTTCTAAAAAGTGCCGAAAGTTTGTTTTTGTCAAAATATCTCGCTAAGGGTGAGTTTTTGTAAAAAAATTACCCCTTACTTATATTTTCTACATCCACATACCTACCTAATTATATAACAATAATGTCGCTGTAGTGAAATATAGAAAAGTTATGCTCGATTTTATGTGAAAATTGACAGCTTCTGTTTTTTTCGATATATCTCGTTAAGGGTTGACTTTTGAGAAATTTTCATACCAACATAAATTCCCCAAAAGATAATTTTCTATAATATTTATTCACATGTTTTTCCTCATAAGTTACAAATAAAAAAGATATGAGCGATTTCATAATTAAGGGTTGCTTACTTTCAGAAATATCGAAATAACTTGTTAAGGGTTGCTTTCTGTGAAAGTATTATATATATCTAAAATATTGATCATATTAATATCTACATCTTTTATTTGAATCATTTTTCTGAGAAACGATAAACAAGAAAACTATGACCGATTTTGTAATGAAACTGCAAAAACCAGTTTTTCCCACATATCTCGATAAGGGTTGATATTTGTGAAAATTCTATCCTTATATAAATTGTTCCCTATAAGAATTCCTAAAACTTTTATTAATATATTTTTTTCTAAAAATTGTAAACAAAGGAGTTATCGTTAGGGGATGGAAAAAACTAAATACGGGGCACTTTTGAAAACTAAGGGTTGAAAGTAGGGGTGCTGCGGGTCAAATCGTTTATTTTGATCTAATTAATAAGTGTACCTAATTTCACACTTCCCGCACAATTTGACAGACATTTAGATGTACCGCTACGACTATTATAGTTTCAGCAGTAAAAAAAGTCAATACCGGTATCAACACCGGGATCCCGGGAGTCACTTGATTGAATACCGAAAACCGGTGTTCAAAATGTTTTCTGGTATTGTAAGCCCTAACCAAAGCGTATTGAATACATAACTTCAATAATATTCCACATCAAAATTTTACTTACACAATATTCGGCTAAATACTCAACATTTTTGTGTCGTTAGTTAATAATCTGGCACATGAAACTGTAAGGGCAAATGTAAATGAGTCTCAAGGTTTTGAAAAAATTTAAGCACATGTAGGCAAAAATAAAGTTCTTGGGGTCCGCGCGGACCCCACCCGGTGTTTCTATGAAAGAATATGTGTTTGCTAATTAATCTGTATACATACTATAAATAAATAAACCGAGCAAAGTACAGTACGTTATGTTTAAAAATTAACAGGGATGGTCAATGAACAAAGTAGATTAAACTAATTGCAAGCACTGTAAAAAGGAATAAATGTTTGAAGTTTATATCCATTAAGCAACAAATATGGTCAGATATCAGAATGATTTATTTTTTGGTGGCAGCTCCTATAAAAGATGTGATCCATAAACTTTAGTATGCGTTTACTCGAAAACTTTTGCAAACTTTCCAACACTAAGTCATTTTTCATGACTACCATTAATAAGAGTTAACATCTCACAAAAATCATAAGCTTTATATGTGCATGTATGAAGGTTGGGAGTAGGTATATTTATTATAGGTATATTATTGATAGGTGGGTACAGTTAAATCAGTAGCTGCCGCTATAAATTACATTAAATTGTCAAAGAGTTACAAAAAAAGAATGTAGTAGAAATGCATAATACTGAGCAGTGAGCACTGCTACTTTTCATTAAAAGTTTTTACTTGCACTTGGAAGTTTGTGATTTAAAAGTCGTAAAGGGTATTTACGTGAATCTAATTAAAAAGAATCTTAGATGATCAAATACATCTTGTTGCAAGCGAGAAACGTAATTAAACGTTTGTAAACTTCCGAAGAATATTTCTTAAAATTATTTAGCTAAGAAGTAAAATACAATTTAGCTCAACATGATCCCGTCGTACAGCAAGAGACTAAACGTAATTTAATCAAGGCCTTTAAATGCCGTATCTCCGGGGAAACCAGCTGCTCAACGTCCTACTTAGATTCAACAGCATCTCATATATAGCGTTAATTCCGCCAAATTATTTAAATTAAAATACTTGTTTATCTAATGGGGGGCGATTCAAGTCTACAAGTATCTCGTTAGTTTTATTGTGAAGCACAAGCTTGTCCCACTTTACGCCCATCAAGGACAATTTTCCAAATCGTGTAAAGTGTGCATGCGTCATTAGATGGGTGACGTTACTTCCGAATCCGAAAACCGCCCAAATTCCGGTTAACACTTCCGGTTTGCAAACGTTTGTCACTGCGTTCGGTGACAACCGACACTCATTTACTGGATATAGGCATTAATTTATAGTTATTGTGAGCGCGATGTGTTTTACTTCCCTGCATTTGGCTCACTCCGCAAAATACGCATTGTTATGTCAGTGGGTTTATAATTGAAATTTGCGGGGTTTCCCGGAAGAGTTCCTTTTACAATGTTTTCGTCGCATTTGACAATAATGAATATGTAACTATGGTGGGCTCAGAACTTTTCAATTAAAATACCCACCATAATTTATGCTATAATTGTCAAATTTTGAAAAAATAATAAATGTATAATATTTAGACGTCAAACGCTTTCTCAGAATAAATACAAGCGGCGATCAATACTCTTTGCATAAATTCAGTGGGATGTTTCAGAGAAGACCTTAAAGTACTGACTTTGACAAAGTTATTACTTGCAATGCACAACGGGTAAATCTAATTTCGTGCAACTAACGGGAACCAACTGCAGTATGCATATACGGTTATATCAAAAGGGAGGACTGTCAACAGCAAGTTGTCTTATTACTTGTGGTGGTCATAGACAAAGAGATGAAACTGTAATGCAGTAATTTAAAATATAAGCATCACTAACCACAAATTTACATACAAATATGAGGTCTAAGCAAATTTGGGGTTTAAGCTAAATACACCGACTTTACTAAGGAAATAGCGTTTCACTATTATGGAAGGCAGGGAATAACGTATGTAGCTTCACGTGTATATTATCATAATGAATAATCACAATTATTAATTTATGTATATCCAACAGGCATTTCTGATTTTCACATCTCTCGATAAATTCATGTCATTGGATCATTAACATTCTCCTAGGTGCGTTGATCGTCACAAAATTGGGGGTGTGGGGGTGTCATGTAACATTAGCACTTAATTGATTAATACAACTGCAATTAGAACATATCATTTAAGACATCTTCATATACAGGGAGAGTAACAAGAACAAGCATGTGAACATGAAGTAAGTACTGTAACAACGTATAGACAATATGGCTGACCTTTTCAGATTATTTGGGCCTTCGCAAATTTAAGTGAAATATAATTAAATTGACACTAAATAATAAAGAATGTAATAATAAATTTAAATAATTGAAAATAAAACGGAGGAAGGTATAGCTGACGAAGCCAATAAAGGTGAAGAAGCCAGATAAGCTAAAACGAATTCAATTTGTAGCAATAGTGCTCGATGATCCGCACAATAGGTATAATTGTAGATTATTCAATGAGAATCTAATGGTACTCATGAGATCGGATCGTTCCGTAATTAATCTTAATGCGTTATAGAGCATTTTACATGCAAAAGAATGCTATACTTTTTCTACGACTATTAAGCAAATTTTAATGAAAATAATAGCGTGCAGCTATTTTAATTTGACGAAGCTCTTCAATTGCAGTTGTTGTTGATGGTAAACAGTTTAGAAAGAATTACATATTAATAGTACACTTTATTTAATTTTATGCAGTTGTTTGATCAAGTTACTCGACATTAGTTGTTCAATACCGCGAATATTATACACGGTTACTTTGCAAAGTTTGAGCGTTTAATTGATTATGTGATATGAAAGAAAAAAATAATTCATCCGCGATAAAAATATACCGAAAATAATGATTAATTATTTCACGATTGCTCCCAGGGAAGCAGGATAAAGCTTTAATCGAAGAATTTGGTTACAACCATTAACTACGTTTTAAGGTAGCTATAGGAAGAATCGTAAAATACGACCATGTAAATCTTTTCACGAAAAGAGAGTGCCTAATCCTATCAGTCAGGTAAACAGTTAAAGCGAACATAAAATAACTAATAATTCAACAGTAGGTACGACCTGTGATCTACTTATCTAACGTATGTTGTACATAGACTTTGGAAAGCTGCTATTGCGGAAGGCGGCAAACATTTATAGAGAAAAGCTCACATCTCAGAAGTACATTAAAGGAAATAAACTCTACAACTCACACCTGGCTATTTTTTTTGGTAGCCATTAGAAGGACCCTTCAGGCGGGGGACAAAGCTTATATAAAAAACGGAAGCCAATTAAGCTTTTGGTACTACTACTTCGCAACAGAACAGTAGTCCTACTCCGCCCTTCTAATTTCATAGCTGATGCAAATATTTACAATAGGTAGATAGATAACGAAAAACGCTGATTACTAGAACATAACATTAACAAAAAAGTTTAATATCTTGATAAAACTGTAATAGTAATGTGAGCTAAGAGGAAAATTTTACAGTTGTTTAACCAAGGGATAAAATATAAAATGTCATTATTAGAATATCCCTAATAAACTTTTTAGCCAATCCATATAGGTAGTTATTATACAGGGTGTCTCACGGTGACCGTCGGTTAGAAGTATATCAAGAACGATAAAAGCTAGAAATTTGAAATTTGGCGCATGCGACATGTCGTTTTAATCTATTAAATAAAAATATTTTCACTGAAAAATTTCAAAAACTTGTTTAGGAAATAAAATTGTGGTCGAAAGTGGTAAAAGTTAGGGAAAATGGGATTTTAGGTTCTCAATGTCAATAGATTGAGACACAATTGTCTGTAAAAATTTCTAAAAATTTCCAAAATCATGCCGTTGTACAAGAGGGACGATCCAAAAAATATTGAAAATTATCGGCCAATTGCTCTAACATCTGTTTTAAATTTATAATTACATACTTTACAAAACATGGTTTTTAAAGTCTGGAAATAACGTCAAATAGATACGTAACCGCGGGCAATTTTTTATTATTAGTTACAGACAATTGTGTCTCAATCTTTTGACATTGAGAACCTAAAATCCAATTTCCCCTAACTTTTACCACTTTCGACTACAATTTTATTTCCTAAACAAGTTTTGAAATTTTTCAGTGAAAAAAAATTTTTTCCAAAACAATCGAATTTGATACGCCGATTATTTTAAGCGTACTTACTAAACATTTTATGACACATCAGAATGTCAAAAAAAATTGCCTGGTTTGTATTTAAAATAAAGATGTTGATACTCTTCCGGAAGTGCTGCCATTTGGAAAATATTTTTATTTAATAGATTAAACACGGCATGTCGCATGTACAACATTTCAAATTTCTAGCTTTTACAGTTCTTGATATACTTCTAACCGACGGTCACCGTGAGACACCCTGTATATATAGGTTTGGATTGGTAATCTAAATTTAATTTTAAAACTAAATCGAAATTGGTAGAACGCGAACTTTTCATTTCGCTATTATTAGAAAGCGGTCTATGGAATACTAAAATAGGTATAGATGCTACGGTTTTATTACAAATAACCTAAAATGGTCCATAAAAGACGATTCGGAATTTGTGGAGAGATTCTTCTAAATGTTTGAAGACGCCGAAGATTCGAACTCGTATGCGAAATTCTCCAGACTCCAGACCAGCAGCCTTAATTCCTTTAACGCTTTCAAAATTCAGGAAGGCTACAGCCAACTGATCTTGAGAACGTAATATTCAGTAAACGTTTACTAAAGTCGTGGTTTTCCAGCTATGAATGATGGTTTTGTTTGATATTTATCCAAAAATTGCAGTTCTGATGAAGAAAGAGGTCATATCGCTCCATTCACCCCTTACGCTGTGTGGAATAAAAATTCTGTAATATTGGCGCTTAAAAATGATATCAGTGGTGCACAGCTTATATGACCCATCTAGCATCTACGCTTTCTTCCCATAACGTGCCTCTGGTATTAATATTAATATTATATATTATATATTAATTCGAGGTTGGACATGAAGGAAAGTTTATGATGATAAAATCTCTTTTGGGAATGCACAGTGAACGGCTTTACCTTCTGGATTGTTGGCAAGGAAAGCAATTTGCCCATTTATGCCTAATACACCCAAAAGTTAATAAAATGACTATAAACTACCTTCGCGTAATTTTTTGTTGAAGTTACTGATGGTGGCTTAATGTTAACAAACTTTGGTGGAAATTTTAGTTTGTTATCTTGCTAATTTAGTTCCCACATACAAGAAATTATACTCTCACAAGAGTTTATTAATTAGGGACAATCTGATAAACCAATTGTTATACTTGTATCGATTTTGGAAATGAAAGGCAGAACCCGTCAAAACTAATTTTTATGGACGATTACTTAATTTTCTTTGTATTTATATGATCGTTTTCCCACACACATCTCTATATTTAGAACACTATCTACGTGTCTTTGCGTTAATTTCAAAGCATAATTATTTATGTATGAGCGAACATCTGCCACGATCAATTGTTGTATATTCACTAACAATGTAACAGTTTTACTATTTTTGGTAGAGAAATATTCCGCAATTCAGGTTGGTACCAATATCATCAAAACGTATAATGTACTATAATAAAAACACATCTTTAAGGCCACGTCCCTTTATGTTCCAAAGTTCATTTGTGCTTTGCGATTACCTCTCAAAAAACCTAATAGATACAGTAGCTATACAGTGTGTACTACTATACAAAAACTATTTTCTTTCCAGGTAAAGTACCTTTTTTGTGTATCATAAAGTAACATTTTATTAAGAAAAACTGTTCAGAATTAAAAAATAATAATCAGTGCAAAATTTGAAAATAATCGGTACAATTTCATGAAACCCTTATTTTTCTATCTAGGAATCTATGCATACAACATTTCAAACAATTTCAGTAACGTCTATTTGTAATCAATAACAACAATAATTTAAAAAAGAAAATATACATTAAATAGTAAAGAGGACAACTATTCGATGTAGCCTCCAGCAACTTCAAAACATCTCTCCCCTCTAATTCGAAATTCTTGGTATACATTTCTTAGCATGGCCGGAGTTATTTCACTTAGGGCATTTATTATTGCTTGTTCAAGATGTTCCATATTGTGGTTCATATCTGTTTGGTACACTTTCTGTTGTAGGTAGCCCCATAGAAAAAAATTCAAAATTGTTAAATCTGGTGAACGGGTCGGAAAGAATACCGGTCCATATCGTCCTATCCATCGTTCCGGAAAAGATTCATCCAGCCATCTTCTTATCAGAAGCAGTAGCATCGTCGTCTTCACGGTATGCCTTTTTCCCTTTCTTTTTGACTTCAACAGATCCCGTCTCATCGAATTTCTTTATTAATTTTTTTATTCCATTAACCGTAAAGTGTAAGTTTGAATATTTTTGATTGAATAGTTGAATTGCGTACTTGAATGAAACATCCCCAATACCATAGCACTTTACAAGGTACCTAAATTCTTTGTTGAAGAGTTATTATTGTAACAGAATTACAATCAGTATTTTTGTTAAGCAAATGACAATTTATTGTTTGAAATGTTGTATGCATAGATTCCTAGATCTAATCGATGATAGTTGACTTAATACAATATAAAAATAACGGTTTGATGAAATTGTGCCGATTATTTTCAAATTTTGCCCTGATTATTATTTTTGATTCTGAACAGTTTTTCTTAATAAAATTTTGCTCTATGATACACAAAAAAACTACTTTACCTGCAAAGAAAATAGTTTTTCTTCCACGAAAATATGGTGACAATTCATTTCCAATAAAGCAGGGCAGAATCTGAAAAAATCGTTTTGAAATTCCAAATTTTTAGTCATTTACACCTATAGTGAACTCAATCCGTGGACACACTGTATATTAAAATCGCACGAACATTTTGATTACCTGATAGATCACAACTTGTTTGAATTTCTGAAAAGAAGCGCTTCTTGTAAGAGCCTATCAAGATTAACAATTTATTGGCATTTTATACCTGTCAAATGACATTGAATGAGTTGTGGTCTAATTGTGGTGTTACGCAACAAGGATATGTTGCAAATTACTTATTATCTTAAAGAGAAAGAAAGACAAAGGAAATGAAATAAAAGAAACTCCAGAAAAAATTGAAAATGTGGCCAATTTGCATTTTCAGATCTGTTCATCGAAAAGTGAAGACATCCTCCCAAATTATCGTATAGAAAATTGATGAAAATTAAGAACAGAAAAACGTGAAAATCGTTTTCTGAAACGTCCTTCGTCTGTATTTTGTTGAATCAACCATCCAAAGATTACGGGTTGAATACAATAAACTACTCTATCAAATGAAAAAGACGTCGATATTTACGTAGGTATTTGAATTTTTAGTTACTTTTGAAGAGAAAGAGCGTATATTATCCCAATCAATCTAAAAACTTAAAGAAGAACGATTTTCAAATGAGACTCCTCCAATATTGATTAAAGTAAAAAAAAAATAATTTTGTAAATTTTATCTGTGATACCAATTTCTGATTTGTAAAGGTACGGCTGCTAATTGGAATTTAAAGCATTTGGCGCTGCAACGAACTTTTCCACTAAAACCGACTCCGGATATGAAAGTATTTAAGCTAATTAATGCGAATAACATAATTATAGATAGGTACAAAAAAGAAAGTTTGCTATGCGGAAAAGTTATGTTGTGGAGAAAAAAATATGTATCAACACACGTCGACCAAATCTAGAAAATTCAAAATTATTTTGGAGTTATTGAAAACTGAATAAAGCAACAGAATATATAACACACACGCTGGAAGGAAGATTAAGAATAATAATTAGGAATTGTAGATGATGTATTAGTTAATATTATCGGCAAGAAAAGATATTGTAGACAAGCTGTTCTTCGGAAATAATTAATTATGTTCAATATACAGGCATTCAACAAATTATCGTCATTATTGATTTACGATATTAATACATGTACTTAGTTGAAATTGCTACGCGAACTAAAATTGCGCTGTTTAATTTTATCGCAATGGTCTTCATCTATTATTACAGCGTAGAATCTTAAATTAGAGGATCTGAAAGATTAGAAATAGAAAATCTAAAAAATCTAAATATCACTGATTGTATAACAGCCAAAAGTAATCTTTTTACAGAAGTTAAATTGAATTAACCAATTTGATCAATTAATAGTGTTAAACAATAAACTCATCGCTATTTTTCTGATCAATAGCATGTATGTTTTTCGTATCATGTAACATCACTAGGAAGTACAAACGATATGTGTAAACCCTGTCAGTCACTTAATACATAATTTAGTACACAATTTCATTAATTTACTATAATTACTATTACCACAACCGCGTGTACATTTCCACATTAATTTGTGCATTTATAATAGCACTTTAGTAATGATATGAAGCATAATATATTACAAAATGTAGAAGTGGAGAACAGTGATGAAACCACATATTCGGTGATAGATTGATTGCACTCAAATACGACAAATATAAATTGTGACTGTTCACGTATTCCTAATTTGCATCACAGTCGCAAATAAGTAAGAATTATCATAGAAATTTAATACATTACAAGGCTAATTGTGTATTTTCTTCTAATTATGCCAGCCGAACGAAGATAATTTCTAGTACGAAATTATTCCACCATGTTTATATCGTAGTACGCTTTCTTTCTTGCTTAAAATGTTGCAGTGACATGCAATTCCGGTAGGTTTGTATTTCCTTAAAGGGTGATTGATTATGTGGTGGTTTACTGGTTTAGTTAATTGCTAGCAGTGCTGTTTCGTCTAAACTTCTAAACATGAACTTTACACTAATGGATTCGGAGGCACGCAATTTCTGTTTTAGGGATAAGGTCCGCAACTTTCACTATTTACTCATTGCTACAAATATAGTATTCGCTCACGAATGTTGGACCCTTTAGAATCATAGCAATGTATAATGCAAAAAAAAGGAAATTAATACAATGAACCCTTAAAATTGTACGACCGATTCTATTAGAAGCTCTACAAAAATTGATGAGTATGTGACGTTTAATAATACAGATTGAATAAAGTATCGATTTGCACTACAGTTAAAATTTTAATATGATATAACAGCCTATAGGGAACGCAATATACATTCACACATTACATTATCATTGTATCACCACTTCACTGTAGTTCTATTCAATAAATCGTTTAGAAGATTATACGGATTAGTTGGTAAAGTAGGCAATGCAAGAATCTTTGTTCGTGAGGCAGGCAAGCTTTGTTTCAAATAATCCACGTTGGTCTTTATAATCTGCTTATAACTAGTAGAATTATTCAATGCGACATTATCCCAAGAGGGTTGTTTATTGCTTGCTTTATAGATTATAAATTAACGCTTAACATATCGTATAGAAAACTGTATGTTTATTATACATTTAAAAAATGATGGAAATAGGTAACAATTGCGTCCAGGTGGATATTTAAGACAGCCTTAATCTTTATTCAGTTAGGTACTTTGTTTTGCTGATGTACCTACACAGTTTTCTTCAATTTGTAAAAAGAAATTTTTTCTTACTCTATTAAATGCCTTTAGATATTCTGCCGGAATTCATTGTTACTTTCGAATGTATTCAACAGAGAGATTTTGTAACAGTGGAATTTTTTATTTTATTTTTAAAGTCCGTCGTGAAGTATCACATTACACAACAGTTCAGGGTGACATGAAATTGATTGGACGATATATACCATTTGTATGAAATCAAGATCTATTGTTATAAAGACTTCTACCGGCAGAGGGATAAGGAGACAAATGAGGCAAAATAGGTTGTTTAACTTCAAGCATGAAAAGTGATGTAATTCTTTTTAAAGGGACATTATTAATGGCCCACCAATGAAAAAAACGTTTTCTTTGACGAAGTAACTTCGTCGATCGGAACAAGATGCAGTTGTCTGTAAAGACAGAATATCTTCAAGAATGAATTATCCCCTAAAGATATTCATGTGAATATGGAAAAAGTATTAGATGATATTAGATGAAGATATGTGTTATGGTGTAATTGAAAAACATTTAAATGGGGATAATGCGAACTGAAACGTTTATGTTAAGAGTGCAGCAAAACTATTGATGTAGCTACATGGTTAACATTACATAATGCACATTAGCTTAGGATCTTTGAAATCCAATTAGTACTAAAAAATGTTTATAAAAATTTTCGCTGTGGAAGAACATGTCAACGTGGGAAGGGTGCTCCAAGGCGATAGTCACTGCGTACTCAAGAAGATATCGATCGTGTTAACGATTTGGTGAAGAAAGATCGCCGATTTACCACTGGGAGACTTGAGGAGAAAACAGACTTGCCTCTAGGATCATTAGGACCTCTCCAAACGATCATTTATCCTTTTATAAAGCGCCTGCATTATGGATATCTCGAATGCTGATACTCGAGAGCTGAAAATGCAAAGCATAGAGTGGCGGCTCCACTTCGAAAGTTTTCCTTCCGCCTTCAGGCTAAAATATTTTGACCACAACATTTCTGAAATGTTGAGAGAATTTCATAAACTATTTGCAAAAGTATGCGTCCTCTAAGCGTTTCCGTGATTACATCCACGAAAGACATTGCATGGTTTTTGATAAAGGCAATGCTCCTGCTCGCAAAGGTATCGTAGAATTGAACTCGATTTATGGTGCCAGATTTGAATTTATGGAGCATGGAACACGTAATTGGCTCCGAGGATTTCTATTTGTTCCCCAAACCTTAACAAGTTCTTTCTCCGAGAAAACAACTTTAATTAATGGTAATTATGTTGAAATATAATGTTGGATTATATGTTAAAAACAATAACCACTAAACAAATTACCATTTCATAATTAATTTACATACTTAATTATTAAAGCTCTCCTTTTATTTCCATAAATTTAATGCATTCTTGGAACTTATCGTGAAACGTTGTTCATTGTAAACTTCCCATTACTGATAATTTAAGTAAACCCTCACTTACAATTTAATTTAACGTTTTGCCCTAATTTACTCTGTACCGTCCCAAACTACAGGGTGACCCAGGGCTGTGTGATCGGTCCATAACTTTTTTGCTATTCAAAATATCGACATGCGGTTTTCACCGCCAAGTAAGCACACTTATACTGCACATTATAAAAATATTTTGATTATATACAGAATGTTCCTATACAGGGTGGTAAACCAAAGTTATGTTTTTTTAAATGGGACACCCTGTATATTTGTACATTATTAGTTTTTACATGAAAAAATAATGCCACTTTGTATAGGTCATTATGGGTCTAGCTCTCTCCGTTTCGGCGTTATTCAACGTTTTGTTCGAAAAAAGGCTCATATTTGATGGATGACTGCCCAGTAGGCCATGGATGTTTTTCGAAAAACTTGCCACAGAAAATTTTAGAATAACTTGGAATTTTAATAAATAGTCGACTTTTGGTTCATGTATGCACACACTATACAGGGTGCGCTGAAACGCAATAAGTCGAATAACTCTTTTTTTATAAATGGAACACCCTGTATTTCTGTTCACGAGTCAATTAAGTTTTTTATAAGTTTTCTACAGATATGAAATTTGTATGGTCAATTCTGAATAGTTACTGAGATTTTTCGGAAAAACTATTGTAATTATGAAGTTGTTGATTTTTGCAAGTAGGCTGCTGTTAGTGAATATCGCAAGTGATATGACAGTTAATCGATATCGATACCCGGGTACCTACATAAGTTTTAAATGGGAATAACAATATTTCTTCAACTGTTTTGCAAAATTGTGGTTACAGGTGCATACCGTATATTTATAATATCTAACATTATAATAGTTATTTTTGTATCTAGTGCGCGAAATGCCACTTTGGTGATCGCCTCGTTAAAAAAATAGTCGAGATCACCAAAAGTATTTCGCGCACGAGTTGCAAACAAAATTTTTTCTACAAACGTGAAGAATTTGACAATTATTTTAACGTTAAAATACAAAACTCTCATCTAGTTTGCGTGCAGTGCGTACTTCGCGCATGGCGTCGTCATTTCGGGCACGCTGTCATGGTAACGTAGGTAAGTGAAAAAAAGGGTCACTTCGCGTATTGTTATCGATGCGCAAAGCTTGTCATTTTTTTACGTTTGTAGAAAAAATGTATTTCTAAATCGATAATTATCCATTAAACTTCTCATAATAACCGATTGTCCGCGAAAAATGCTTAGAATGCGGCTAATAGTACTCGATTTGCCAAGTTATTGTTAATTGTTTAGTTTTTAAGTTCTAAATGAATATATCCAATAATTAATTGTGTATACGTTTATGTAAGTACCTATTAATGACATCTGTCATCAAATTTGAAGATAATGAGATTTGGTCAAAGTGAATTATGTGTGTGATGCGCAAACTTCGTATCCAATTACCGGACCAATATATATATTGGTAAAGGACTGCATAGTCAGTGATAGATCAGGAGCAGCGAGTTGTAAGGGACTTATGTCTCAAGGTCAAAGGATCGGGACGAAACGTCACCATGGACAATTTTTTCACGCCATTGCTCTTGGCTTCTCTATTGCTCAGGCGGAGACTTTCAATGGTTGCAACACTAAAGCAAAACAAGTGGTACATCCCAAAGGAGATGAAGAAGAATCGAGATAAAGAGGAACAGTCCTCCATATTTGGATTCAGTGAAGATGGCAAAGTTACAATGTATAATGATATGGACATCACCGGAACTAAACAACAACCGGAAGTTATTACACACTACAATACAAGGAGGTGTAGATAATATGGACAAAATGATCATCCATTATTCAACAAAAAGAAAGATACTTCGTTGGACACAAGCAATGTTTTTAAATATGTTAGATACCTATAGCTGCCCTAGCAGCCTATATAATTTACTCCGAAAACAACCCTACAACACGAAAAGTATCACACGGCCGACGCAATTTGCTTGGGAATCTGAGAAAACAATTATCAGTGCCTCAAATTGAAATGCGCTCAAAGACGAATACGTTTTTGAAAAATTTTGCAAACAAAATCTGGGATAGAGGCTATACTAGGACATCCGGTGATCCTTCTTCCACAGTCCTTTACACAGCCACCACCAAAGGACGCATCTGGACCTTGAAACACGTCGGTAGTTGTTTTGTTTGTAGATCAACATCCTCATTTCAAAGGAAGGCTCGAAAATGTTACGAAATTTGTAAACCACCAATCTGTAATGAGCATTCCGTAATAACAAAATGTTGTCATTGCAATTGCACTTTGTAAGTCGTCCTATATGTAAAAAACTACTCTTTTATAAAGTAATACATAAAAATGCAAAAGATACTCGGATACCTTACTGTGCACATAAGGATTAAATGAGGCGTTCCCAAGTTATGAATTTTTTTCGTGAAAAACATGCTCTGATTAAAAATTGCTTAGACTCGTTCAGTTTCAAAAATTTAAGTCAATTTTTGGTACACAAATTAGTAAAGCTTGTTCCTTAATGAATATACAAATATTTATCAATTTAATTATACAGAGTGTTTGCAATAATTCGTAAGGTTTTGTAAATTTCGAATCGAAAATCGACTATTATTTGTATATTCACTAAGGAACGACCTTTACTAATTTGTGTACCAAAAATTGATTCGAAATTTTGAAACTAAACGAGCCTAGGCATTAAAACAAAAAACAAAGATATGAACATAGAGCATTTTAAGAGAGCAATCGAAATATGACATCAAATATAGTGTTCCATTTAAAAAAACAGGTCGGTATGGAGCCACAATTATTCGAAGCACCCTGTATGTTTATAAATATTTTACAAATATTCAATGAAATATTGCACTTCCTCGCCCTAAGGAGCTACCCTATATGTATGTATGTGTTACCATATGAAAATGGCAGATCGAAACCAACAACGAACAAGTAAGCAAATGTTAGAGGAACCGGACAAAAAAGGAGCCCACCAAGGAAGAAAACAATTCCATGACTAAGGTCATAGGACGAAAAGTTTTAAATTGCACTCTTACAACCATATTCAGTTAGTCACGTTTCACTCACAATTGGACTCCCTGGTATCTGTTGTAATAAGGGAGGAACATACACGTCACCTATTTATTAATGGAGAATTTTGAGGGTTAAACAAGAAACCTTAATTGACATTGGAAACCGTGTCAGAAGAACTTTAAAATTTGATCAGATTGGACATTGATCCATGCGGTACTTAGTAAGTGGCAGTGTCAAAAATGTTCTCATTCTACATCAAATAAAATACGCAGTTTAAGCGCAGTGGGAGGAGGATAGAACCGTGATGTTATAGGTAAGAAATTTTGGTAAAACAAAATTAGTTTGTTTTTAATGTTTACTTATAAGTTTGTGGCAAAGTTTTAAACGTACGCTATACCAGTTAAAGCACAATAATCGGCACAAAGTGAATTATTCAAAATTTATCGAAGTTAGAAATTTGGATAGTAAACGTAATCTGGGCGAACAAAAGACGATATTGATTATACTGTAATGTCTTTTTTAAGCATCAAGACTAGGGAATTTCATGAGGTGGAATGGAAGGATGGTAAAATAATTGAACACATTGAAAATAAAATCTTCTACTGCAATTCAATGTTGCGTGACGTGCGTATAAAATAATGACGCGACGTGAAGTTACGCTTAATTACCTGAAAAGGAAATTAGTATCGATAGCATTTTATACTGAATTGATAATCCGATTAAAGGTGTTGAGTATCATCCTTATAGTAGTTGAGAACAAGCAGCTTTTGAGATTTACATATTCTCGACAAAAAATTGGAAAATTAAAGAAAAATATGAGAAAAGATACTCGCACCTATCCTTTTTTAATTACACAAAATGTAAAGCTATTTACGTTTATGAAAGATAAGAGTACAAATAAAAGCGAATATCTATATTTGCAAAAGCCTTACTGTATTAAGAAACTCTACTAAAGATAAACGGAAGTAATATCTGTGCCAAGTTTTGATATGTAAATAGATAGGGTTTGAAACAGAATGAATCAAAAGGGTTGTGAGGGTAGACAACAGGAGGAAAATGTTGAATACTGTCACAAGATCTGATATTCTGTAGGTTGACCAAATATCGATCTGCTAAATAAAACGTTACAGTACAGTAAGTTACACGTAGGTGTTTGTTGTGTTTGCTTACAATTATCGTGTAATTAGGATACTGTCTCCGTCACTGTGTTAGCGTAATGTGTTGAAAATGCAATTTAACTTGATTAGGTGAAATATGTGAAATACACATACATGTGTGAAAGGAACGACTAAACGAGAGTTATAAATTTCACAAGAACATTTAGTAGTTTTTGTGTGACGCTAAAATTTTATTTAAAGAATTTACACACCATAGAATCTTTTTAAAAACAACTACTTATGTATTCTTTTTCAGCCAGTTTATTCGATCAGACAGATGGTATTTGATGGGGCTGTAAAGGAATTTAATTTTTCCATTTTGTTGCAACTTTACAATTCTGAGAAGTTATTACCCTTTGTTGTTTTTAAATATTTGTGGCTCCTCTTCTGTTTAAGTATTTTTCGTTACAACGAAATTGGAGCGTTGAAATAATATTATTTTGTATAAGAGTCAGCAAACACGCTTTCTTGATTCTAACAATATACATATTCTTATATTAACTTGAATACGACGATCACTATTACTAAAATTTATTGTACATGAAGGGGGTTGTCCGAGACGTTTAATAAACGGCTTTAGTTCTCGTACAAATAATAACTTCTACTATAGAATGCCGTTTTTTACCGAGTTTTACCTATGAAGTTTTTTTATAGGCCTTAGTTTTAAAATTCATCAAAATCGGACTAATAGTAATAGTTTAGGCCCCACAGCCGTCACGTACGCACCCACAGATAAACATTTTTCAAAGATCAGGAGGACCCAAAACGTCGAGATTCATCAAAATCTCGAGTTAGATTTTTTTCGATAACATTACTTTCCCTATGTATACAGAGTGACCCAGGACTGTGTGATTGGTCCATAACTTTCTTACTAATCAAGATATCGACATGCTGTTTTCACCGCCAAGTAAGCAGCTAAGCACACTTATACTGCACATTACAAAAATATTTTGATTATATACCTAAAGAATGTTCCTATACAGGGTGGTAAATCAAAGTTATGTTTTTTTTTTTAAATTGGACACCCTGTATAATTTCTATTTTATTAATTTTTAGAGTGGGACTTTGTATAGGTCACTATGGTTGTAGCTCTCTCCGTTTCGGCGTTATTCAACGTTTTGTTCGAAAAAAGGCTCATATATTTGATGGATCACTGCCCAGTAGGCCATGGATGTTTTTCGACAAACTTGCCACAGAAAATTTTAGAATAACTTGGAATTTTAATAAATAGTCGACTTTTGATCCATGTAGTCGAATAACTCTTTCTTTTATAAATGGATATTGGATATGCAGTTTGTATGGTCAACTGTGAATAGTTATTGAGATTTTCCGGAAAAACTATTGTAATTATGAATAAGTTGTTGATTTTTGCAAATAGGCTGCTCTCAGCAAACATCGCAAGTGATATTACGATTAATTTAGATAAACAACAAACAAGTGATAGTAAGAGGATTAAATTATTAATCAAATATTAGTAAATAATTAACAATAACAATAATGAACATTAATGAATGAATATTTTTAGGAATCATAGATAGAAACAATACAACTAGAGATCAATGCAGGTGTTCAAATTGCCACCATTCTGCTGCATACAAAATGTCAATCGTTGTTCAATAGACAATTTCACTCTATTTATTAGGTCTCCACATATTGACCGAAATGCTGCAATAATTCTATTTTTTCATGTGTTCTGATGTCGTGGGCCTGACTGTATAAACTTTGTTTTTCACATACCCCACAAGAAAAAATTCATAAGTGTTAAGTCGGGCGAACAAGCTTGTCCTCCTCTTCCTATCAACTTATTAGGAAAGTTGAATTTAAATATTGCCGAACAATTCTGCGATAGTGTGCTGGGACATCGTCTTGTTGCAACCACGTATCTCTTCTTGTTATTAAATCCACATCTTTCAAGAGTATGGGCAGATTTTCTTGTAAGAAGTGCAAGCATCGTACACCATCAAAGAGAAATGGACCAATAATTCCTCCCCAAACATTGAGCGACCATCGATTCTGTTGATTATCAGTCCACATGCAGTGTGGGTTCTCAATTGAATAATAATGAATATTATGTCTATTCACATTTCCATTACTTTTAAAAGTTGCTTCATCAAAATCTCAATAACTATTCAGAATTAACCATACAAACTGCATATCAGTGGAAAGCTTATCAAAAACTTAATCGACTCGTGAACAGAAATACAGGGTATTCCATTTATAAAAAACGGTTATTCGACTTTTTGAGTTTCAGCACACCCTTTATAGTGTGTGTATACAATACATGGACCAAAAGTCGACTATTTATTAAAATTTCAAGCTATTCTAAAATTTTCAGTGGCAAGTTCGTCGAAAAACATCCATTGCCTACTGGACAGTGATCCATCAAATATGGGCCTTTTTTCGAACAAAACGTTGAATAACGCCGATACGGAAGAGCTAGACCCATATAGTGACTTATACGAAGTCCTATTATTTTTTCATGTAAAAACTAATAATGTGAGAAATATATATCTTGATTACCAAAGAAGTTATGGAGCAATCGCACAGCCCTGGGAAAGTAAAAATAATTAGACGTAGTTTTTCAACAAAACTGATAATTAAAGTACATGAGTTGGCTAACAAAAATACTTGCTATCAATACACTTCTCTCTGCGAGTTAAATATTAATAAGTGAAATGATCTTTTAAACTGTTTGCTCTAGCAAGTCCTATTGAGAAATGCAATTAATAAACAACTGCCATATATCACTCACTCTACACGATTGTAGACCCCCCCCCCCCCCCCCGCAGCTCCAACACACTCCATTAAATTAATTGGTATTTTAGGAGTGTCACTATAAATAGGCGTACTTAAAGCGACAAAGCTTGACCAACAATCAAACGCAATTAAATTGAACTAGCCATTCGTATTATCGATTGCAAATACGAAGGTAAAAATAGTTTGGTCGATAGAATGGAACTTCGTTTTTGGAAGAAATAAAGAATGCGCTGCTGTTGTGTACAATGAACATTAAGGCAAGCAATGATATACATAAAACCCAAAATAAGTGCTTTTCATAATTTAAAGACACGTTCAGCAATCAATGAAACACCTGGAGAAAAGATGATGTTAGATGAAGATCCCAATTGAAGTACTTAGAAATGTTACTACGAATTCGACAACATAGATCAGTCAGAAATTGACACTTAAAGCACTTGGAACTATACAAATTGCCTACTTACAAAGTCTAACCACATCAAGATCTGTACTGAAATAGTTAATTCGTAATTTAATGGAATATCGTAAGTGAATTTGATTATAATGATATTGAATTTGTTATTTTTGTCTAGAAAATGGTGTGAAATTATAGAAGGAAAGCAAGTAGAAAATACCAAAATGGGAATTCAAGGAGCTGCGAATGCCTTAAATGGTCGCTTCATAATGAACTGAAAAGGTAAGAAACTAGTGTAGTTATCAGAAGCATAAGCTCAAAAAGATCCCAAATTATAAGATCATATTACTGGTTTTTAGACATGGCTCAGTTCAGAAAATGTTTAAAACGTAAATCAAGGTTTGTTATTTTGGATTTTGGAAATCAAAGAATTATATAATAATAATAATAATAATAATAATAAAAAAAGAGGAACAAAAGGGTTGTACCAAGTATTCCAGAGGCTGTAAAGAACAGCTCATTATAGACTCTGTAATACTTGAACAATCTAGACTCAATAAAAGAAACATACACACAGCTTACATTGACTACAAAAAAGCATTTGATTCAGTACCTCACTCTTGGTTACAAAAAATACTATCGCTGTACAAAATTAGCAACAACATCACACAATTTCTCACTCACATAATGTCATGTTGGAACACCACCCTAACACTTACACTAAATGATACCCAACTCATCACAAACACAATACAAATTAAGAGGGGCATCTTTCAGGGTGACTCCTTGAGCCCACTTTGGTTTTGTCTTTCTCTTAATCCCCTTTCACACATGCTGAATAACACAAATTTTGGTTATAACTTAAAACACAATCACGAAATACATCACAACGTTACACATCTATTTTACATGGATGATCTTAAATTATACGCCTCTACAAGCACAAAACTCAACCATTTATTACATATCACTGAAACATTTTCACATGATATACACATGGAGTTTGGTATTGACAAATGCAAAACACAGCACATCACTGCTGGTAAGAGAGAATTTGTGGATTTTGAGCTCGAACATGGTGACCATATAAGATCCATGGACGAGAATGAAACTTACAAGTATCTTGGTTTTCAGCAAAACACACACATAAAACATACACAAATAAAACGAAATCTAATCACACAATATTTACACAGATTACGCAGTATACTTAAAACACAACTACACGGTAGAAACACTGTCAAAGCTATTAACACATACGTTACACCGGCCCTTACTTATTCCTTTGGAATAATAAAGTGGACCAATACAGATTTAGAACAGGTACAGCGAAACACACGTACATTACTCACTAAATACCGAATACATCATCCACACGCCTCAACAGTAAGACTATACCTTCCTCGTTCACGAGGAGGTAGAGGCTTAACAGACATAGCCCTGTTACACCAAACACAAATACACAAACTACGAGAATACTTTTATAACAAATCACACATTTCAGCGCTACACAAAACAGTCACACTTGCAGACAAATCTTACACACCCTTAAATATGAGTAATAGAAACATCACACCACCAATGAGTAGAGATACGTACATCACACATAACATACAAACTTGGACACAAAAGACTTTACATGGACGATATCCACAGGAGATTAACGAAGACTGTGTTGATATTATAGCAACGCATGCTTGGTTAACCAAATGTGATATTTTCCCAGAGTCAGAGGGTTTCATGTTTGCCATACAAGATCAGGTCATTTACACACGAAATTACAGAAAACACATAATTAAAGATAGGACAATTACACATGATCTTTGTAGACAATGCTCGCAAAGACCAGAAACAATACAACACATTATATCAGCATGTACACGTCTAGCACAAACGGAATACAAACACAGACACGATCAGGTAGCTAAGATAATACACCAAAAACTCGCCACAAAACATAACCTTTCTACTGATAACACACCCTATTACAAATATACACCGCAAGTTGTACTTGAAAACACCACACACAAACTATATTGGGATAGGACACTACTCACAGATAAAACTGTATATAACAATAGGCCAGATATAACACTTATAGATAAAACACAAAAAATCATATACATAATAGATATTGCAGTTCCCAACACAAACAATTTAGCCAATACACACGCAGAGAAACATCGGAAATACACTGATATAGCTCAGGAACTTAAAGCGCAATGGAGAATGGGAACTGCTCTTACAGTACCCATTGTTCTTAGTGCAACCGGAGTTATACCAAAAACAATACATCACAGTTTGCACATTTTAGGGTTAGATAAGAACATATACATACAATTACAAAAGGCAGTCATTATCAACACTTGTCACATAGTTAGAAAATTTCTAAACATAACGGAAGATACCGCACATCACTCAGAACCACATCACACACTTTCAACTAATACCATTCAAACACAAAATGAAACACAACACTCAATCCTCCCTTCACAAATTGAAACTCTGTTGCATACACAACATAACATTATAGAAAGTCCATTACCAACACACAACACTTCAACAATCACTCATGTAACACCTCTGACTCGTTCTCATGCACTCAAACGTAAACACATAATATACTCACAGTATCAGAATTCGCAATTAACACAAAACACAAACAACACATTACCCACTCGAGTGCAACCTATGCGTCGAGCTAAACAACAAAAAACGCTTACACAATAATCATAACACTTTTTCAAAACATACATATTATGTTCATTTTTTTCTTTTCTATAAAAAGTCACTAAGTCACGAATAAGTGACGCCAACGGAGAAGCCTAGGAATATAGGGTCTCTTTTTGTTATTGATGCGCGACGCTGCGTTCATGTTAATGCCTTCGCGGAAAGAGGGTCGACGGGACGTGGCTTTTACAAATTGGGATCAAATACACCGAGGCTTCTCAAACAAATACATTATCTAAAATGTGATCAGCGTTGGTTTTATCAACGTCATTTAATTTAATGAACATAATATGTGTATAGTATTTAGTATGTTCACTTTTTAACAGCAACTTCAAATTTATATTGTATAGATATATGTATTACTAGGACTAATCGTAACTTGATTTCGATCCGTGCGATTAGTTAACCAGGCTTGGCCTGAGTATCGATAACAATCGAAGTACACAATAATAATAGTTTATTGACCAACAGAAAGCTATTCCATTTAAAGGTCAACATACATAAAGAATACAATTTAAAATCGTGTGCCGTATAGCAAAATAACGAAAATAAAGTAATAAGTAACCATAAGAAAATAACATGAAATAACTGAACTATGATACAAAACTAACAGTAGGTAAGTTTAACATACAAATTATACTAACTTCAATAATTCACTTAGACTAGACTCATGAACGTCACATAAACCACATATTTTATTGAAGTTCAAACACATGGTGTGTATGGGCGAGTTATGTAAAACGTTTGTCTTCGAAGGTGAGCAGTAGAAGGTTGTATCTAAGCGCGAGTGGTACTGGGGAACGTGGAAGTTAAGTTGCGTCAGCAGTTGCGGGGAATCCACTTTATTATGCAACAGGTTGTGCAGGAAAGTTAAGCTGCTCCTTATTCTTCTTTCTTCCAATGATTGAAAGTGGAACCTATCTAATAATAGGGTTTGGGAATAACCCCTTTCTGGGTAAACACCATCCAGTTTGTATGATAGAAATTTCAGAAATTTACGTTGAATCGATTCCAGGCTTCGTGTTTCATTTATGTAGTAGGGATTCCAAACCAGTGCGCAATATTCCAGTTTAGAACGCACCAAAGAGATATATAAGCTGGTTAGTGCAGTTGTGTTGGTAAAAGATTTACAATTGCGTATAATTAGTCCTAATGACTTCATTGCAGCTGATTGGATCGTTTGTATATGTTTAGAGAAGGAAAAACTGCTATCAAAGAAGATACCCAAATCTTTCACTGATGATGGACGGTGTAATACCTGAGAACCTATGGTATAATTATAAGTTATGGGATGATGTATGCGAAAGTATGAGATAGTCTGACATTTGGAAATGTTTAGTTCCAGTTGATTCACTGTACACCAGTCTAACAACTTGTTCACCTGTTGTTGCAGGTGAAAACAATCACTAACACATGATACCGACGTATACAGTTTCAAATCATCCGCAAACAGTAGTACATTGCAATCCAGAGTGTCACATAGGTCATTAATAAATAATAAGAATAACAGCGGACCTAGATTCGAACCCTGCGGGACTCCGGATGATGCGCGATAAGACCACGACCTGTGTTGGTTATAAATGACATACTGCGTACGATTCTTTAGATACGATGTGAACAATGACAGAAGGTCTTCACTAAGCCCAAAGTTGTTTAGTTTACGCAAGACGATGGCATGCGAGATCCTATCAAACGCTTTTGTAAAATCGGTGTAGACCACGTCAACTTGGCCTCGGTTGTCCAGACTCTCCGAGATGAATTGTGTTAGCTGCATTAAGTTTGTCGTGGTCGATCGTCGTTCCATAAACCCGTGTTGATACGGCGAAATGTATCTCTTGACCGCGTTATAGATACGAGAGTGCAGTATCACTTCAAATATCTTTGAAAAATTTGAGAGTATACTCACAGGTCTGTAATTCTTAATCTCCATCGGATCCCCATTTTTTAATACTGGACATACCCTGGCGATTCTCCAAATATTTGGGAACGTTGCTGTTCTAAGGGAGAGATTAAACAATGCGCATAAAGGCGTCTTAAATATGTCATAACAATCCCTCACAAGAAAGCTTGGGATCTGATCATGTCCGGCTGTATTTTTATTTGCAATCTTTTTTAGAAAACCGCTCACTTCCTCCTCAGTCACACTATCTATAGCGCAGCAGGGCAAGTTACTTGTAGGTAGTTGTATATCACAGGGATTGGTGTCCGCAGGTTGATAGACACTGGCAAAGTAATTAGCAAAACCATCCACTATTTCCTGAGGCAAAGAGTAAGTAGTATCACCGTGCCGCATTTTACTTAAAATCCTAGAATTCCCATTCTTCGAGCGAAGAAACGACCAAAAGTTTTTCGGATTACTGGATATGGACCCTTGAACATCTCTTATATAATCCTTGTATGCTAACTTAATCTGTTGTTTGACCAGTTTACGATAATGCTTAAATTGTTCAAGGCTGTCGCCGTCATTAAAAATTCTATAGCGTTAAAAAAACTTAGCTTTAGTACGGATATTGCGGATAATTACATATGTAAACCACTTAGGAAAACTGCGATTTGTATTGCGGCAATATGGTACAAATAAATCAAATATGCTATATAATTTCTCATAAAATGCTGTGCAGGCCATATCAACGTCTGTGAAGTTGTTTATAAAAGACCAATCAGCATTTAGCAAAGTCATATACAGATTCGGGTAATCGGCCTTCTTAAAGTTGTAGTAATGCCCGCTACGATTCATGGGGAACGGTCTCTGTCTCTCATAATCATACTTCACGTTGATTGAAAGTGCAGGGTGATGACGATCTTCCTTTGTAAGAGGCTCGGTATCGTGCTCCACCTCACACGAAATATTGCTCATAATTAAGTCCAATAACCTACGATTTCCATTCAGAATATTATTGAACTGAGACAAATTTAAGATGTCCATAAAATTATATATTAAACTCCTCTTATTATCATTAATTGTCATGTTATTGAAATAAGGGATATTGAAATCCCCTAATATTACTACATGTTTATAGCTACAATTTCGCTCGAATAGTTCCACAAAACTCTCATAGACGCTAAGCGTCGTATCGTATCCAGTGTTAGGGATCCACGATACCTTATATTCTAGTTATAAACGGGGGTACACGCGATTCTCTGTGATTGTAGGTTGGTTGTAATAGCTTTTGTTTTAAAATATCACACCTTGTTGTGCTGGCTTAGCCGCTTAAAAAAAGAAAAAAAAATTACATTTTTGTACCTTTCCAGATTTTTGACCCAGTAGGTATCTGTAATTTAGCAAGTTATTAACGTAACTAAAATAAAGGATTACATTTACTTACATTTCACGTAAAAATCACAAAAATGGGTTGATATTTGATAGAGATCTATAAATCCGTTCAACTCTATACCTACCTACCTATAGTAAATTTTTACCATTAAGTATTAAAAAAATGTAAAATGCAAACTTTTTGGAATAGATTTGAGACCAAAAATATAATGGCCCTTTCACAATGTTAATTACGTCTTTGCACATAGTCTTTGCCCAAAAATTAACGAAAATACAACAAATTCCGTGTGAACTTCATAAGGATAGTTTAGAATGAATTTTGAATGTAAAAGAACTCAATTTGGACACTGTCAACTTTTTGGGAATACGAATGGCCTTAGGGAGAACGTTTTAACATTCATCTTTAACTATAGTAAAACTAAAAATACCATAAAACATAAAATGTATAAATAGAAGCTGGTCTAACGTTGCATAACATCTGTTTTATAGAAAGACCTTCTCTACCTTAAACAGTTTCAAATTTTTGTTTATTTCACTAACTAAAGGCATCATTTACACGTATATGTACAGCAGTAAATATGGATTTTAATATAAGTTGTATATTTAGAAGTATAGGTATTCCCTTTGGTATAGTGTAACGTAACAATACACTTGCCGCCTACTTTCATCAATATATTAATAAGTTAAATATGTAGAAAAAAACATTTTTCTCGGTGAAAACATTCGACTATATATGTTACCTACGACATCGTCCATCGTTCAAAATCTCTAAATTCGAAATAAGCACACAAACATGTACATTTCGAAAGTTACCGAAAGAAGGTATCGGGACACATAAATTAGTCTACGATGAATGCTGTTACTACTTTTGACATCATTTTAACCATGAAAATGTTAACGCGAGGCATAATAGAATCATTTTTCATCATTTGGATAACTTTTCAACTTGAAATAATTAAATTTCCATGTTACCGAGAAAAAGTTTCCGATACTTGTCATTTTGAAAATTTTCGCGAAAATACTTTTTGCCATTGTTTTAATGTTCGAAATGGGTTAAGGACCTCGGGCAGACAAACTTTGCATGTTTACACAAAATTTTCACCCAAAAATAAGCACACATAGCGAATTCTATTTTACACGTAATCTCCATAAGAAAACTTTGAACGTATTTTCTAAGTAAAGAAAATATATTTAGACGCAAATACCGCTTGAATAAGATGACGGACTTTTATACAAAAATGTTTAAAACTTACTTTGAAAAAAATTAGTGCAGATATTTACGTGGTTTGCGGGGGTATCTATTGTAGGGTAGCATTAATTTGTAGGTTATAAATTTATAATAATAATAGCTTTGGTTTTAAAATATCACATCCGCATCCGTCAGCATTCGGCGACTGTCGGAAAAGTGCACAGGAACACACACATATACACATCTTTGGGTTATTATATAGTGATCAGAAGAGAGCAGCTTGATACGTAATAAAAAGAAGTGATAATGGCACCGTACTTCAGCACAAACAATATTATTAAAGTAAAGTTTATGAATCTACAGCTGTGATGAAACAGCAGCGTCAACATTTACAGTACTAGGCTCAAGTAGTTTTCAAAAAAATAAAGGCCCTAGCAAGAATCACAGCTGAATTGTTTTTCCAAAGCAGGATATTATAATTCTAGTCTACCTGTGCTCGAACTCCAACTTTTAATAGGAGGTCCTCCTGAGCTTATTCATGTGATTGATTAAATCCATTAATAATGAAATTAGACTCCAAATTGGGGTGAAACGATGATTAAAATTCCAAGATATTGATAATCCTTTTCCCCCATATGCTATCCGATTATGCGCATATGTATGGAGTGAAATCGCATTTTAAACTGTACGTGAATAATTTGTAACTAAAGTTTCATGTATCAACAAAAGCTCTGAAACACGCTAAATCGTTTTGAACACACTCTACAAGCAGTTAACGTCCAAAATGTACAACATTTATTCCAATAATACCTTAAGATATTCTTCTGATCTAGGTATTTCTGGTTTATGGTATGTGATTTTGTAACATTAATTATTGTCTTTAATGGAAAATTATACAATGTTCAATAACTTCGTACCTTACAAATAGGAGCAATATGGAAAAGAAATTCTAATGTTTTGAAAATTTTGGCGAGAGAGAGAGAGGCAATGGACAGGAAATCTCATCTAAGATGTAGAAAGAGGGGACCACCTACAATTTACTTTATAAAATTTTAACGGCGAATAAAATAAAAACAATTGGTTGCAGTGTGGATAACAAAAATCAGTGAGGATCAGGATCAATATTTTTTGCCTAAATTGCCCGAATATGTCGTTGTTTGGCAAGGAACACCTCCCAAGTCTCACTTGCAAAATACTTTGAGAGAGATCGTGTCGAGACCTTTACCTTTCTGGGCTGAAGCTTCACCGGAGCTCACCTCGCAGAAAGAAGAGAGTTTAAATGAATTCTCTTGCGACAACAGCCTCTTTCCGATTTAGAGGAGTTTTGAATATTCAACCCTCAGTTCAAAAACTGTAAGGATCCTCACTCCTTTTGCTAAAACCAATTTATGTGATGTCCAATTTTCAGCTGTACGTATAAATAATAAAAAGCAAAAGCATCGCTGAAAAATTGATGAGGAGCGAGAAATGACAGTGGTGCGTCAACCCTTACATTCCTCGCTTTGAAAAAGATATGTAGCGATCAGCAACATCGCTCGTTACATTAACTACTTCATTTTACTTGGTTATTTATTAACGTTTTTTACGTTTTCAACGGATTTTTTTACTATTTCTACGTTACTATTTCATCCCTATGGTAATTGCAGGTTTCAACAATTAAAATAGTCTTGAAATAATTTCGTTAGGCACAACGAGAGATTTGAGCTCCCACTGTAGTTGAATAATAATTAATATAGATAGGTAAATGTGACGCCAAATTTGAAATAATTTTCGTTTGCTTGTTAAAAGTCTTTGAGTAAATAATTAAGAATTTAAATACTTTATGTTTCTACAATCACTTTCAAAGGAAACATAATAGACTTGATTCTTTGGCTACTTCAATAGCATTCCAAGATTCAAAGATGAGTATACACTTTAAGGTACCTACTGATTGTTTATTGATTACAAAAATTTTCATCAAAGCTGAAGGTATCATAAAAACTTTGTTAATTGAATTGAAGATTGTTAGTTCGTACTTAACTTTTACTCTTACAGAATATCCGTGTATGCATACTACAGTGAGACTAATTTACTGATACTGCGCCAAAGTTTAATTAATTTTCGATCTTAATTTACACTTAAATTTAAACGTTTCCTATAGGATATGTCATAATTAAATTAATAACTAGAACAAAGATTAATCCGTCTATTTTATTTGTAATTGCTTCGAGTTAAATGAAATCCATTAAACGAAATAATATGACCATAAGCTCCTCTATACCTAAATTGCTTACAAAAGCAGGCACTAAACACAAGAACTAAGGCGTATTCGAGTAAAGGTAGTCTTAGGTATCTCATTATCTAAAACATAGAGGTTTCTTGCGATTAAAATAGTTTAATTATGCATAGTAAACCATACTACAAATACGTATTTGGGTAAACATCTAATATTTTAAGTGGTAAAGATTACATTCACATTCCCTTACTTCCATATATTATACTACCCTTGACTCTAATTCATCCTGAATAATACAACAGTACGGTATACGATGCTGCTTCAATATTTAATTGTACCTATAGTAAATGGTAAGCGTAACAAATTTAGATGTGATTTGGAATAGCGAAGGTAGTTTTTTTTTTTATTTTTTTAACATGAACAGAGTAGCCATAAAGCTCCATTTGCTCAATTTCCTTCTGGTTTTCGATATTAAATTAATATTTCTGTCTGACTTGGTACTTATTTAATTTCATATCTTTTAGATTTTAGACGAAATACAACAGAATATGAGGATAAAGTTCCGATTTGATGTCTGTTCCACACTTTCAACGTTAACAGTCAAAATCGATAGCAAAGTTTCCATCTCATATTTTCGTCAAAATTGGCTGTACTTATTGAAAAGATGTTTCTCATAATTAGCTAATGGGAACTATCGAAGGCCAATGAAGGGGCGGGAAGACTAAATTTAAATTCGATGGGTTGAAAGAAGTAAAAGGCTACTAATTATTAAGTGGCATTTATATAAATGCCAGATTTATTTAATATAACATGACGTTTCGCCCTGTGCAATGCAGGGCTTTTTCAAATTAAAAATGATATTGTGTAAAAATCAAAATCGAACTTCTAACTATTTAAGTGGATATTATGGAGGTAATTAGCACTTGCACTTTCTTATCATTTCTACTTTCTAGTTGCCATTTTGTCAATGGGCCTACTTATAAAATGTTTATTTAATGAACGTTTATTACATTAACTTAAATTAATATGTTTAAACTAAGATAATATCCACTTAAATAGTTAGAAGTTCGATTTTTATTTTTACACATCATTTTTAATTTGAAAAAGCCCTGCATTGCACAGGGCGAAACGTCATGTTATATTAAATAAATCTGGCATTTATATAAATGCCACTTAATAATTAGTAGCGTTTTACTTCTTCCAATCCATCAAATATACAGTGTGTTTATTTTAAAACTTACCACCCCTGTAACTTAAAAACCGCAATAACTTTCAAAATTCGCGGGGACACGTCGATTTTTATTTTAGGGGGGAACGTTTTTTACAGTCAAGTGGTCTTGATATGTTCATCCCTCCAACCCCTAGCAACCCCAATTTTAAAATCTCAAATGCAACTATCCCACTTGTTATACATCATTTGAAAGCCTCTTTCAATACCAATACAACAGTGTATTCCATTTGAAAATTAGGTGAGATTTGATAAAGTTATGGGTCATATAATGTGATATTCAACCAATCACGTACAGGTCTAGCGTAGTGCGCGGGTGCACCATATTGTTGAAAGTGTAGTAGGTATTCTGGCAGTAAAGAATTTTCGTGATGATCCACTTGATTTTCTAAAGTTTCAGTGATTAGTCCATCAACTGTGTCCCGAAGCATATCTAAGTACACCTCCCCGGTTAGAGAATCATTTATAAATAAGGGACCTATTATGGCGTTTCCTAAAATTCCTGCCCAAACATTTATGTTCTGGGGGTATTGCGTATTACCTTCCTGGAATAGATGGAGATTTTCATTATTAACCATTAAAGAAAATAAATAAATAAGTTTTTGTCAAATGATTGCTTTTTGACCCATAACTTTATCAAATCTCACCCAATTTTCAAATGGAATACACTGTTGTATTGGTATTGAAAGGGGCTTTCAAATGATGTATAACAAGTGGGGTAGTTGCATTTGAGATTTTAAAATTGGGGTTGCTAGGGGTTAGAGGGATGAACATATCAAGACCACTTGACTGTCAAAAACGTTCCCCCCTAAAATAAAAATCGACGTGTCCCCGCGAATGTTGAAAGTTATTGCAGTTTTTAAGTTACAGGGGTGGTAAGTTTTAAAATGAACACACTGTATAATGTACGCCTAAAGAAATAAACCTCAAGAAACTAAATTTAAAATTCTGCCGAGTAATGGGGAATTGATACTAAGTGTTCAATTCTCTAAGTCCCTAGAATTTTATAAATTCCAGTTTTTAATCCGTAGTAGTTCCGAGTAAATATAGATTATAATAAATAATTCAAGGGAGCACCGCTGCGTTATAAATACGATACTGTTGGCAGTGTAAAGTAAAATTATAGTTGGACCGTCTTTTTTCTCCAAACGTCCAAGAAGACCAAACAGTTTCTGATTCTAATGAATCTGACGATGATGCCGTGATTGTGAACAACAGCGAAGAAGAAAAAGATATGGCGAAACAACTTGAAAAATATATTCAGCAATGCTCAAAACCAAACACAAGCATTGCACATGTGACAAACCAATTTTTTTCGTCGTTTAAAAACGAACTAAATGCATAGGAAAAAGTCGACAGAAAACAGAAAACATTCAAAGACTGATCGGGGCATTTAACACAATTAAGCCAACATCGACTCAAAATGAGCGCAATTTTTCAACATCAGGGAATTTTGTGTCATAAAAGCGTACGAAATTGACGTAGCCATTGACAGTCTATGCTTTTTGAAATTTTATTTTAATAAAAATAAGAAATAATGTTTTAAATTTTATTTTTGGTTTTTAATCTTACATACTATTTTAATAAGTAATAGTTTGAATTACTCTTGTTTTCCTGCTTCTATTTGTTGTTCTCTTACTTAAATAAAAAAAATTAATGAATTTCTTAGTTTTTACACTCATTAAGATTTTTTTTAGGTTTTTTAAAATTCTCTCGATATCTCGAGAATGTTCGAGAATTATTTTCGGGAAATGCCGAATCTCGAGAATTGACATTTTCGTCATATCGGGAAATCCCCAATCTCGAGATTGAGATTTCTCAGGAAATACCCAACTCTACTGGTAGCTCAGTTGGAAGAGTATTACCCTAGAGAGGTGGAGGCTCGAGTTCAAATCCCGGTAGAGGTGTAAATTTTCTATATGTACCTATCACGTTAAAAATTTATGATTTAAACTCTGCATTAACCTTGTTCATAAGTGGATGGTTCATAATCAGAAAGAATGTATATGACGAAATGGTCGAAAAAGCAGACTTTTACATAACTTCCGTGGAAATCTGATAATTATAAATGTAGAGGGTGATCATATAATAGTTTTACAAACTTTGGTGGCAGGTTCCTTATATCAAAACTTGATGAAAGTATACGTTCAAACAAAATTTTCAACCAACTTCAAAAAGTTGGGGGGGGGGGGGGGGGGGTAGTTATATACATATCATGTATGTGCCATAATTAGTTACAGATTTGAAGTTGGTTGAAATTACAATTCTATAAGAATTTTCGCCTTTTGATACATGTTTTTTATTTCCATGTACCTACAACCAAAACACGTATGGACTCATAGAGGGCCAGTAGCGAGAGCACACCACCTTCTCACGAAAGTTCGTAAATCAAATTTGCGGATTGTAATATCGTAAGCACGCCGTGAATCTGTAATAATGACATAAACAAAATAATTCGGTAATTATAGTTACAGTCCGTAGTTCAAAGAAATCGAATGCAATAGGAAGAGATGCCATGTGAAAACGACAGCCCCATGGCTTGCGGAAAGTAAATTTTGTTTGTAGGTCTCATTGTATGCTACACTTACCTATGTGGTGCACTCATACGACCTTTCTTGTTGTTTATCGTCGCGTTCTTTAAACAGGAACCATAGTACCACAGACTATTTACCAAGGAAGACAAAGAGTTTCTGGCCATGGGCTGTCTATTGGATTTAATGTCTGAGGAGATACATTAAAAAATCGGTTTATGCAGTATACAACCCAAATGTAAAAGATGTGAGTCTGCGGACACCGGTCAGAGAATAATAGATAAGTACAGCAGTCCATGATTTGACCAGTTTCCGATGACACTTTCAAATTGTCAACATGTAACAGTGTAGAACATAGTTTCACTAATAACTGCGAAGCAACACATTTTTGGTCATAACATTTATACAAAATCCTTTGTTGTTTTGGTGCAAATTGTTCCCAAAGTTTGTAGGTGTCCTGTGAGTTCATACCAGTTTGTAGTCAAACTTTACAAATGTGACAGTAATGTTCTAAACTGATTGACTTTAATCACTATACTGTTGTGACGTTGCAAATGGCAAAGTTGACAATATTCGTCTTTTTTAATGAATAATTATTGAAGGTTCTATAAACTACCTTCAAATAAAATTTAAGAAAGATATGCATTTTGTTTATGGTTTCAGATCGAAAATGCTTTCATCCCCAATTTCTATAATTTCCAACGTACAAAGTTGAGGGATTATATTCGCGGAAGAGATTCTTTAATTTGCGGAAATTGAATATTCTGTGGGAGTCATGTCATGTGATCTTTAATGGTTAATTTTTTTTTTACTCTGATACCTTTCTCAGCATATACTATTTATTACCACAAAATAAGAATTCAGGTTATATGCGATTGAAGGAAACATTCTTATGACATCCTTTAACACAATACTACGATACGTACACAAATGATCATAAGGAGCAATTTAAGGTTACTTTTGTTTATACTCTGTCTTTATGAAGAGTCAACATCCTATGAGCGAGAGAGCATTTTGACTGAAGAGTTTTATTATTATCGCAGATGGAAATATACTATTCCATCTGTGTTATTATTAAAGAGACGTTGTATCTCTAACGCCGTGAGTTCAATGTGAATACTTGACCTCATCATTACCCAACTTTCTACGCGATTGAACCTGACTTAGTATTCGGAGTCCTTGAAACTGTTACTGGTTGGACGATATACTACTTGAATCATTTCTGGTCAAATTCATTCCGGCACACTTTGATAAGGACGTTGAAGTCGTTTTAAGTCGTTTTATTAATTCGACGTTGAAAACTAGCTGAACAGAAAATATCCTAAAAGTTTAGTGGATTATGTAACTGTAACGCTTTAATGTTAGGTGTTGATTGTTTTGTAAGTAGAGTAGAGATCGTTATGACTTTAATAAAAAATCACCTGGTAGGTATATGATGTTGGACGAAAAGGTGCGAATTGGTGGTAACGTGAGAGATAAGTGAAGAATAGAAGGAAGTGCGAGGCGTAAAAGGATATATTAGGTAGATACATATACAGCGGTAGAGTAAGTGTGAACCGAAACGGCAGTGAGGAAAGTAGCGATCCTCTAATCCTTTGTTTTTTTTTTAAAAAGACAATACTGGTCGGTGCGTGCTGGTAAATGGTTGTTCACTACGCACAAATAGTGGGGAGTGTTTGATTCTCGATGACATTGAAAAAAAGCTCATGAGCGGTGTACTGCCTACTTGGGGACTAACGCTATAAGAAAAAAAGAAAACAAAAACTCGATATTGGTACAAATTTTCGCCAACTGATATAGAGACCTTTCCCTTCATAATAAGAAGAGGTTTAGATGATTTATATACCACCAACCCACATGTGAAAGAGATAAATGTTTTGTGATAATGTTTCCAAGGTTTTCCAAGGACGGGGTAACTGGGTAGTGGGTAACCACAATTCGTATTTTTAAGTTTTATATTAAAGCTAATAGTTTTTCCCACAAAGAAATGCTGCCCCACTACCTATCTTAGAAGCAAAGAAAGTGAAAGAGGAAATTCAGTTTAACATGCCTCTACAATTTTAGATTTGAATTTGAATAGATAAAGCGGCTGTGACTGTATCTTCATTATTAATGAAACCCTTAACTAATGATAGGTATAAGTCACCTCTTGTGTTCCACAGTTTGATGTGAAGTATTTTAAGGGGTTGATAAATACCTTCCTTTACATTATTTCAAACATAAAGTGTTGATTTAGCATTAAACGGGAGGTGCACAAGTAAGTAAATATTTAATAACGATGATATCAAAAGCATCAATTATATTGTATCATTACCAAGATAAATATATGTAAAAACGTTGTTAATTATTAGATTATCACGCAAACAATGACAGACGAGTCAAATTATTCAACCGGTAAAATTAATATTAATTGTTGACATTCGTTATCGTTGACATAATTGCATTATTCCCATTTTATGAATTTAAATATCAGAATATATGACAATTTGTGGAAAACATCGAGCACGTCCATTTAAAAATGCTTTATATTTCATAATCTGTCAAACGATATAATTAATGGAGGGATGGTTTGTGATTAAACATAAATATTCTTTGTTGTGTACAAATTCAAGAATTTTAAGTCCATGTCGATTTGGCATACACATGTTAAGGGTCGCAAACTGCGTCGATAAGGGTCGAGTTCACTTTGAATGGACGACTGAAATGGGTTGAAATTAGTTTTATTGGATCAATTTACAAGAAAATTGTTTGTAGTTTATCTTTACTTTGTTGACAATGAATAATTTATTTCTTTGATCGGCTTAATTTGAAATATATCCCCTCTCAACATTTATTTCCAAGGTCTATAATTAAGTTAAAACGTTAACAAAGAAAAGCCATACGTTTTTATTCGTTTTATGTGGGGTAATGACGAAAAAATCCCTATTAGCACTTTTAACATCCTCTTTGATGTCGTATGTACAACAAGTGGGCAAATATTTATGTTATCGATTATAAACGTAATCTGCATAATTGTCATTTCCAGCGTTTACGAAAGCAATACGAAATAATTAAAATGCTTACCGTTCAGATTGGGTTTATGGAAAAGGTCCCAAGAACTTACCTGAAACAAAAGTGAAAGTAAGTAATTACAATTTTCGGGACATGTCAATCTACTAAACAAACAAAGATTACAAAATTTTATTAGCAAGTTTTACATAACACGACAGAGTGTGTTCTAATGCTTTTCGGAAAAGCTTATTAAAGTAAACACGCCGTTATTTGTCAAAACAAAATATTTGTCGCCTGAAAATGAAACCGTAAGTTCGAAAGTGTCATCAGGCTTCGAAATTCATTGTTTACTTACCTTTTAAAGTTATTTTTGATATCGCTCTTGTGTTACCCGCCCTTTAAAAAATTGTGAGTAAAAATTACCTCGATGTATGTAGTTAATTAGGTAACATTTACGTTTCCACTTTCCATATACATATAACGACCAATAAGGTACTACAATTAATTCTCCAATTTTTCAAACTGTTTGATACCAGGTAAGTAAATCTTTATTTTAGTATCTCACCGGTGAACATATCCATGGAACGTTTCCGTGTGTATTTTATGCACGAAGGATTTACTATACGACATCCATTAATAATCAGGCTTTAGTGAGAGATAACTAGGTAATCTAACACCTATTGCATAACGATTATTACATATAATGTTACCAAAACGTGTATGTGAAAACCTAACGCCATGCAATTTACAACTCAAAATACATTCCATTTTGTTCATTTGAGTGCAAGTTCTGGCACATTGGGTGCTAAACATTTCCATTAAAAACCTAAAAATTAAATACTTCTTGTGCTCTCAAATAATAGTGTTGATTAATAATTTTTTTGTGTGTTAAAAGCTAGTACAAATGTTTTAGGTTGCATAATGGGTAAGTAATTATTGGCAATGAAAATGATCAATTCGAAATACCTTTGTCGCTAGCGTAAGTTTGAATAAGGACTATTGATAGTCTTTGGATTGGCACGAAACAAGTAATATAGTAATATTAACGTCTTTATTGAATATTTCAAGTATCGTACATTTGTGTTTGCTCCTTAAATTAGACAGAATATTTCAATCTCAAGTTCAGCTTGCTCTCTTTATAAGAGCGTGCTGGTCTACCACTTAATCCTTGATAATAATAATAATACTTAAGAGTGTATATCGAAATTTATATTGCAACCAGAGCTAAGGTAAACCCAATATCAAATATATAAGTATGAATTGTAAAATAAATAATACTTTAATTTCCCAAATGTTTGCCTGATTGAATAACAACTGTTTAGTTTTAATTTTAACATGCGCATATATTCCCCCTGAAACGACAAATAAAAATCACAGTATCATCTGCATAGCAGTGATAGGAATAATATTGTAGTACCGTTGGGAGTTGAGAGGAATAAATTGCATATAGTAGAGGACCCAGTATCGAGCCTTGAGGCACACCTGAGCATATATACAAATTGTTCGACATGTTGTTGTCTATTACTACGACCCTCTGAGACCTTAATTGGCAAAGAAATTAGTAGATACTTCGTCCAGCCCAATAAATTGTAGAATTGATATAAGTATATCGTGATTTAAAATATCAAAGGCTTTCGAAAAATCTATTAATACCATTAGAGTTAACCTATCACTATCTATCTACTGCTTTGACTACATCGTCGACGAGATTTGTTAGCGCAGTTTCAGTGCTATAACCTTTTCTCAAACCCGATTGCTTGACAGGGAATATGTAATTTTTTTCAATGTACTCCCGTAATGGCTTATTTATAATTTCTGCTAATAATTTTGAGGATACACAAAGTAAAATAATAGGCCGTAAGTCTTTGAAGTTCATCAGATTTGAAATTTTTGGCAATGGCCGTACTGACGCTTGACATATCCTTAGTATGAATGTATTGATGTTATCACACCCCACAGTAAAACTGGAAATTGGGCCAACGGCATCCATTACGTCAATTAATGTGAAGGTGAATGAAAGGTAAATGATCACTGGGAGCTAGATGTGCAACGAAAAAGTTGTTAATATCGTTTGGCTTATTTATACATTTTGGTATTGTAATAAATACTTGACTTACCTGCTGAGTGAGATTTTAATAAGCACCACATTTTTTTCCAGTAATAACACGATCCAATGCAGGATAAGTAGCTGTATATATTATGTTATAGAAATCGCTAAAAGGTACATTGTAAGTATTCTGGTAGTTTGATGAATCCACGCACATTTCAGTTTATTTTGAATATAATGAACCATTAAATAGAAGGTATTCCGCATGTAAAGCCCCTTCGACGAGCAAAATGGGTGTTTATATGACATGTTGTAGAGATATGGAAATCTGCGTAGTTATAAATGAATCTATCTATTAATTATTATTCTTCAAAATTTTTGAAATATGTTTCGATTAATATAATGCTGACCCGATCCGATCATGGTTAGTCTTTTCTATGATGTTATTCAATCTCTTTTACTCATTACCTTTTGAGTTTGAGTCAAATAAAAAGATATCAATGGCAGCTGATTATCCTGCATTACAGAGGCGTTTGGACAATTAAATGGAGAAAAAATTGCAGTTTTACCAGCCGAATTCAATGAGCTTTTCGTTTTTTGAAAAAATGCATGGCTAACTAGATATCTCAAAAAATCTTTTTTTCGTTTTTTTCTTTACTGCCCATAGTTCTGTCATTATTGACTTTAGGAAAAATGTGTAAAGGAAAAAGTTGTAGAAAATTATGGACTCAATAATTCAAATTTTTTATTGATGCTCTAATTTTTCACTTATGACACAAACTTGTAATTTTTCTAATGGAAATCATAGTTGGCCATGACTATAAAAAAGGCCCTTTTTCGAAGATTCTAACAATATATCACTTACCATAATTATTTTCATTAGTATAGAAATTATGGCCATTTTTGTGTTTTTAATGTCGCATTGTTTGAGTAGTAGACTATGGAAACAATAATTGATACATGCGCATCGCGTTTAATAACAAACCTTTACTCAGTTATTAAAAGTTGATAATTGGTTTATTAACATGTGTAAATTAATTAATAGTGTCCATCTCTGTGATACGTAATATACCTCCAAATGGGAAACTGATAATTCAAACTTAAAACAACATGTGTAAAGGTGATCCACGATTTAAATGTACGTGTGTTTCGTTGTACCTGTTCTAAATCTGTATTGGTCCACTTTATTATTCCAAAGGAATAAGTAAGGGCCGGTGTAGCGTATGTGTTAATAGCTTTGACAGTGTTTCTACCGTGTAGTTGTGTTTTAAGTATACTGCGTAATCTGTGTAAATATTGTGTGATTAGATTTCTTTTTATTTGTGTATGTTTTATGTGTGTGTTTTGCTGAAAACCAAGATACTTGTAAGTTTCATTCTCGTCCATGGATCTTATATGGTCACCATGTTCGAGCTCAAAATCCACAAATTCTCTCTTACCAGCAGTGATGTGTTGTGTTTTGCATTTGTCAATACCAAACTCCATGTGTATATCATGTGAAAATGTTTCAGTGATATGTAATAAATGGTTGAGTTTTGTGCTTGTAGAGGCGTATAATTTAAGATCATCCATGTAAAATAGATGTGTAACGTTGTGATGTATTTCGTGATTGTGTTTTAAGTTATAACCAAAATTTGTGTTATTCAGCATGTGTGAAAGGGGATTAAGAGAAAGACAAAACCAAAGTGGGCTCAAGGAGTCACCCTGAAAGATGCCCCTCTTAATTTGTATTGTGTTTGTGATGAGTTGGGTATCATTCAGTGTAAGTGTTAGAGTGGTGTTCCAGCATGACATTATGTGAGTGAGAAATTGTGTGATGTTGTTGCTAATTTTGTACAGCGATAATATTTTTTGTAACCAAGAGTGAGGTACTGAATCAAATGCTTTTTTGTAGTCAATGTAAGCTGTGTGTATAATAACAATCGAAGTACATAATAATATTTATAATTATTTATGTGTTGTCATGGTATTATGGACGATATCCACAGGAGATTAACGAAGACTGTGTTGATATTATAGCAACGCATGCTTGGTTAACCAAATGTGATATTTTCCCAGAGTCAGAGGGTTTCATGTTTGCCATACAAGATCAGGTCATTTACACACGAAATTACAGAAAACACATAATTAAAGATAGGACAATTACACATGATCTTTGTAGACAATGTTCGCAAAGACCAGAAACCATACAACACATTATATCAGCATGTACACGTCTAGCACAAACAGAATACAAACACAGACACGATCAGGTAGCTAAGATAATACACCAAAAACTTGCCACAAAACATAACCTTTCTACTGATAACACACCCTATTACAAATATACACCGCAAGTTGTACTTGAAAACACCACACACAAACTATATTGGGATAGGACACTACTCACAGATAAAACTGTATATAACAATAGGCCAGATATAACACTTATAGATAAAACACAAAAAATCATATACATAATAGATATTGCCGTTCCCAACACAAACAATTTAGCCAATACACACGCAGAGAAACATCGCAAATACACTGATATAGCTCAGGAACTTAAAACGCAATGGAGAATGGGAACTGCTCTTATAGTACCCATTGTTCTTAGTGCAACCGGAGTTATACCAAAAACAATACATCACAGTTTGCACATTTTAGGGTTAGATAAGAACATACACATACAATTACAAAAGGCAGTCATTATCAACACTTGCCACATAGTTAGAAAATTTCTAAACATAACGGAAGATATCGCACATCACTCAGAACCACATCGCACACTTTCAACTAATACCATTCAAACACAAAATGAAACACAACACTCAATCCTCCCTTCACAAATTGAAACTCTGTTGCATACACAACGTAACATTATAGAAAGTCCATTACCAACACACAACACTTCAACAATCACTTATGTAACACCTCTAACTCGTTCTCATGCACTCAAACGTAAACACACAATATACTCACAGTATCAGTATCAGAATTAACACAAAACACAAACAACACATTACCCACTCGAGTGCAACCTATGCGTCGAGCTAAACAACAAAAAACGCTTACACAATAACCATAACACTTTTTCAAAACATACATATTATGTTCATTTTTTCTTTTCTATAAAAAGTCACTAAGTCACGAATAAGTCTCTTTTTATTATTGATGCGCGACGCTGCGTTCATGTTAATGCCTTCGCGGAAAGAGGGTCGACGGGACGTGGCTTTTACAAATTGGGATCAAATACACCGAGGCTTCTCAAACAAATACATTATCTAAAATGTGATCAGCGTTGGTTTTATTAACGTCATTTAATTTAATGAACATAATATGTGTATAGTATTTAGTATGTTCACTTTTTAACAGCAACTTCAGATTTGTGTTGTGTGGATATATGTGTTAGTAGGACTAATCGTAACTTGATTTCGATCCGTGCGATTAGTTAACCAGGCTTGGCCTGAGTATCGATAACAATCGAAGTAGGTACATAATAATAATAATAATAATAATAATAATAATAATAATAATAATAATAATAATAATAATATTAATATTAATTATTATTATTATTATTATTATTAATAATATATTTCTAACTGATCTTCTGAAGAAATATGTTTCAATTTCATTTGAACAGCTAAATTGCTTAATGTTAAGAAACGGGTCGTGACATCACAGGTATTCTCACAATGTCATTCGAATTTATATGTTTTAGATATATTTAATTATCGTTTAATCATTAACTAATTGGATAAATCTGTACTTGATACCTACATCTGCATTTGAAAATGGAAACAGTTTACATACTGGATAAAAGTTAATTTGTTGGTGTATCATACTAAATGTATTAAGGTAGAAATTTCACTAAACAATTAGGTACTAATTGAAATATTTGAAGGTAAGAATTTTCCAATATCTTAAAATTTAAGTAAATCTTTATGACGCTTTTATATTGCACATTTTATGCACTATACACATTACACTTACACTAACACAACATGTAGGAGAATATTCGCTTATGTGAATATTTGGGGAGTGACGCCCTCACGTGATCTTAGTCATCCCATTTTATTAATGAAAATGGAGCGTAAGGAAATAAGCCTCGGAAAACAGCCGCTACCTGAGGATCGTCAGGGCACGTCTAGAGCCACCGCTGGACGTTGCAGTATGCGGACCGGTGGTGATGGGGAGGTGATCAGGCGGCCACCCATCGGGAAACCCGAAACAAGTACAGCCGATAGAAGATTAAGAAGAAGAAGAAGTACGACAACCGAAGAACAGACTCAAGATGAAGAAGAGACCTTTGTACCTGCTTCTCAACCGCTAACGGATGGGACCAGTTCAAAGGAGTCTACCAGACGGCGTATGAAATGGACCGAGGAGATGAATCGATTCATTTTGCGTACGTACCTGGAAGTAACGAAGATAGAAACGGACAAAACTATGTATAGGGACAAGATTCACACAGCATTCACAACACAATACCCACATCTTTCACATTTAACACAACAACGCATAGCAGACCAACGCAGGGTAATTATAAAAAACACGCTTCTTTCAGTAGAAACACAAGAACAAATTAAACACGAAGTAGAAAGGTTTTTAAACATAAATAACACTATCAACACCCAACAAAACACATTAGGTACACCTAATAACAATCATCATCCAACACTTATGACACAGCAAAGTACATTAGATACACAAGATAACGATGTAGATAATAACTCCCAACACTCACACGAAACACTTAAATTAAAAATTCAAACAGAATTTGATACTGCACTTACAGAATTCACAAACATAGATCCATCACAAAGATATAGAATACCGAAACAAAAAGACACTAACAAGTTACACAAAATCACTCAAATATTAAACACCGATATTTTACCCAATTATATTACAAACAACATATCACTACATCAATTACACCTAATTGTGTACTGTGGTGCTGTTGCAGCTTCAAGGTGTAGTGGCTCCAAGGTCATAATATCAACACAACACCACATCACAAAGAAAACAACACTTCCGGCCTGGGAGAAGCGTCTAATGAATCGTGTAGATGAAATTAGACGTGACTTAGGTCGAATTACACAATACATACAAGGCACAACCTCTTCCAAACTAACACGCCAGGTACACAACATCATTAGAAAACTAAACACACACAGTTCACGAGAACCAAACACGAATTACAATGAACACAAAGATACACTCACACAAAAACTTTCAGTATACACAAACAGATTGAGACGGTATAGGGAAGCGGCAAATAGAAAACGTCATAACACACAATTTAAATACAACGAAAAACTATTTTATAGATCACTAACACAACAAAACACTCAACAAAAATACTCATTACCCACATTAGAATCTCTAGAGCACTACTGGTCCGATTTGTGGTCCAAAAACATTGAACATAATATACATGCACCCTGGATCATTTCGGAAAGTACACGTACACAGCACATAATACCAATGCATGATACACAAATCACTTTAGAAGATATCACCAACTCCATCAAACACCTACACAACTGGAAAAGTCCAGGCATAGATAACATTCATAATTTTTGGTGGAAATATTTCACCTGTACACATATACACCTCGCACAACACTTCACAACAATATTAGATGCACCACACACTACACCACCATTCTTCACACAGGGAATCACTTATATGCTTCCAAAAGATAACAATACACACGATGCCTCTAAATATAGACCCATTACATGCCTTCCCACTATATATAAAATTCTAACATCATGCATTACACATAAAATATACACACACTGCACTAACAACAACATTTTATTTGAGGAACAAAAGGGTTGTACCAAGTATTCCAGAGGCTGTAAAGAACAGCTCATTATAGACTCTGTAATACTTGAACAATCTAGACTCAATAAAAGAAACATACACACAGCTTACATTGACTACAAAAAAGCATTTGATTCAGTACCTCACTCTTGGTTACAAAAAATACTATCGCTGTACAAAATTAGCAACAACATCACACAATTTCTCACTCACATAATGTCATGTTGGAACACCACCCTAACACTTACACTAAATGGTACCCAACTCATCACAAACACAATACAAATTAAGAGGGGCATCTTTCAGGGTGACTCCTTGAGCCCACTTTGGTTTTGTCTTTCTCTTAATCCCCTTTCACACATGCTGAATAACACAAATTTTGGTTATAACTTAAAACACAATCACGAAATACATCACAACGTTACACATCTATTTTACATGGATGATCTTAAATTATACGCCTCTACAAGCACAAAACTCAACCATTTATTACATATCACTGAAACATTTTCACATGATATACACATGGAGTTTGGTATTGACAAATGCAAAACACAGCACATCACTGCTGGTAAGAGAGAATTTGTGGATTTTGAGCTCGAACATGGTGACCATATAAGATCCATGGACGAGAATGAAACTTACAAGTATCTTGGTTTTCAGCAAAACACACACATAAAACATACACAAATAAAACGAAATCTAATCACACAATATTTACACAGATTACGTAGTATACTTAAAACACAACTACACGGTAGAAACACTGTCAAAGCTATTAACACATACGTTACACCGGCCCTTACTTATTCCTTTGGAATAATAAAGTGGACCAATACAGATTTAGAACAGGTACAGCGAAACACACGTACATTACTCACTAAATACCGAATACATCATCCACACGCCTCAACAGTAAGACTATACCTTCCTCGTTCACGAGGAGGTAGAGGCTTAACAGACATAGCCCTGTTACACCAAACACAAATACACAAACTACGAGAATACTTTTATAACAAATCACACATTTCAGCGCTACACAAAACAGTCACACTTGCAGACAAATCTTACACACCCTTAAATATGAGTAATAGAAACATCACACCACCAATGAGTAGAGATACGTACATCACACATAACATACAAACTTGGACACAAAAGACTTTACATGGACGATATCCACAGGAGATTAACGAAGACTGTGTTGATATTATAGCAACGCATGCTTGGTTAACCAAATGTGATATTTTCCCAGAGTCAGAGGGTTTCATGTTTGCCATACAAGATCAGGTCATTTACACACGAAATTACAGAAAACACATAATTAAAGATAGGACAATTACACATGATCTTTGTAGACAATGCTCGCAAAGACCAGAAACAATACAACACATTATATCAGCATGTACACGTCTAGCACAAACGGAATACAAACACAGACACGATCAGGTAGCTAAGATAATACACCAAAAACTCGCCACAAAACATAACCTTTCTACTGATAACACACCCTATTACAAATATACACCGCAAGTTGTGCTTGAAAACACCACACACAAACTATATTGGGATAGGACACTACTCACAGATAAAACTGTATATAACAATAGGCCAGATATAACACTTATAGATAAAACACAAAAAATCATATACATAATAGATATTGCAGTTCCCAACACAAACAATTTAGCCAATACACACGCAGAGAAACATCGGAAATACACTGATATAGCTCAGGAACTTAAAGCGCAATGGAGAATGGGAACTGCTCTTACAGTACCCATTGTTCTTAGTGCAACCGGAGTTATACCAAAAACAATACATCACAGTTTGCACATTTTAGGGTTAGATAAGAACATATACATACAATTACAAAAGGCAGTCATTATCAACACTTGTCACATAGTTAGAAAATTTCTAAACATAACGGAAGATACCGCACATCACTCAGAACCACATCACACACTTTCAACTAATACCATTCAAACACAAAATGAAACACAACACTCAATCCTCCCTTCACAAATTGAAACTCTGTTGCATACACAACATAACATTATAGAAAGTCCATTACCAACACACAACACTTCAACAATCACTCATGTAACACCTCTGACTCGTTCTCATGCACTCAAACGTAAACACACAATATACTCACAGTATCAGAATTCGCAATTAACACAAAACACAAACAACACATTACCCACTCGAGTGCAACCTATGCGTCGAGCTAAACAACAAAAAACGCTTACACAATAATCATAACACTTTTTCAAAACATACATATTATGTTCATTTTTTTCTTTTCTATAAAAAGTCACTAAGTCACGAATAAGTGACGCCAACGGAGAAGCCTAGGAATATAGGGTCTCTTTTTGTTATTGATGCGCGACGCTGCGTTCATGTTAATGCCTTCGCGGAAAGAGGGTCGACGGGACGTGGCTTTTACAAATTGGGATCAAATACACCGAGGCTTCTCAAACAAATACATTATCTAAAATGTGATCAGCGTTGGTTTTATCAACGTCATTTAATTTAATGAACATAATATGTGTATAGTATTTAGTATGTTCACTTTTTAACAGCAACTTCAAATTTATATTGTATAGATATATGTATTAGTAGGACTAATCGTAACTTGATCTCGATCCGTGCGATTAGTTAACCAGGCTTGGCCTGAGTATCGATAACAATCGAAGTAGGTACATAATAATAATAATGTAACACCTCTGACTCGTTCTCATGCACTCAAACGTAATCACACAATATACTCACAGTATCAGAATTCGCAATTAACACAAAACACAAACAACACATTACCCACTCGAGTGCAACCTATGCGTCGAGCTAAACAACAAAAAACGCTTACACAATAACCATAACACTTTTTCAAAACATACATATTATTATGTTCATTTTTTCTTTTCTATAAAAAGTCACTAAGTCACGAATAAGTGACGTCTACGGAGAAGCCTAGGAATATAGGGTCTCTTTTTGTTATTGATGCGCGACGCTGCGTTCATGTTAATGCCTTCGCGGAAAGAGGGTCGACGGGACGTGGCTTTTACAAATTGGGATCAAATACACCGAGGCTTCTCAAACAAATACATTATCTAAAATGTGATCAGCGTTGGTTTTATCAACGTCATTTAATTTAATGAACATAATATGTGTATAGTATTTAGTATGTTCACTTTTTAACAGCAACTTCAAATTTATATTGTATAGATATATGTATTAGTAGGACTAATCGTAACTTGATCTTGATCCGTGCGATTAGTTAACCAGGCTTGGCCTGAGTATCGATAACAATCGAAGTAGGTACATAATAATAATAATAATAATAATAAGAGGGTCGACGGGACGTGGCTTTTACAAATTGGGATCAAATACACCGAGGCTTCTCAAACAAATACATTATCTAAAATGTGATCAGCGTTGGTTTTATCAACGTCATTTAATTTAATGAACATAATATGTGTATAGTATTTAGTATGTTCACTTTTTAACAGCAACTTCAAATTTATATTGTATAGATATATGTATTAGTAGGACTAATCGTTACTTGATTTCGATCCGTGCGATTAGTTATCCAGGCTTGGCCTGAGTATCGATAACAATCGAAGTACATAATAATACCATGACAACACACTAAACAACACACACGCATATAAAAGTGCTCTGTTTTTAAACCAAAATTACCTGGTTAATAGTGTTTAAAAATTAGTGAAAGTTATCTATTTTACCATTTAGAAGCTACAGAAGTGTATGGAAATATAAATTACAAGTGTAATCAAAAATTTTTGGAAATGAATAAATTTGACAGAAGATTTTGACAGATGCAATATTCACACAAAATGCATCGTTTTTATAAAATTTGGATGAATTTAACTATTTTCTAACTAATCTTCTGAAGAAATATGTTTCAATTTCATTTGAACAGCTAAATTGCTTAATGTTAAGAAACGGGTCGTGACATCACAGGTAATCTCACAATGTCATTCGAATTTATATGTTTTAGATATATTTAATTGTCGTTTAATCATTAACTAATTGGATAAATCTGTACTTGATACCTACATCTGCATTTGAAAATGGAAACAGTTTACATACTGGATAAAAGTTAATTTGTTGGTGTATCATACTAAATGTATTAAGGTAGAAATTTCACTAAACAATTAGGTACTAATTAAAATATTTGAAGGTAAGAATTTTCCAATATCTTAAAATTTAAGTAAATCTTTATGACGCTTTTATATTGCACATTTCATGCACTATACACATTACACTTACACTAACACAACATGTAGGAGAATATTCGCTTATGTGAATATTTGGGGAGTGACGCCCTCACGTGATCTTAGTCATCCCATTTTATTAATGAAAATGGAGCGTAAGGAAATAAGCCTCGGAAAACAGCCGCTACCTGAGGATCGTCAGGGCACGTCTAGAGCCACCGCTGGACGTTGCAGTATGCGGACCGGTGGTGATGGGGAGGTGATCAGGCGGCCACCCATCGGGAAACCCGAAACAAGTACAGCCGATAGAAGATTAAGAAGAAGAAGAAGTACGACAACCGAAGAACAGACTCAAGATGAAGAAGAGACCTTTGTACCTGCTTCTCAACCGCTAACGGATGGGACCAGTTCAAAGGAGTCTACCAGACGGCGTATGAAATGGACCGAGGAGATGAATCGATTCATTTTGCGTACGTACCTGGAAGTAACGAAGATAGAAACGGACAAAACTATGTATAGGGACAAGATTCACACAGCATTCACAACACAATACCCACATCTTTCACATTTAACACAACAACGCATAGCAGACCAACGCAGGGTAATTATAAAAAACACGCTTCTTTCAGTAGAAACACAAGAACAAATTAAACACGAAGTAGAAAGGTTTTTAAACATAAATAACACTATCAACACCCAACAAAACACATTAGGTACACCTAATAACAATCATCATCCACTTATGACACAGCAAAGTACATTAGATACACAAGATAACGATGTAGATAATAACTCCCAACACTCACACGAAACACTTAAATTAAAAATTCAAACAGAATTTGATACTGCACTTACAGAATTCACAAACATAGATCCATCACAAAGATATAGAATACCGAAACAAAAAGACACTAACAAGTTACACAAAATCACTCAAATATTAAACACCTATATTTTACCCAATTATATTACAAACAACATATCACTACATCAATTACATCTAATTGTGTACTGCGGTGCTGTTGCAGCTTCAAGGTGTAACGGCTCCAAGGTCATAATATCAACACAACACCACATCACAAAGAAAACAACACTTCCGGCCTGGGAGAAGCGTCTAATGAATCGTGTAGATGAAATTAGACGTGACTTAGGTCGAATTACACAATACATACAAGGCACAACCTCTTCCAAACTAACACGCCAGGTACACAACATCATTAGAAAATTAAACACACACAGTTCACGAGAACCAAACACGAATTACAATGAACACAAAGATACACTCACACAAAAACTTTCAGTATACACAAACAGATTGAGACGGTATAGGGAAGCGGCAAATAGAAAACGTCATAACACACAATTTAAATACAACGAAAAACTATTTTATAGATCATTAACACAACAAAACACTCAACAAAAATACTCATTACCCACATTAGAATCTCTAGAGCACTACTGGTCCGATTTGTGGTCCAAAAACATTGAACATAATATACATGCACCCTGGATCATTTCGGAAAGTACACGTACACAGCACATAATACCAATGCATGATACACAAATCACTTTAGAAGATATCACCAACTCCATCAAACACCTACACAACTGGAAAAGTCCAGGCATAGATAACATTCATAATTTTTGGTGGAAATATTTCACCTGTACACATATACACCTCGCACAACACTTCACAACAATATTAGATGCACCACACACTACACCACCATTTTTCACACAGGGAATCACTTATATGCTTCCAAAAGATAACAATACACACGATGCCTCTAAATATAGACCCATTACATGCCTTCCCACTATATATAAAATTCTAACATCATGCATTACACATAAAATATACACACACTGCACTAACAACAACATTTTATTTGAGGAACAAAAGGGTTGTACCAAGTATTCCAGAGGCTGTAAAGAACAGCTCATTATAGACTCTGTAATACTTGAACAATCTAGACTCAATAAAAGAAACATACACACAGCTTACATTGACTACAAAAAAGCATTTGATTCAGTACCTCACTCTTGGTTACAAAAAATACTATCGCTGTACAAAATTAGCAACAACATCACACAATTTCTCACTCACATAATGTCATGTTGGAACACCACCCTAACACTTACACTAAATGATACCCAACTCATCACAAACACAATACAAATTAAGAGGGGCATCTTTCAGGGTGACTCCTTGAGCCCACTTTGGTTTTGTCTTTCTCTTAATCCCCTTTCACACATGCTGAATAACACAAATTTTGGTTATAACTTAAAACACAATCACGAAATACATTACAACGTTACACATCTATTTTACATGGATGATCTTAAATTATACGCCTCTACAAGCACAAAACTTAACCATTTATTACATATCACTGAAACATTTTCACATGATATACATATGGAGTTTGGTATTGACAAATGCAAAACACAACACATCACTGCTGGTAAGAGAGAATTTGTGGATTTTGAGCTCGAACATGGTGACCATATAAGATCCATGGACGAGAATGAAACTTACAAGTATCTTGGTTTTCAGCAAAACACACACATAAAACATACACAAATAAAACGAAATCTAATCACACAATATTTACACAGATTACGCAGTATACTTAAAACACAACTACACGGTAGAAACACTGTCAAAGCTATTAACACATACGTTACACCGGCCCTTACTTATTCCTTTGGAATAATAAAGTGGACCAATACAGATTTAGAACAGGTACAGCGAAACACACGTACATTACTCACTAAACACCGAATACATCATCCACACGCCTCAACAGTAAGACTATACCTTCCTCGTTCACGAGGAGGTAGAGGCTTAACAGACATAGCCCTGTTACACCAAACACAAATACACAAACTACGAGAATACTTTTATAACAAATCACACATTTCAGCACTACACAAAACAGTCATACTTGCAGACAAATCTTACACACCCTTAAATATGAGTAATAGAAACATCACACCACCAATGAGTAGAGATATGTACATCACACATAACATACAAACTTGGACACAAAAGACTTTACACGGACGATATCCACAGGAGATTAACGAAGACTGTGTTGATATTATAGCAACGCATGCTTGGTTAACCAAATGTGATATTTTCCCAGAGTCAGAGGGTTTCATGTTTGCCATACAAGATCAGGTCATTTACACACGAAATTACAGAAAACACATAATTAAAGATAGGACAATTACACATGATCTTTGTAGACAATGTTCGCAAAGACCAGAAACCATACAACACATTATATCAGCATGTACACGTCTAGCACAAACAGAATACAAACACAGACACGATCAGGTAGCTAAGATAATACACCAAAAACTCGCCACAAAACATAACCTTTCTACTGATAACACACCCTATTACAAATATACACCGCAAGTTGTACTTGAAAACACCACACACAAACTATATTGGGATAGGACACTACTCACAGATAAAACTGTATATAACAATAGGCCAGATATAACACTTATAGATAAAACACAAAAAATCATATACATAATAGATATTGCCGTTCCCAACACAAACAATTTAGCCAATACACACGCAGAGAAACATCGCAAATACACTGATATAGCTCAGGAACTTAAAGCGCAATGGAGAATGGGAACTGCTCTTACAGTACCCATTGTTCTTAGTGCAACCGGAGTTATACCAAAAACAATACATCACAGTTTGCACATTTTAGGGTTAGATAAGAACATATACATACAATTACAAAAGGCAGTCATTATCAACACTTGCCACATAGTTAGAAAATTTCTAAACATAACGGAAGATACCGCACATCACTCAGAACCACATCACACACTTTCAACTAATACCATTCAAACACAAAATGAAACACAACACTCAATCCTCCCTTCACAAATTGAAACTCTGTTGCATACACAACATAACATTATAGAAAGTCCATTACCAACACACAACACTTCAACAATCACTCATGTAACACCTCTAACTCGTTCTCATGCACTCAAACGTAAACACACAATATACTCACAGTATCAGAATTCGCAATTAACACAAAACACAAACAACACATTACCCACTCGAGTGCAACCTATGCGTCGAGCTAAACAACAAAAAACGCTTACACAATAACCATAACACTTTTTCAAAATATACATATTATGTTCATTTTTTCTTTTTTATAAAAAGTCACTAAGTCACGAATAAGTGACGCCAACGGAGAAGCCTAGGAATATAGGATCTCTTTTTGTTATTGATGCGCGACGCTGCGTTCATGTTAATGCCTTCGCGGAAAGAGGGTCGACGGGACGTGGCTTTTACAAATTGGGATCAAATACACCGAGGCTTCTCAAACAAATACATTATCTAAAATGTGATCAGCGTTGGTTTTATCAACGTCATTTAATTTAATGAACATAATATGTGTATAGTATTTAGTATGTTCACTTTTTAACAGCAACTTCAAATTTATATTGTATAGATATATGTATTAATAGGACTAATCGTTACTTGATTTCGATCCGTGCGATTAGTTAACCAGGCTTGGCCTGAGTATCGATAACAATCGAAGTACACAATAATAATAATAATTACAAATTGGGATCAAATACACCGAGGCTTCTCAAACAAATACAGTATCTAAAATGTGATCAGCGTTGGTTTTATCAACGTCATTTAATTTAATGAACATAATATGTGTATAGTATTTAGTATGTTCACTTTTTAACAGCAACTTCAAATTTATATTGTATAATATGTATTAGTAGGACTAATCGTAACTTGATTTCGATCCGTGCGATTAGTTAACCAGGCTTGGCCTGAGTATCGATAACAATCGAAGTACATAATAATACTTACTTGATTCCGATCCCTGCAGTTAGTATCGATAAAAACAGAAGTATAATAATAATACCTTTTATTGAGAGCAAACTATTAAATTACATAAGATTGTTCAAAATACGTTAAAACTGCACACTTGTTCTCAAAAGGAGTGAGATCAGGTGTCTACAAAAAAAGTAGAGACCTGTTCTTCCACTCAACCCTTATTACCATATTTTATTTTCGCATACTCATAGCCTAATTTCAAATGCGCATAAGTCTTAAGTGCAGTTTTAATCAATATTAGATAAAAAGTGTTAATAACTACAAAACCGCTAAAGATAGGTATAGGGATACCTATAGTTTATCGACGCCTAAATTAAATCGCCTTCCAAATATGTAAAAATATACGGGGTGTTCGATTTGAAAAAAATGACTTTTTGGTGTTTGAAGTTTTTTAACATTGCCACTAATTTTGAACGCCCTGTATAATCTGTGATAGGTTTGCGAATGCATTTTGTGAACCCTTATGGTTTTACTTCGTGTTTGTAAAGTATGAATGTTTTGCGTTCAAAGAAGAACAAAAGGTGGGCTATTAAACATCCCTCCGCAAAGCGCAAATTTTTCAAAAAAATCATATTATCTCAAAAACAGTTGATGATAGGTATAGGATAATCTAATACAGATTAACGCAGAATCGATTGTTTAATCCAAAAATGCAATAATATACAGGGTGTTCCATTTAAAATAAGAAGATGAATGGCGATTTCCGGTCTTTCCGGAAGTTGTACAACATCGACAATATTTTAGAACAAAAGAAGGCTATGGGTTATCCTTAACCTGAAAGTTTCAAATTCATAAGTAGTAAGGGACCCCAGAAACTTCTAATGAACGGGTTCCGTGATATACCCTGTATATTGTTAGAATCGTTATAAAGTCATGGCCAACTATGGTTCAAAAAATTGAGCTGGTAAAACTGCTATTCTTTTCACATATAATCGTTCTCTATCTCTGCAAGTTTCCAAGATCCCCATGCTAAACATCCTGTATATAATCGTACAGTATCTATTGACACTATTAAAATTATTCTGTTTTGAACATAATCAGATTTTATTATAGAACACAGCGTAGGCCACAAACAAATTTTGCTGAAATCGTGAGTAGTGAGTGGTTCAAAGAATTTGTTAAACACTAAATTTTCTGTTCATTAAGAAAATGAAATATTGAAAAGATCCCAAAACTTGTGTACAAAGAAGCGGAAGAACCTTAGAATTTGTGTGGTTTATTTTATAATCCATTAATTAATATTTAAATACTTTAAAGCTGTTACAAATTAGACAGATTTTTTCCATTTAAACGTGATTGTCACTCTAACTCAATCCGTGATCCCAATCGTGAGTAGGATACACAGCTTGTATAAACAACATTACCTTCTCCAGGGAACAGGCACATTACACTTATTACACTTATTAGTTATGAATCTCCTCATACCGTATCACAAAATTTGAAAGAAAGTGATAATTTTTGGAAACAAAAGCAATTACTTTTCCAAACTAAATTGTCTCTGAATAACTAATACGACGCTTTCTGGGAATCGTAGCGCTATTAATTCTTTGCGCGTTTAAAGTCATTAAGTAAGAACATTTATGTTCAAAGCAGTATATTAGCCAACTTTCCCTTTACCCCTAGAACTTGTAAATTTTAACTTACGTTGGCAATGGCAATACAATTTTCTCACACACTCGATCCATTATTTGGTATGATTTAGATTTAGATTCAATTTTGATTACTAAAACTTATGTGATTATTTCCTTGACATTTTCCTATTTAATCAACATGCTCACATATTTTACGTAGGTACGCTCTAGTACCTTAAAAGACTAAGATTTGATAACAGAACAAGTGATAAACGGTTTCATAACCGCACGTTCACCACCCTACATACGTTAGGTATAAGTTGGCACAATAAATTCCATGCAATTGTAATTATGTACACCAGAAGTGAAAAAATTAGCCTCACCACTTGTCCGTTTAGTGGTTAATTGATTATTACTGGAATTCGCCCTTATACCTAGCCATGTAACACGTGTCATCGGCGGTTTTGTCAGTAACCCTTATCATTAGGCAGATAAGCAAACCGTAATTGAGGGGAAGAAAGTAAAGATCGACAGTAATTAAGCGTATTATGTAAAGTCTAAGCGTATTGACAGAAAGTGTTTCCCCTTAATTAGAGGAAAGCTGACATAGGATAGGATAGCCCGAGCCTTAGTTTATTTGAACAGCATCTAAGAGTACAATCGATCGCTCTATTATACGCTTAAGTTCGTATTTTAACGAGTGGGAAATAAATATAAATTTACCGAACAATATTTTAGAACTACAGTATAAGTCGGAACAAAATAAGGGTAAATACGAAAAACTACTTACCTGGGTAAGTAAAAGAAGCAAACTTTCGAGAGCGTACGTGTAAAGGAAAACTCCAAACGAGAAAGAAACTATTATTACAGTTTTATTTGGTGTAGACGATACCAGAATACTTTATTTGAAATAGGAAATGAAAATTCGAAATTTATTGTCTTGAACTCTTTAGAATACAGTCAAAGAAAATATTTTACATAACATTCATATATCTACAAACAGAACTTTTATATGTAAAGACAAATGGTAAACAGACAGAATTCAACGGGATGTTACTTTTTCAGGAAGCACTATCTAAGCAACATAATAAAATTTAGCTGCTTATTCTAAATGAATTGTCCATTTTACGGGCTCTACGATTGGGTTCTTTCAAGCGCCATTAGTAGAAGAAATTATTTTCCCTTTGATTTCTGAACATCCATCATTTCAGTCGAACGCACAATATTATATTTCGAACGAACATAGATTTATGGCACTCTGTTCAGTTTCGTTTTGATGTGTTATATATTTTTTTTTCCCTCCTCTTGAATTTGAGGATAAGGACCATTCTATATGTTACATTAATCACTCATTGTTTGTTCATCTCATAAGTATACATGTGAGTGGAAGGGATGCAGTGATACGTTCTCTCATTATTTTCCGTTTTTTTAATGATTAATGATCCTTCTAACTGTACCTATTGTTAATTTTTTCTATACCTACTATTAATCGGAGTGAGGTTCGTACGATGATTGAAATTTAACAAACGGGCACTTTTTCATTTAAACGCGAATGTTGATAGAAAAACCGATAACACGATAATCATTGTGTTAATAGTTCGTATTTACGAACAGGGTTTACAAATCCATAATCGATATATTTTAAAATTCCTTTAAAACAACGAAAAATTTCAGTTGGGCCCAATCCGGCCAAAATTCATTTGAAATTTTAATCAAAAGTGAATTAACTTAATTAAGAACTTTCAGTGCGGTTATTACAAGAGTTGAAGCACACCAACGCAACGGAAAGATTATTACTATAGCAGCACAATCTCTCAACATGTATAATGGAGCCTAAATTCTGTCACTATAAGCAAATCATACGTAGATGTTAAAATCATACTATACCAAGGTTTAAACCTTGATACTATACATCCTACACAGCGCGTGTTTAGTTTAAAATGACCTACATGAGGAAATTGAAATTTTAAATGCTGCAAAGATGCTCCTTAGTACACCTATCAACCTACATTTGTTAAGAGGAGATACTAAAAAATTCAAAACTATAATTTGTCATAATGGGCCTTCATATTTGTTTTTAAAAAATTAAAAAATGATACGAAGATAGATTTGAATCATTGTAAATTAGTGAGGGACCCTATCCATTAAGTCAGTTATGTGATAGTTACCACTGTTGTAACTATAGTGTTCTATACAGGGTGGTCCACTTTTTAGAGCATTAATTTTATTAAGAGGCGATAGAAAATTGAAAAATAAGTGAACTTTTATAAAGTAATGAACATTATATTTTTAAATGCTTAATAAGTGAGATATTAGCACCTCAAAGTTGATGATAAATTTCTTTTTTATTTAATAATTTATTACTTTGCTTTTAAAGGTACAGCTACAATGTTTCATAACTAGCTGCTATTTTGTTAGGTCTTTAAACAATGTAAATTTGATGTATGATAGACTTTAAGAACATGGTCATCGGAGGAACTTTTTTCTTTTTTGTATGCTTAAAAATTGTCAGTAGATGCGACATTTTGTTTAGAAAGTTTTTTATCCCGTGGTAAATTTTGTTTTCGTTTGTGACACAGTTATCCTGTACTTGAACACTTTTAAAATAAGCGCTTGAAAATTATTTTAAAACATTTTATTATTTACAATTCTAAAGTTAAACAAAAAAAATACTAATTGACAGGTCGAGGAAGTTTCCGTAAATTTTCAATAAAATAAAACTACGACAACCTCCCCTTCAGCAATGAAATTTAATGATGAAATGTAAAAATTGTTATGTTTTTAGATTAAAGCACCCGGAGGTACTGAAGCTACCAGCAAAGGGCAAAAAAAATTTTCAAAGTGAAGGCCCTCAGCCTCAATACACATCTGACATCTTCTTGAAATAGAATTAATAGTCGCTAAAATTTGATGGCGATTTTCTCATAACTGATGACAAGCTTGCTAAATTCGAGCAATAATCGTGGCAACTGGCACTTCGTAAACTATGTCCTTTAAATAGCCCCATACAAAAAAGTCTAACGGTATAAGGTCTGGTGACCTAGGAGGCTGCTGCTGAGCGGGTTCTGGTTGTTCATTAAATTATTGTTGGTCATACGACCTATCCATCTTTCTGGATATTGTACTTGGTCCATCCAGTTCACCACCTGTCTTCCAAAATGTGAAGGGGCACCATCCATTTTGAACCACCTAGTAATCCGTATTTGATATGGAATTTCATCGAACAGTTCACACAAATTGTTTGTTAAAAAATCAAAAAATAGTGCCGCGTTGAGTCGAGGCGTCAAAAGAAATGAACCGCAAACATAGCTGTTTATAACACCTAGCCAGACATTTATGCTAAATTCATGCTGAAAGGATCGAACACGAGTTACTCTTGGATTTTCTTGGCTCCAAATGTGACAATTGCGAAAGTTTTTGGGAAAGTTACCTCATCCGTCCACAAAATTTGGTGCAAAAACTCAGGATTAACATGGATGGAATTTAATACCAAAGTACAAAATGACAAACGGCGATTTTTATCACCGGGCAATAACTGTTGAACCGGTTGCAAGTGATATCGTTTTCGACCATCCATATGGAGCGTACGCACTTAGGCGCGGATTTTCGTCAAATGTACTTAATACGTGACGATCAACATTATTTCTTTGTCTTAGCTGTTCTTGTGGTCGCCAAATTCCTGAAAATTACGGTGAGTGTTGATGAAAACACGAGCAGTTGGTTGCCTTCGATTAACAAAACAACAACTATTAACGAAAAATTATAACTGTATACCTTTAGAAACAAAAGTAATTATTAAATAAAAACAGAAATGTTTCTTCAACTTCTCTAAATGCTCTAAAAAGTGGACCACCCTGTATATCAAATTAAAACTCTTCTCTTTAATTCTATCCCTCAATCCACACAATCTGACGTCTCTGATTCGTAATGACGTCACAATAAAAATGGCGGCCAACCATTTCTAAACATTAGTAGCAAATATGAATATTCGATATCCTGATACCAATTAAAGAAGCTAAAATTAGCTTCTAATATAATTTTATTCCTTTAGTATTAAAAAAAAACAATTACGGCGTACACACAGACGTTAGCGCTACGCCAGTGTTTTTGTTTGTTGGTTTAATAAATGTGAAGTTGGCTGGAACTGTGATGTCTGAATTTAATTGTGATTTGTGTTCTATATGTCGGGTCCCAACGAGTTCTGAAACTCTCCTTTGCCCGTTTGATCGTATTGGTGGATTACAGTTTTCATTTGCTCCATTCATTCAGAAGATTCGAACATTTAGGGAGTTGGATAGCCTCTCAGAAAAATATTATCATCTTTGTGGTACGAGTGATGAAGACTTGATCGTAAAAAAGGCCAAGTGGCACGACAAATGATGACAGAAGTTTGCAACACACAAACTTGCTCATGCAGAGAAAGATGTGCGCAAAGGTCTGCCATCCCACGCACGCAACGCTCCACCTTCGTAAGAGCTCTCTGCATCTTCTGTGACGAAGCAACAACAGAGAAACTGGTGAACATGCTGACATACGATATAGACAACAAGTTACGTGTGATGGCTACAGCTTTGGAAGATGGAAAGTTGATTGGCCGTTTGAGCAAAGGGGATGTTATTGCTATTGAAGATCATGCTTTATCAGGTTTGTAAGATAAAGACGACTTCCGGGGTAGGACCGAATATATTTTATTTTTATTATTGTTGTTTTATTTTATTTGGGTTTTGTTCTTGTCCTGATGAAACCCCTTACGAAAGTGAGCGATACGTTGGCTTTTTCAACACTGACACTGTCCTAACCCGGAAGTCGTCTTTACCTTACTGACTCTGGCCGTGGAAGCCTCCACTCTGATATATCACGTTTGGTCGGCTGCATGATAAATTGTTACAGAATACGAGGACTGATATCATGCATGAAAGCGAGGAAGTGCAACTGAAGGAAGAAGTTACAGCATTTATCGAAGACGATGTGAAACCAGAGAATGACTTCTTTAGATTAGCTGACCTGTACCAAATGTACGTGGACACTTGGAGTGAGCAATCAACCAAATCGTACTCGGTTTAAGGAAGATATTCTTAAAAGAATGGATCATCTTCATTTAAGAGAAGAAGAAGGAGAAAAGCGAACATATCTAATTGTAGATTTTGCAATGAGATTTGGTATGTATTCTGGTATGCCTCCTGTTATTGATTATGAAAAATTAGTACACGTTTGCGGCATAATTGGCGCCATTTTTACCGTGACGTCACTACCACTCAGAGACGTCAGATCGAGGGAAAGAATTAAAGAGAATTTTCTGAGCTTTAATTTGATATATCGAACACTATAGCTACAAGAGTGGTAACTATCCCTGGGGTAGCGTCCGCGAAAAAATACAGATTTATTTGAATATTTCATTTAATTTTAATTAGAAAATTATACTTTTTAATTGGTTTAATCATTCGTTCGTGGACTCCGTAGCATTTATTCAGTTGTACTTATTGTATCTTCCATGTCTGACCGTCTCCAACATTCCAGCAAATACGCTAGATAAACGTTAAAGACGATAGATAGAAATGAAGTAGAAGATGATAATCGGAGCTACAACAAGATTTGTGTGGAATATAATTAAGCGACAATATTTAATTACATTAATTAATTAAATCGTTGTTGAGAGCTTATTTACATTTCTATTTTGGTCTTTTCTAACTTTATCAGTTTTGCACATTTAATTAATCTCACCTATTAGCGTTATCAACAAAAGGGTGTAACAGTAAGATATATTAAGGGGATACAACCCGATCAATTAGAAAGCGTACTAGTTTCTTTTATTTCCATTGTATTGAAGTAATTTTCGAGCGATTGTGTCTACTGTTTCTCAAATCGTGCACTCGTTCTAGAACTGAAGATTTCATGGACTGTTCAATTTACTTTAATGTAGTTTAAATTTTTCTTTGTTTCAAACTTTGTAGACAAATTGGATGCGAAGTTCGATTTCATTTATTTAAAATCGAATAGTTTTCAGTTAAAAAAGGCGTTATTTCTAATTGCGCAAGGTTGCGTATTCCTTTTAGAGAAAAGCTGTTAACTTTGTGTAAATTGTGAAAGGAAGGAATTGCGTCCATTTTAAATTTAAGTTTCGCCTTTATATCTTCAGCGAAAGCTTTAAAATAAATAATCGCCAATATTTTACTACTCAATCCTCTTCGAAGTTACTGCTCTTTAACGTTTGTACTGTAACAACGAAACCTCTACATAAAATATCACTTTTAATCATTTAATTTTAAATTGTTGATAATGAAAGCTGCTATCAACAGATTTGTCGGTTTGCCATTACCTACTGGGTTCATGATTATACATTCAATACAAATTATAAATGAGAAATGTAACTTTTGAGTTAAAATTAATTGTCAAATTTAATTGGATCGTTTCATCTTAATGGAAATTCAAGGATGAAGGTGGTTTACAGGTTATTGTGATATTAAGTTCATTAACATTACTTGTCTTATTAAATTTATTACGAAATGAGGAGGCTTCGTATCATCCAATATACAAAGAAGATTATTATGGGTATAAAAAAGATATTAACAGGCATCGTTTTGGAATTTTAAAACCGAACTTTTATGCAGCTTACTTTACGTAGAAAACGCATTACTTCGTAGGGTGTAAACGAGAATTTATATCGCTGATAACGGCGCATAATTAAGCTCGAAATACACAAAATATACGAATAGGTGTGGTCAGGTGAAAATTATTATTTGTGCGTGTTTGTGGATGGCGTGAAGATGATGAAACTGTGAAACCAGAAAACCAGTATATAATTTACACGATGCAAACACCTACAATCGGATGTCGGCATCGTGCCTTTAAAGCGACAGATCGTATAAATTTAAACAGCAATAATTTCACTAAGGCGTAAATACAAAGGTAAATTTCGCCGTAGGTAATTAATATTTGCATGTTGGTAAATATTTTTGAAAAGATTCATTGTTTTCTGTGATATATTATGAAAGGCGGACAGGAGTAAAAAGTAGCTAAACATAAATCAAAATAAATATTGATTTCGTACTGCGCCGCGGAGAATATAAAAAATAGTCTTTAAGAGAAATTTTGACTCAAGTGTGTTTGTTTAAATCGTCAATGATTATGAAATATAGCAAAAAGATGTCTGCGAATTACGCGTTAAGCACGTTCTTCTTTTTAGTCTGAGCATTTTTGTAGTTCTCCACTTAAGGACCTTTACGTGTGCGTAATTAGCAAACGTACATACATTTTGATGTCCACTACCTAAGTACAATAAACTAAATTAGGAATTACAAATCTAAATTCAATCATTACGTAGAAATGAGTTACCCTGACGTAGGTGGTAAGTCATTTCCATGCTACTTTTAAGAAAAAATACATTGTTACCACTATTTCACATTCCATATGAAAACACGGTCTAAGTTCCATATTTTTTTGGAATCAACAATAAATACACAAAAACTTCTACCAACTCGACGTTTATTTAAGAATTGTTATTACAATGGTCTCAAATTAATAGGTGCTTAACATTCTTATCTTGATTTCTAGCCTCAAGTAAATAGGAGTGGGTGCAAATAATTGGGGTTATCAGACAAATATTCCCTCAATTATTGAAATGAAACTTGTCGGATTGTTTGGTTAAAGCATTTGTAAATATGGGTAAGGAAAAAGCTTCTCTTTGTGTTTTATTACTATATATCCATATTTGTGGACTAAAAGCACAAATTTATATTCAATAATTTAAAATGTGTGTAATTGTGAGCGGTAATGCGTACAGTAAAATAAATATTTTTACTTTCCCGTGCATATACACACATGTACACATAGGGAAAGTATTGTAATCGAAAAAAAAATCGAACTCAAGATTTTGAAGAATCTCGACGTTTTGGATCCCACTGAGTTCAAAACCACCATTATTGAAAAATGTTTGCCTGTGGGTGCGTAACGGCTGTGGAGCCTAATCTACTAGACCGATTTTGATGAAATGTAAAACTAATGCCTATAATAAAAACTTCATCGGTTATCAAAATTGGCCCAAAGGAGCCCAAACTAGGGGCATTATTTCAAATTTTAACTCAAACTAATTTTCCTTGGAGAAAAGTTTGTAGACATATATGGTTACAAGTAAAACGCCGTTTTTCGTTTGTTGCTAAATTCAACATGGGGGCCAATATAGCAATTCTGATAATTTTAATTTTTTTGGCAATAGCTCAAAATAACTTAATTAAAATTTGAATTTTGGAAATTTTAGCTAAAAGTCCTAAAGTTTTCGGAAAATGTTTAAGTATACTGAGACTATATCAAATGACGTCTAATCAAGTTGCCTTGGAAATTAAAATATCGCAATAAATTTGTCTTAATATTGACAATTTCGTTTATTCGATTAAATTTATAAAAATTGTCTTACAAGTTAGATATTCGAAGAGGAATTTATAATCTAGTGGGGCTCATGCCAAAAAGTAATATTATTGCAATTTGTCAAGAACAAAATGTTTCCGTTTGAACAATTTACAAGACTATTAAAGCATGTGAAGAAGGTACCAAGTGGTACACCGAAAATCCTGAACCACGCAAGAGAACAAAGACTAGCTGATGCTGCAAAAGACAGAGTTGGAGTTTCGCAACGAAGATTAGCGCGAAGATTCGCCACAGTATTAGGAACAATTTCGTAATATGAAGTTTCGAAAGAGAAAGAAGGCTCCAAAATATACCTTGGCCCAGTCTGAAGGAATTCCTAGATTCTGTGCGCTAAGACGCGTTCATTTTGTCGAATAAATTGATTGTTATGGATGACGAGAAATATTTGTCTTTATCTCATTCAGAAATGAAAGGAAACGATGGATTTTATACCGACGACATAGAAAATACACCAGACAAGGTCAAGTTTAAAGATAAATCCAAGTATGAAGACAAAATCTTAGTTTGGTGTGCCATTTCTGAAAGCGGATTTATCTCAAAACGCGCGTTCTCGCGGAGAAGCCCTAACTGCAGACCTTTATATTCAAAGACTTCTTCGATTTTTAAACACACATCATGCCAATGCCGATATAATGTTTTGGCCATTTTGCAAGAGCAACTAGAGAATCGTGTAATGCATATTATATCATAAATATTGTCCCTAAAATGTATAATCCTCCTAATGTACCGCAAGCTCGACCAATAGAAGATTTTTGAACAATGAAAAGTATACAACAAAGGATGGGAAGCTGCAAATGAGGACCAATTACGGCATCGTATTTTACAAAAGGTTAGAGAAATTAATCTTGTTGTCCAGTTTTTTATTTTTTGAAATGTTATATAAATGGTTGATGAAAAAGACCACTAAATTGATTTTTTCATTTCCCATAGAGGAAGGGAGGTGAATTTTTGAAAATGTACCTTTTTTAGTAACAAAGTTTAAGAAATAAAATTTTACAGTGAAGTAGAGGACATACGATTATTTTAATCGAGTAAAATAAGTAGGTATACCAATTTACTTCCGATCCAGCCGAAAATTAACAAAATATTTATAACATACTCAGTATATTATTTCAGTAGATAATCAGAAATCGTTATAAAACAAAATAACGGAAAACGTTTCAAATAAATTTTGTTTGGCAACATAAGCAACGTAATCTGTTAGAGAAAAAAGAAGGTTATTATGAGTGAAATTAACATTAGTGTGAATAGGTAAATATTTTGCAAGATGATTATTTTAGTTATACTTATGACCTATGTATAGCTATAATTTAGCGGAACTCAAGACAAAAGTATTAACTGTTGTGCACAAAGCATGATTTAAACCAAGAAAAATAGCTGCCGACGGTGCTACACCTTCTATATACACTGTGTCCAAAATACGAAGTCCCGATGCCCTTTATCTCATTTGCGTTACATACTAGATATTAGTGGAAAAACTGAAAATCATTATTTTCTTTAAACTTACATATTTTCATCATTATTCGTCGTATGAAAAAGTTCTGAAGGAAAAAAGTTATAGACTATTTTTTAATTTTTTTAAAATATTTTAATATGGTTCAATTGCTCGTTTCCCCTATTCAACGATATATGGTTTTCAGTTAAGGGGAAACATAGCAGAAACTTATTTGTGACACGTAATAAATCAAATTATTTTTAACAACATGAACTACGTACAATTTGCTTCGAACACGTTTCTTCTAGTTTTCAAAACGCAATGTTTTGCGAAATTCCTTTTTATTGATGTTGTGCCTATTCCCTTTATGCATTTATTTTGGTACTATAAACTTTGTTTTCAGTAAACTGATTTCAAAGAAATGTAGATCTATTAAGTATTATTTTATAAAGCAAAGTTTATCCTTAACATTATAATAACGCATGTAAAGATCATATAATTAGGTTCGTTCACTTATATTCTCTTTTATGTATACTTTTCCAATAATATTTAATTATACGGGTTATCCAACAACATATTATCTAAATATTGATCGTACAAACATCAATGATAACGAAAGTTAGTAAAAAGTTATATTTCGAAGCTAACTAAAATTAATTAATCGAGAGATATTCCTCTAACGTAGAGAGATTCAATATAACTAAGTAACTCTTAACTTTTCCCCAGAATTTAATTTATGTAAAATTTGTAGCTAAAATATTTTCCTTAAAGTGGTATTTTCTTAATTCCCATATTTAATATTACATTACAGGACGTTAAATTTATTACTTATTATAGTAAATGTGGAAAATAAAGAATTTTGTTGAAACAGGACCCGTCTTTAGGATTGCTCCAGATGTTGCCAGAGTGACAACATAGAAATTTGGTTATTCGTTCAAAATGCAACATTAACTGGTCCGTACGATCTCCCAATCTTTCATTCGTGTGGACATTCAAAATCAAAAATGAATGTTGGAACCACCTAACAAAATTTAGAAGAATTAAAAATACTACAAAATATCAAATTAACAATTGGCAGCAGCTAAAACGCTAAAAGTGGTTTTGTGAGAGATTTGGTTACTGTCTTACAATAAATGGTGACCTATTTGTACATTTACTGTAGCATTACGTGGTTAGGAAAGTTCTGAGAATGTTAAGGGTGTTACACTGTTACATGTTTGATCCAAGTTTCCTGAATAACTAATTAAGCTGTTGTAATAAACTTTACATCATTTTGTAGAAAGTTTTATGCTCTATAAGAGGGTTGTATTTTTATTTGCCATCAAGCAAATTTTTGACAGCTGTACCATGTCAAAAGAAGAATATCGCACAATTTTTTATTATGAGTTCAAATTGGGTCAAAATGCTGAAGAAACGGTTCTAAAAATTAATCAGGTTTGGAGGGCCAATAGTGTTGGAGAAAACACAGTACAGCACAGGTTGAAGAAATTTCGCTCGGGAAATTTTTCCCTTGATGATGAACTCCGTAGGGGTCGCCCGACAAAAATTAAAGGAATTTGTTGAAGCTGATCCACAACAAACTGTTTGACAAATGGCCGAAAGATGTGATGTTACCATTTTTATTGTTAGTAAACGAAATTTGGGATGGTAAAGAAACTTGAAAAATGGATACCTACCACGATTTGAATGAAAGGCAAAAATTTACACGTTTTGAAATTTGTTCATCACTGCTGTTGCGTAACAAAAATGATCCATTTTTGCATCGAATTGTGATATCCGATGAAAAATGGATTATAACCGATAGCAGAAACGTTCTGGCCAGTGGTTGGTCAAAGATAAGCTACCAAACCACTTCTCCAAAGCCAAAACGTAAAATGGTAGTAGTAGAGCACGTTTCAATGGTGGGTTCACTGCGAAATGGCTTACATGGAACGCAAAAATGTGATTAGTTATTGACGAACTTTGTGTTTAGCCCATTCGAATTAGACCAAAAAAAGGTCGTGCCTTCCATTAATTCCGACAAAGCTGCAAATGATTTTGTTTTACTTTGGGCATCGCAAATAAGAGTAATATGAGTTTGCGACGGTTTCTGAGTGGAGCGTTTGACGCTATAGCCAAATACCCGCGAAATTTCGGGACTTTTTTTGTTTTTTCGCTTATATTTTTTAAACGGCTGGTCGTAATAAAAATCATGTTATATAAAAAATTAAAGCTTTTTAAATTTCCTAAAACTTTTTTATGTCAGTTTTTTTTTGCTATCTCTAACCGTTTATGAGATATTTTGATAAAAGCATAGGTATTCGAAAAAACCCCTACCGATATGTTTATGGACTTTTATGGATTTTGTCAATGTCATTATGAAAGAGAATTTCGACCCAAGTTTCGTGGATGTAACAATTTATTTTTTGTACCCCTTTTTGATTACACTGTACGGTATAATGTAGGGCTTCAGAAACAAGAAACACATATTAGCAAAAATGTTTTGATTCCACGATACAACCGATTCCAATTTGGGCATCTAAAATAATGAAATTTAAAATAAAACTTAAAAATTAAATTTAAATTAATGTAACCAAAAAAATAATTTATTATACTTTTATTTGATTTATTATTTCAAGTAAGTAAAGTTTTTTATCTGCATTTTTTGCGTTTAGCAGAAGATGGTTCAGGAGTAAGCTGATCGATGATTCTTCATTTTGGAAAGTGTGAAGATCTGTTTCCTCTTCTATCTGGTTCACTTCCTCGTCATCCTCAGATACGCAACTAGTGCACGTGCGTCATTTAAAGTTGGTACATATAGCTGAACACTTAATTCTAGTTTTTGGACATGAGCTAGCTGTTTGGCATCCTTTTGTGCAAGAATACGAAACGTTATTCAGCATTTGGGGCGCTGGTGGTAAGTCTGTGCACTTGAAACGAGACCATCCTTGCATCCTTGGTTATCTTCCATCCCCACTGCTGCGGAACAAGGAAGTTGTTTCTCTTGTACACTTGTACTTCTAAGTATAGTAGAGATTCACAATAAACTTCGCTCCTGCATCACCAACCTGATGAGGCGTGGCGTCAGGATTCTTGAAAACGGAAACCCTTTGTGTTATTTTGGAAGAGGTTGACAAATTTCGTTTTGCCCTGTGTGAGAAATGCAGACGTGCTGTCACAGCCCCTGAAAGCATGGAGAAACAACAAATTGTTTTTTGCTTCTTCAGAGATGTTACAATTATTTGTACTGTACATGCAAGTGTACTGGTTTCCTTCCCAGGTTTCAGCAGGAATATATTGCAGATGGGTTCTGCTCATGCGCAGTCAACAGAACCAATAAGTCGATGTCCTCCCTTACAATAAATACATTTCCGCCCTGTTCAGAGATATCAATTGCTGTGTTAACATTCAGGGGATCAGCGTTCTCAGTGGCCTGCTTGACACGAAAACCTTCAGCTGTCAGTTTACCACTAAGCATTGATATCAGACGCTCATCGAGAGAAAATGTTGAGAATCAAATATCAATATGCAATAGTTTAATGGGTATCCGTAGGAAAAATTTGTTTTTCCATTTGATTATCATTGAAAATTGGTTTTTTCGAACACCCTATACGCTTTAATTTTTTACCACCAGCCGTTTAAAAAATATAAGCGAAAAACCAAAAAAAAGGTCCGAATTTTCGCTATAGCGTCAAAGGCTCCACTCAGAAACCCTCGCAAAGTCATATTGCTCTTATTTGGGATCCCAAAGTAAAACAAAAGCGTTTCCAGCTATGCCGTACTTTGGAAACAAAAAGTCTAATTTGACTGGGTTATTTGGAGTAGCTGTTTTTTAACTAATCTCTTATGCCCTGCTTTCAAATTTGAAAGAAATGTTAGTTTATGGATTTTGAGGAAACGTATTATGTGAAAAAATTAAAATAACAGCTTATTGAGAACAGTACTTATATCGAATTAATCAAAAAAAAAATTTACAAAATGCTACTTATATGTACTTATATAAATACTAAGCGAAAATATAGTAGTATAATTTTAAACCAAAGTCGCTTAAATGATCACTTCATTTAGACGACTTTATGTTAAATGTCAACGCTTACAATTTTAATTTACCGAAAGTATAATAACGAATAATAAGCGTACTACAAGATCACTTCACTACCAATATTTACACAGCAAACACATTTCGTTTCAACATTACAATCTAAAAGCACCCCGAGTACAAACCATATTTGAACTATTGCTAAAGGGATGAAAGTATGTAATTAATTATCGCGTTGAAGTTCGTAACAGAATTTTAAAACAAGTAAATGATTTAATATTAATTTGAAAAGACTGTAGGGATTATTGGTCATCCCATTCAAGGATTATTAAACAACATTGTTATTCGAATCACGAAGTTGGCAATCATTAAATAAATTTTGTTTGCAGTCCACCCTGAATATTCATATTTTTAATTACTAATGGGTATGAGATTTAAATGAATTATTCTTAATGTACATAAAATGGCAACCATCTAAAACCTTACGTTAATGTTGTGCGGTTTTAAAGTCATTTTAATTAGACCCCTTTATAATACTTATGACAAAAAAATTTGAGACGTGCCAGAAGTTATGCAATATTTCTTTATAGTCCCGTTACGCCTGGGAAATTAAATTTGGATAAAGATGTTGGCAATTTTTTTTTTATTTCAATACATTACGAATCCTTGAAGGTTATGCGTAAAATACAATTAATGTGCACATTAGGAAACGTAAACTACAAGGTTCGTTTCACAAAAACAAATTAATTAAAGTCGTATGTTAACAATGGTTTTAATTAGAGAAATATTCACAATGAGTAACATCCATTGTAGCATTTCTGTACACGTATAAGAGGAAAGCCACGTTTACATTTATATTATGCTTCGACGTGCTTTGTTATGATTATTGCATTGCTAGTTATAGTTAATCTCATACAACATAAAACTTCTTTATAAAGTGGACTGTCTCCCTTTAGTAGAAATCTTCGTTAACACCCCAATGTTATGTCATACAAGAGAATTACAAACAAAGCATGACATGTTAGCATCTCACTTTAAATTTTGTAATTTTGAATCTTAAAGGAAAAGACAAAGTTCTGCTTCTTCAAAACCTTAGTATCGGTAATTCGGTAATAAATAACAATTTTGTAGTGTTCCACATTGGAAGGGTAACGTCGGATTATGTACATTTTGAAAGGGTTATAAGTTGTTAGTGTATTTACCTCTAATGGTTCCTTTTTATGAGAACATCCCTGACAGTACAAATGGATTTTGCTTAAATTTATTGCAATACATAATAATATTTAAAGTGCTCATGGATTGATCAGCCTCATAAACAGTACTACCATGAATATCCTTTGGCAGCGTACCTAAAATAGTAGCCTTTCTTTTTATTGAAGTAACAACGCCGAAATAGTGCATAACTGCTACTCATACTAAGGAATACATTTCTAGTAGGAATATTCTTTGTGGTGTTGTACTGGGAACTTACGAAACGAAATCAGAAGAAGTTCACTAGTGAGGTTCGAGATTTCATTATAGCCTTTAACATATAATGCAACTAAATAAACTTTTTCAAAAAACTTGGTTGGTTGGTTCTTTTCAGATGAATGAATCGCTTCAAGAGTTCCTTTTTCTGGCACAGTAATTTATAAAAGTTGGCACATAAGTAATTAAAATTCACTTTTGTTTCAACTCAAGCCACAGAACATACCCTCCCTCGCCGTATTCAAACTGCCTAATTTACGTCCAGTAATATGAAACTTGATGTACAGGTCGCGTGCGTTAAGAAAACCTGGTCATTTTAGCCCGCGTAAACTGAAAATACGTGTTTTGTGAATTGGCTGATTTGCTCGTTAGCGACCGAATTCGACTTCAGCTAGCGCAGGATTAGTTTTACTTAACACGCGCAACCTGTAAACATAGACAAAATAATTGTTTGGATCGTTAAATCGGGGCATATGGGACGTCCCAATTCATATTATAAAAAAATGGGGATAAAGATTGAAAAGAAAGGACTGTTCCGGCAAAATCAAGACGTCTGGTCACCTTACCGATACTGATACTGTGAAGTTTTTTGTATTCGGGTTCGCGTAAAATGGCGCAGGAAGCGACCACCTGTTTTAAGTTGCTGAGACCACAGAATAAAGTACCGTCACGTCGGTAGTACACGTACGAGACAGCGGAGCTCCTTTGCTCATTGCTCTCGCTTATCGACACCCGACTTTATGTTTTGCTATTCACTGCTGAAATTCTTACTCTGGAGTTTTTCTCTGGCTTTCAAGAAATGTGTCTCGGTTTATTCTTTGAATTTTAACGAATATTTTTTGGACGACGGAGCAATGATTTGAAAGTAAGCTGGCCAGTCCGGAATTTATACAAAAAAAGATTGACGGAACGAGTAATTTATACACAAAAAATGTGTGGATCAAAATAATTTAAAAGAAGAATTAAGACGGTATTCCTTTAATAAAACTTTATTGAGTCTCGAAGTTTAAAAGGTAAAAAATGCTTTATGTTATATATCCTGTCGTGAGCAGTATTAAAAGGAGCTTTTTTAAAGCAAATAAGAACTTTTAATTGCACACGATCAACCCTCACATAAGTACAATTATTTTAACTTCGAGTCCATAAAATACAGATTTCTTGTATACTTATTTACACTTTGTGCCCCTTAATCATCAAGCATCAAAATAAGTTTGGTTTTGAAAAACTTTTGAGCAAAATTTACATAACCGTTATACTGATATGATCATTAAAGGGATGATACTAAATAACCGTTCTTTAACTGGTTCGATTTAAGAAAGTAAAAGCTTAGCCTATAGACGTCTTATTTGCTAAATGTGCAGGTGCGATAGCACTATTTCGATAAGTACCTACTGTCATTCCTAAACAAAGCTCAAATGCTCCTATTTATCATTTTCGCCCAATTTGGACATTTTTAATTTCTTTGCTTTAAATAGTGATGAATAGTTTACTTTGCAAAAACGAGACTCCATAAATTTGACATTTTAATAATTTTTAATAGGTACAGGTACGTTATCCTTATTGCAGATAAGACTTACATTCTCCCTAAAAACAAAGTCAGTCAGAGTCAAGCGAAATCAAGACATCTATACAAAATAATTGTATCGAGCAAATGTTCCTGGGTGTACGTTCGTTTCTACTGTCCATAGAAATAATACCACATTTATTCAGAAATCTTCGTAACAGCAAAGAGTATCATTTTAGATACTCTTTGGTAACAGTGACTCGATATTCAAAATGTTCCAAGTGAAGCATTTTGAACCATATACACAAATCGAAAGAATTACGATTACTATTGGCGCAACCTCTACCACACTAAGCGGTTGCTCCCTTATTTCAGATTTTTTCCAATAGCCTTGTAATCAAAAAGAAATTTGTAAATAGGACGTCGACGTCGTTTAGATTATCTACGTTTTTTATGTAACAGAGTCAAAACGAAATTTCAAAAGAAAAAATTCTGGCAAGTTGCCACGAGACTTCCCTCGTATTAACACTTTTTTCAAAAAATAAATACTACTGAATTCAGAAAAAAATACTCTTAAACTACATAAAAAACTGCAATTTTATCTTATAAAAAAATGAGTGCCGCCATTTTAGCTTACACCGGAAGTGACGTAATCAAAGGTAATATCAGCATTTTCATTCTTGGCCCGAATGCAATCGATTGGCGAAAACCGCATTTCGATAACTTTAATAGTTTCTGAGTACCTATAGAGCGTTGCAGTCATTTTTTAAAAATGATTTTTTTAACACATTTTTCAAAAAATAAGTATAGCACAATATATATTGCTGAATTCAGAAAAAAATACTCTTTTAAACTACATAAAAAAACTGCAACTTTATCGGGGGTAAATACATAAGATGTTGATTTTTTATCGATAAAATTGCTTTTTACACGAAAATTTTATTACCATGGTTACAAACTCGAGAATCAACACCTTAGATAAATTCACGAGCGCGTAGCGCCAGTGAATTTATCTAAGGTGTTGGATTCGAGAGTTTTTACCAAATGGTAATCAAATTTGAGTTCCTTAAAAAGCAATTTTATCGAAAGAAAAAAATTAACATCGAATGTATTTTAGGGAGATTAATGCACGACTTGTAGTATTTCAAAAAAATTTTTGACGTTTGACGAATTGCGCCAAAGCCTGCTAAATTTCGAGTTTATAGTTAAATAAAAAGCAATGAAAGTATGTTCTAAAATGTACGTAAGAGAGAGATGATGAAACAAGGTGAAAATTTTTATCACTTATTAAAAATGTACCTAGCTTTTTATCGATTATTGGTAATTCATATGTGATTGGTCGTTTTAAACGAAATTCATTAATTTCATTGGTTTATTTTTCTGGAGTGTATTAATCTTATAAAAAAAATGAGTGCCGCCATTTTAGCTTACACCGGAAGTGACGTCATCAAAGGTAATATCAGCATTTTCGTCCTTGGCCCAAATGTAATTCATTAGCGAAAACCGCATTTCGATAACTTTAATAGTTTCTGAGTATCGAGCGTTGCAGTCGATTTTTAATAATTATTTTTTTTAACACTTTTTTCAAAAAATAAGTAAGCACAATATACAGGGTGTTTCAGACCACCCGTACCGCCCAAATATCTCGCGAAATACAAAACGCATTGAAAAAAGAAAAAATACGTCTAAAAAAATTTTTTAAACTCTATTGTTTGATAGTAATAGGATACTCCCACTCCCACCCCCGGGGGGTGGAGAGGGGGTACTTTCGTAATCTTAAATAGCACCCCCCAGTTTATTATGCAGATTTGAATTCTGCGTTGACAAATAGGAACTTTTTGTTTGAAACATTTTTTGAAGTTCGTGACAGATGGCGCTATAATCGCCGAAAGAAATTTTCCGATTACGTATGCTAATTTGATGTCAGTTTTGTTAAGTGACAATCAAACATGTTAATGCTTTGTAAAAGGGAAGAGGGGGAGCTTTATTAACCCCCACACCTCCACTTCACCCCTAATTTTAGATTTAAACGTATCTCGAATATCAATGTGTTCTTTACTCTTGAAATCAAAGTATTTCAAATTTTTTTCTATTTTCCTTCAGACAAAAAAATTTACAAAATTTAACTTCGTGGTATTGAACAGTTGTTTAAATCTAGAATGATTGCGTTTTCTCATCCTAGGTTATGGGCAGTAGGGGTGAAGTGCCGGTGTGGGTAAGGGGGGGGGGGTTAATTAAGCTCCCCCTCTTCCCTTTCACAAAGCAATAACATGTTTGATTGTCACTTAACAAAACTGACATCAAATTAGCATACGTAATCGGAAAAACTTCTTTCGGCGATCATAGCGCCATCTGTCACGAACTTCAAAAAATGTTTCAAACAAAAAGTTCCTATTTGTTAATGCAGAATTCAAATCCGCATAATAAACTGGGGGGTGCTATTTAAGATTACGAAGTTACCCCCCTCTCCACCCCCCGAGGGTGGGAGTGGGGACATCTTATTACTATCAAACAATAGAGTCTTAAAAAAATTTTTAGGCGTATTTTTTCTTTTTTCAATGCGTTTTGTATTTCGCGAGATATTTGGGCGGTACGGGTGGTCTGAAACACCCTGTATATTGCTGAATTCAGAAAAAAATTCTCTTTTAAACTACATAAAAAAACTGCAACTTTATCTTATAAAAAAAATGAGTGCCGCCATTTTAGCTTACACCGGAAGTGACGTCATCAAAGGTAATATCAGCATTTTCGTCCTTGGCCCAAATGTAATTCATTAGCGAAAACCGCATTTCGATAACTTTAATAGTTTCTGAGTATCGAGCGTTGCAGTCATTTTTTAATAATAATTTTTTTTAACACTTTTTTCAAAAAATAAGTATAGCACAATATATATTGCTGAATTCAAAAAAAAATTCTCTTTTAAACTACATTAAAAAAACTGCAACTTTATCTTATAAAAAAAATGAGTGCCGCCATTTTAGCTTATACCGGAAGTGACGTCATCAAAGGTAATAACAGCATTTTCGTCCTTGGCCCGAATGTAATCGATTGGCGAAAACCGCATTTCGATAACTTTAGCAGTTTCTGAGTTTAGAGCGTTGCAAGGAATGTGTACGTACAGACTACAGACTACAGACGACAGACGGAAAATTTTTTTTGCATATTTTGAATCTACGTATTCGGAAACGCAAAGATATGTAAAAATTTCCATAGGTCAAATTTTTTTTTTGGAAAACTAATACAATACTTCCCTTTTACTTCGTACTCGGGAAGTAAAACCAAATCTTCTGTACCATCCGGTTTAAATTTGATACAATATAAAACTGCCCCAAGTGAATTGGAACAAATGTATCACTTTCTAGTTTGAAGCTGTACGGAAGCTGTTAGTTGTATTACTGGTCATTTAAAAAAAAATTGGTAAAAGCGTGAGCTAACATCAAATATAATATAGTAGTTTGTGCACTAAAGAAGCCACTTTATCAAAGAAATTAAATACAATTTTCCACTGGCAACTCAGTCTAGTAAATAGGAACACATTGGCAGTTGGTAGACAATCTCAATAAAAGCATATTTCAATATTAAAATTGTAACTGACAAAAGTATAAAAAATAACAAACATTTAACAAAAATACATCGGAAAACATTTTTCCCATTTGATTGATTTACTGGTCGATTTACTATCAACTGCTTTCTTGCATTAGGATATAACACAACAAATACTAACAGCCACAGTATAATATTTACACGTTAAGCCAGTGAAAAGGAATATTATTGTAATATACAGAGTGTCTCACGGTCGATGGTACCTTAGACGTTTACGGAAAACGGCATATTGGATTATTCTGAAAATTTGGATACATCAGTAGTCGCTCCTGATCTAACGATCTAAAATATTTTCAGCGATGCAGTGTTGCCGCTTATACCAAAAAGTAGTATCAACTTTGATATTTCAAATGAGACATCCATTTTTCGATTCGTAATGACTTTTTGAGCCTTTTCCCTAATAGGTTCCTATACCCATCTTCAACGGTTTTCGAGTTATTAATTATTTTCCCTATTTTTTATTCAAAACATAGCTCCAATGTACCTAATGATTGTTACTTAGGTATTGGGATTCGTATAAACTTGAAATTTTGGTTATAGCATACGAAAGTCCTGCGTATTAGTTTGGTAAGGAGAAGTTTGTTCTGCATTATACAGGGTCGCTTCAAATTAATTTTGCCGCTAGGTACAAACATGGTGAAAAGTCAATTTTTTTATGGAACACCCTGTATATTATCAAACAACTTGAAAGACAATTAAAAACCCTTTCAAATGATACATCATATTCCTATACCTAAATCGTAAGGTTCCGAAGATAAAATGAAGTTTCTATAAAAACTGGGATTTTGGCAGATTTATCGTAGATACCAATGAAATGTCTTTGTCAAATTTGATAATTAATAAATAATTTGTGTATTAATAAATAATAATAGATTTGTGCATTTCGAAAGTAACTGAAATGGATGGAAATCGCTATTCAAATGAAGTTTTGATGAAATTGTTTATTCTTCATGGACATTGGACAATGTAATCAAATTAGGTACTTTCAAGTTACTTTCGAAATTGGTACCTACCATCAACCGTGAGGCACCCTGTATACTTAATTTTCTCCAAACTTACTTGGTAACTCTTTAATTAATTGTGTTATAACAATACTTCTTCATCTTCTTCTTCAAATCGTATACCTTGTACCCTAGGAGGGTGTTCGGTGTTATAATAATACTAATACCACAGATTACACACCTACACAGATACGACGCTCTAGTCGGTCTCTTTGAAGTTTATGAAGCCAAATTCTGTCACCTTGCGCCATTAAATAGGTGGTTTTAAAGCGGGAAATGTAATGTAAATGAAAATTTTTTAAGTTTAAGCTAACCTAAACAACTATACTATAACTAGAAAGTAACACAACGCACGAATCTTTGGTGGTTTGACAGTAAAACCACCTATTTTGGTCACGCCCATTTTAAAATTGACTTCACGAATATCGTTGAGCTTCGCATCTGTGTAGGTATGTAATCTGTGTACCAAGGAGTATTTATTATACAGGGTGTTACAAAAAGGTGTAGCGGGCTATACATATCCGGATTCTACATAATTATGAAAATAAGTCTAAAATATTCAGTAACATTTTTATGATTTCGGCTTAGTGTAGCCGTGATCAGCCATTTTATATTTTCTTGAAAATAATTATTATTTCAAAAACTCTTCAACATATTTTTGTGAAATTTGGCATATGTCTCCATTTCTCAGAAGCCTACAATTTCTAAAATTATCAATTTTCAAAATGGCGGACATTCAAACATTTTAAAGTAAAATTCCATGAAAACTACTAACACACGGAGTGATCAAAAAATAATAATAATTAAATATTTATTATTACAATTTTAGCCAACACATTTTTCTTTAAGCAGGGGTCTCGCTAAATTTAACTGGAATATACTGTATATGATGTTCTGTTTGGTAGGGCAGAAGCGAGTTTATTTTTCGTGGTTTAGGGGTTGTTTAGCTTGCCATAATTGTTGATTGTTAATCTCTTTCGTCCATTATGCATTATACATTCCAACCTCACAAAACAACTAAAGTCAATTCACATATTGTGTACCTTGCAACATATTATCATATTCTATATATCAAATTTTATATTCTCTCCCTCTAACCCTAAAAACATAACTTTAGGTACAAAATTGTATCCATCATATAGGAAAACGTCGTCTTTCTAATTTTATTTTATGTAGGTATATGGAAGACTACAATTCTAATATCTCAACTAACTAAAGAGATTAACAATCAACAATTATGGCAAGCTAAGCAACCCCTCAACCATAAAAAATACTGTATGATGCGCTTTAAATTCGAATATTTTTAACAGTATTTTCATTTCAAATGAATAATGACTAAAGAAATAAAGGAGATATTAACTTAAAATTTGTAGAATAATAACTGACATCGGTCATTATTATGTTAATAGAATTCCGAGCTTTTATTGGTCTGCGTTTTCTTTATGTAAGAACTTATATATTCAAGAATATTTGGCAACATTACAGTTTCCAAGCGTAATCTACACTTGATATATGTGAAATTTACTGTATGTAGATTATATCGACATTTACATTTGAATATTTATAAATAAGTACCTCATGTGCAGTATATGATATTGATGAATGCAGGTTGCTGCTAAAATGAAACAAATCTAACAAACTCGGTGAATGATGAAAGAAATATAAGAAGAACTTCTTCCAAGTTTTTTGATTTTAAACCGTCTACACAAATGGCGTACGATGTGCAACGGAAATTGAAGGTTTATAAAAAGTAACAGCGTATCATAGATATTAACAAAAAATTGATTCCATTTGCCATTTTCAGACAGGAAATAAATACCGTTCCTTATAAAGAGGAATATTATAACTTTATAACAGTGTTTGTACAAAACGTATTTGAGGAAATTTAGATCGAATAGGCAAGCAATAGCTGGAGATGTGGGTAGAAGTAAATGGAATGAGATATGCAATATCGAACGTAGGCACAACCGCCGCTGCCACTGACCACACCAGTGTAAGGGTTACAGAATATATGACCGACACCGGAAATTACAACCGACTTCATAAACTTATCCCGATAAGAATAGACTACCTACTGATGGTTTCCTATAACCTCTTACTCTAATTAAAGCATGCCAAATTGACGTTTTTTTTTTGTTAACGTCAATTTAGAATTAATTGAGTGCGACCTAGTTTGGTCGTGCATAAGCATTTCCGGTTAAGCCTTGGGGGTATCGAATACTTTACTAAAACATTAAAGTGCTGTTACGAAACTAACTATCCATTAGATTAACGCAAGATATATTAGGAGTGTTATTGATGTACGATAAAGCAGTAACAACCTAATTCTAAGCCACACGTAAATCTGCCAATTGAATAATTCCTCTCTATATGCATACAGATAATAATAAAGAATAATTACCTAAATCATAGAGAAACATAGGAGTAGGTATTTAAAATTAATTAAGGGCTGTCATACGTTACCTCCCTTTACCATAGATTTTCGTTAATTAATTAGGTTAAAAGATGAAACCTATTACAGAAAATTGCGCTAGATAACATATAGGGGATCTATTTTATAGTAGGTTTACGACCGAAAGATGTTATTCTAACTGGTTTAATTTTTTACTAATTCTAATCTAATAATCGCTTGATTTTTTTGTACTTGATTTGACAAGTAGAATTGCATGTGTGCGGGTTTTTTTCCTCGAGGTTTAGTGGGAAAAATACCTACCCATGTGTCTCGCACCGACTAAAAACCCCCGTTCCTCTGCGGCCTTATGATTTTCCCGCGGGACCACCGCTAAGTATTACATAATACATCGCGGAAGAAGCCTTAGCCGTAGCTCTTCTGCGGTATTGTCAGACGACCTTACATTCCCGGTCTCATTCGAAATGTTATAAGTGGTTTAGGGGTTCGTGTCGCTTGTTTCCTGTATGGGTGAGGTTGAGCTGGAGTATTCTCATTAGCGTCGTTTTTGGAGCGCCTGAAGAGCCCGCGTATACTTTGGGCATCGGTTGCTACCTGCGATGTGGGTGCCCGATCTCCTTCTTCTGAACATATAACACACTTGCTGTGCATTCGGTAACTTGAATCTTCAGCACTTGAAACATTTTAATCTTACCACCTCTCGGATTCTGCAATTAGACCAGCCGACTCAAATGATTCCTGTATACAAAATTTTCCGGGCAGTAGACACTATCAGTCGTATTACCACAATCTGTGATCCGCCATATGCTTTACGCAGAGACTTAAGGAAGTATTCTGTGTCAGGATAGTCTCTCTTCGAAGCCGCCGATATCTCCTTCTTCGTCGCATCTTCTTCCAGATCAACTTCCTGGACTTTACTCTGCACCATTGCTGACTCACCAAGAGCACCTTCAAATTTACTTGCCAATTTCGATCCCTTGGCTGGACTCTCCTTATGCACAACGATCAGCCGATTTCCCGCATTCGTTCTGCGTACCTTTTGGACGCATTTACCTGCATCCTTGAGCGCCGGATCCTTCTTTATACGACCCAAGATCTCCGCATAGCTGACGTCACTCCTTCTTTGGATGACAAGAGCGTTGGGTAGAGTCAATCGTTCGCGAGGCTTCTGGGATATCATGCGAGAGCGAGATCTTTCCTTCCTTCTCGCAGTCTGTCACGTCTGCTCTGGTCTCTCGCCTCCCTTCTCCTCGGGTTGGCCAGACCATGATTTCTCCTTTCCCTCAGCCGGTATACCTCGCCTTCTCCTCTTCACCTTCCTTACTCGTCCAGGCGTCGAGGTACCGCCTACGTCCACGGCTGCATCGCTCCTCTACTTATTAGGGAGAGTTGATTTCTCTTGGCGTATGATCGGCGTGGTTTGTGTACCTCCAGTCGACGTCCTATCATGACTACGAGGGATGACCAATAAGTAATGAGACTGATTTTTTACCCACGCGTGTTGTAACACTGGGAACCTGACACTTCTGTCAATTAATCTCCCATCCCTCCTCTATGGATACATGTGCTCGGGACCTTCGTGTATTCGTTAGTTCTCCAGCTGTGTTGTGTTTTCGACAACGTGTTTGTAAGGCGTGTCACGAATATGGAACAACGTAATATTGAACGGCGCGGCGGTACGAGATTAAATTTTGCGTTAAACTCGGCGATTCTGTTAAGGAAACGTACGGTAAATTGGCCAAACTGTTCGGTGATGAAGCCCTGAGTCGTGCTCAGGTGTTTCGATGGCATAAAGATTTTAAAAATGGTCGTGAGAGCGTCGGGGATTAACAGCGAAGTGGGAGGCCGGTTTAAGCTCGAACTGACAATTTTCAACGTGTGCGCACTCTCGTGCATCAAGATCGGCGACTAACCATTCGAATGTTGGCTGATGATCTTAATTTGAATCGAGAAACCGTCAGAAAATTTTTAACTGGTGATTTGTCCATGAAAAAGCTGTGTGCAAAGATAGTACCGAAGAACCTTTCGGCGAAGCAAAAACACGAACGAATGTCCATTTCACAGGATTATCTGGAACAGGTTGAAGATGATCCAACTCTTCTCTCTCGTGCTGAAAGTTGGTATTTTCAGTACGACCCCGAAACAAAATAGCAAAGTCAACAGTGGCTGTCTCCTCGTGCAGCCAGACCGAAGAAGGCGAGAATGAGCAATTCAAAAGTGAAAACGATGATGATTTGCTTCTTTGACAGCAAAGGAATCGTGCACAAGGAGTTTGTACAACCTGGGCAGACCGTCAACCAACATTTCTACGTGAAGGTACTCGATGGAATGTGAAAACGAATCATTAGAGTCCGTCCAGAGATTGCCAAAACGTGGATCCTTCATCATTACAATGCTTCAGTGTGTCGCAGTTTTTAATCTCTAAAAACATCGCAGTTTTGCCGCAAGCGCCCTATTCGCCAGATATGTCACCCTGTGCTTCTTCTTATTCCGCCAAACAAAATTGCACGTGAAAGGGGCGCATTTTGAGTCCATAACTGGCATCCAGACCACGGTGACGAGGGTACTCCAGGACATTCCAGTTGAACTCTTCCAGAACTGTTACGAAAGCTGGAAGAAACGTTGGAACCAGTGTGTAGTTGTGGGAGGGGAGTAGAGCTTACAATACCAGAATTCCGGGATTTCGAAAACCGGGATCACCGACAAAATTGATGCAGTATTTAAAACCGGTATTCATACGTAAATACCGGTATTTCGGTATTAATTTTATTTTATTTTAGTAGAAAATATTTTGGATTAATGATATTTATTTATAGTGCAAAATATTGTATGTATACAGGGTGGGCCAATAGTGTGTGGATGGAAGACTGTGGGTGTATTCATGGGATATGGTAAGGTTACAAATCTAAAATATTTTCACTTGAATCGCAAGTTTATAGAGGATGATTTATATCAAAGTTGCATTTTTTTAATGGAACCTCCTGTATATTCCTTGATCAATTCTAGTGCGACTTTATGTATCACACATAGTACTTAAAACGAATCGTTTGGTCGCATGTGTCCAAAAAATTGAATATCGCAGGGATCACAAAGCTTGGAAGGCCGTGACGATGCGATATTACTAAAACATGTAATGTACTATCGTAAACCGGACGGTCAAATCCGAAATCTTCTTGTGTTTTTAGAAATGACTACGTCAATTGACAAAATTTCTATAAACGATAACTTTATCTTTCAAACGGCACTACCAATTTGTCTTTATTACGTTTTAATTTTTGAACTATGAATTTATAAAATTATAATTGCGAGTTTATTATTTCCAATTTCAATATTGAATTTAATTTAAACTTTTTAACAGTAAGTAATATTTTGCGTTTCGAATTTTGAAATTTGAATTTTCAAATTATAATTTAAGATTCATTAGCATTAATATTTTGCGTTTCAATTTTTTATTTCAAATTTCTATTTTAAATACGAAATTTTTGAATTTTATGTGGATTTTTTCATTTCCACTTTATATTTACAACTTTGAATAACTTGAATGCTTTGAATTTGGAATTTTGAACTTTGAATTTCTAAGCTATGCGTTTTTTTCTTTTTCTTTTGTAGTTTCAGCATTGAATATCTCTTATTTATTCAATGGTTTCAGTACGTAGTAAAAAAAAGCGAATACCGATATCAATACCGGGATCCCCGGATTCACTTGATTGAATACCGAAAACCGGTATTCAAAATTTCTTCCGGTATTGTAAGCCCTAAAGGGGAGCACTTTGAAGGGGATCACATCAATGTATGTACCTTAATTTTTAAATATACGTACTGTATGGACTTAGTCTCATTACTTATTCGTCAGGCCTCGTAGAAGGCTTAAACCGGTCTAGAATTATTCCTTGGTGTACATTTGATTGCATTAAATTTTGGTGGCGATTGCCCGGCCCAAACCCCAAATTTACGCGTCGTATAAAAATTAAAATGTAATTTTGTTCTGCGTCATATTCCTTCGGTTTTATGCGGTTTCCATTTGTCATTTGCTCGTGGTTTTTCTTCGATTTTTTAGATTGATATATTAATTATTCCGCTAATATTGACATAAATTATTATTAATTCGTATTGTTGAAGACTAAAAAGGATAAAATATAATTTTTTTAAAAACAAAGTTTTCTAAAATTACACACTTTCTCATGCACTAAAAAGTATAAAATAATTTCTAATACACTAAAAAGGATGAAATAATGTTTAGCGCACTAAAAAGGATAAAATAATTTTTTTTCTTATTGAAATAAATAATATTTTTTAAAAAATTTTACGAAAGAAAGTGTGTGGCCGATGACTAATTCAGCCCGCGGATATACCTAATTTAATACACTATTACATTCCTATTACGAGTAGGTAGTATTCAGAATAATAATTTTCAATTTCAATTTCAATTTATTTAAAAAAGTTCAAAATTCAATAATGATATGTTATCAATATTAGTTGAGGGGAAACCATTCGTATAAAAATTTTTTGTCAACACAGGACAAAAATTTTTGTAAATCACAAGTTAAATCGATACAAATTTTGTACACTTGCTTTCATTTAACTTTTACCATATTTTATTCATTTTCATCCCCTTAATCATGGCTTTTCAAGCACACCCGGGTTTCTCATTTAGAGAACCCGTTCATCTTTATCGATTTTACTTGTGATATAGAAAAATTTTTGTCGTGTGTTGACAAAAAATTTCAACTATGAATTTTATGTAATATTTATACGAATGGTTTCTCCCTCAGCTATAATTTTTCTTCAACTGTAATTACCTAAGATAATTTTGTACTTTTGGCTTGAAAATGGGATTGGATTATCCCGAAACATGTCGCCCTGCTCTTTAATTAATCAACCACATTACATCATTTAATTAAACTATCGTTGAAGGGGAAGGTTGTGTGTAGTATTACCAATCAATAGCTACTAACAGTTGTAACCTGGTATAATTTCATAAAAGTGTTCATTTGCAAAAGACCATTAAACATCTCCAACAATAGCGAGGTATACAAATTTTCGATTATGTGGCCTAAATATAAAAATGGAATGTTCAATGAGTTTAAGGAATTTTCTATTTGAAACTCTTGAAATGTATGACAGCATTCTATACTTGAATCGATTTAGGTCACACCTTTGAAATATAAGGTTCAAGCGTATACCAAAGTACATCTTCCCTTCAAATCCTACATCTAATCCTTCTTTTTATAAAGTTGTTTCGTATGAATTTTGATTTTATGAAAACGTTTTTACGTTAACCTGGTCCCTTTTGAAGATTCAGCCACTTGCATTGAAAATCTTGTAGAGAGGGTTTCGCGAGCTTAAAGTTTCGCAAACTAAACTGTTTAAAACGAATCATTTAAACAGATTTCACGTATTTAAAATATTGCTACTAAACAATTTTCTTATTTCTACTCGACTTTATTGAGAGGTTTAAAATTACTTAATAACAATCGAACGAATTAATTGAAACTGAACATCCGAATATACTGAATCACGGATGCTTTATCAGTAATTAATGCTTCTGTTGTCCTAATTAACGCATTAAGCTACTTACTCAATTAGTCCGTATTCATGAACAATTAGCTTTTGTTCTTTAGTACGTAATTTTCATTAGACCTTCATCTCATAGTTAACTGCCGCAAATACAATAAAAATTTGAACTTCCCCAGGCGTTATAATCTCATCTCATCACAATACGAGGTCTCACAAGTAATATACGTAATTAATTATACACGACGTGTGCCAAGTCATTTTGCGGACGTACATTGTATCCTTTATGCACGGTTTTCAAGGTAAGTACTTTAAAAAGATTGGCATTTGGCAACTTTTCATCATCTTCGACATTTGTTTTAGGTTTTATGCTATAGGAAATATAAATTTAACAAAGGTCAATAATATTGTTCAGCGTACTTAATGATTTTTCACCTACATCGATTACTTTTTACTGCTACATATATTTACTAAATTGGCAGGATAAAATAATGTTAACTTATCCCCAAGTTTGACACCAACGCCTAGCCGGAAATTCAAAAAATGTAATTACTTATACGTGTGATGCCCCACTACCAAATTTCAGGAAACGCTACCACACACATAACGAGAGACTAGAGACACATTTTGATAGTTCATTAGAGGGATTCCCTTCTTGGAAAATCTAGGAGAAAAAGACAAGAAAGGCAGGCCCGGCTCGAATAATTTTGGCTCCTGGGGCAATATTAAAAAGTGGCGCCCACACTACCTACATTATAAAATTAAAATAGAGTTTTTTGTCTGGATTGCAAAATAAATGACATACGGTTTGTAAGTGAGACTGTGAGATTATATTTACAAACATTACGAATAATGCAACTTTTCTTTTATTGCTGAGCGCTAATGGAACGTCATACATAAACAATAAAAAAGATTTTAAAGTATTCTATAATCACAGAATAAAACACTGTTCACTAGTGTTTTATTCTGTGCTATAGGTAATCCTAAACATTAACAAATTGGAAATTGGTGACTGGACAAATTTTACCTGCGGTATCGACAAACTGTTTTAACTATGTTAATCCTCTTATTATTGTTAAATTTGTATTTGAGTACCTATTTTTCAATTAACACTTCTCGGCATAAAACTGTCATTGCTTTGTATACGTATGAGTTGGTTTTGGCAAACGTAATAAAACGTAAAAGAAGGCCTTTTTACGAAGTAATATTATGTAAATGTAAATAACGAAAAAAACTTGCAAATCACGTTTTACTACTTTTCTTCGCCAGTTTACTTTTGCATTACGAATCATAAAAATAAAAAATTAATTTTTCTTATTAGTTGGCGTTGGCGAATGGCGCCTTACAATTTTGGCGCCTGGGGCAATTGCCCATATTGCCCACCTCTAACGCCGGGCCTGAAGAAAGGGAAAAAGAAATAAAACACCCTGTATAGGATGATAGTCAAAATCTAGTCTTCATTGTATTTCCACATTCGGTGTTGTACGTCTGAAATATATTTGTAATAATTGTGAAACAAAATACATAATTTACTACTGACAATAGGGAAAAGGGCTTATTTGGAATGTATGATCCCCAACCATTTAATTTTAAAATATATACCAAAAGAAACGCTTGAAAAATTGATGACTTGAAGCACGACCATTAATTTTAAAAGACCGTCATATCTTATCTAAGGAGATCACGCGAAAATAAATCGGATCTTTAAAGACAAAAATGACATTACGATAAAAGAGAGTATTACTTGGTTTGATTACGCAGACACCGAGAAATATGCTAAAACTAGATAAAAACATTTCAAAACGCCAACCTTAATCTCCACCGATTACTATAAATTAAAAATCGATAGACATTTTGATATCGTATAATTTGGAAAAAGTACAATTTTCAATAAATATACAAGAGTGTATAAATAATATGGTATTGACGGGAAAACTGAAATACGGTGACGAGATGTTATTACACAATGTTTTAAATAATAAAGCAGATTTTTTGTGTAAAAGATATTATGATATGCAGGCAGCAAAGATGATAATAATGTTCTACTATCGGAGTAAAAATGCAAGGCCTCTGACTTTAAGTGATCATAACAAAAAAACTGAGGGGTGAAATTTCTTCATTTTTGGGTCATTTATAGATGTTTAACATGTGTAAAAATCAAATTGGTAGAATCAGTTGTTTAACTTTCATTTTAATTAACAGCAATAAAAACGCTGTATTTAGTATTTTCCTGGCTGACGGTCAGTTTTAACTTATCATAAAATTGTTATTGTTTCATAAATTGTTACCAAATTTATAAATGTTGTAGCACACATACTTCTGAAAAGTCCACAACCAATAAATATTGATTATCCATATAATTAACTGGTTTTATAACCCCTAACCGAAAATGTGCTATCTTGCAATATACGGTAACTGAAGGCAAAATTCTTGTTTTAAATGCTAAATTTGTATTACTCAAATCGAGCTGCATTATTGCTTTATTGAAAACAAAATTTGTTTTCTTGTAATTCAAAGTAAATGTTATAATTATCGCGAAAGAAAGACGCACATATTCCCGGGAGAGGTAATCTGCCACATCGTAAATCGTGAGCGGCAACCCACAACAATGTGATTATTCTTTTGCATTGTACAAAACCATGCGCTTTATAGCAATAGTGTACGACAACAGCTGCCCCGCGCGCTGCGCTACACCTCTCCAACCGAAGCAACCATCCTTTTTTCAAAATTTCTTTAAAAAAAAACGATGTATAATGAGATTATTTTTGTGAATAGTGTTAGACCACAATATAATTGCTTTAACCTTGTTATGTTACTGTCAATATTATTAATATCGAACGTTCAGGTACTGAGTTACACAAGATGTCGTTTTTTCATTATAGCTTTAAGACTAATAAACCAATTGGCCTGAAAAGCATCTCACATCGACAAATAAGTATACATTTTTGAAATATATAAGTATCTACCACTCAGTTTCAATAATATAGCCGTAATTAATTTTTAAAGTCGAGCGCTTGTGCGATTTCAGTCATAATTAGCGGTTTTTCGCACATAAATTAATACAGAAAATTAACGATGTGTTACAAAAATCTGAAACTGTACACCTTTTTGTAGGAATAAATGATCTTTTAAATGCACTTTATTTCATTAAATTATGATTGCTAATTACTGAGATACAAGTTTCTAAAGTCAGAGGCCTTGCATTTTTACTCCGATAGTAGTTAAACTAGGTAGGTAACTTAAACTAGTAACAGTTTGGAAGAATGCAAACAGTTTATGGACGAGGAAATATACCTAATTGCGTTCATGTAGTGTAACCCATTCAGTAAACACTACATGAATTAATTAATTTCAATTAGTCACAATTAGAAGGTTGCGGTGCGCATTCCCATCACCTTTGTTTGTAAAGGTCATGGAAGGGTGTTCCTATATTATTTTTATCTCCGTGTACAATAATAAATGTTTGAATAATAGTAGAGTGCTCAGTCGCATAAATTATGACTTCCGTGGAGGTTTTGGTGTCACAAGCTGAAATTCACACAAAATGAAAGGTCATCACATACTGATTCTAAATGTCAAGGCCTTCCAAAATCGGTCCATGCATTAGGGCATAAAACACGAAAAACGAGTTAAGCAGATGTACGGAAAGAAGAAAAACCATAGAATTTTTTCGTGTATAGATCACAATTTTCTTTGTACAGTGAAAGTTATAAATTATAATTGCCAAACTTTGCCAATTAGATTAGGCCTTACGGAAGAATGAAACTTTAAACGCCATTATCTCAATTCAGAGTCGGTAAAAATTGGACAAATAATAAACTAACGCTTTTGCTCAAAATTTGTCCAATTTTTACCGATTCTGAATTGAGATAATAGCGTTTAAAGTTTCATTCGTCGGTAAGGCCTAATGTAATTGGCAACGTTTGGCAGTTATTGATAACTTTCACTGTACAAAGAAAATTGTGATCTATATACGAAAAAATTCTATTGTTTTTCTTCTTTTCGTACATCTACTTATTTCGTTTTTCGTGTTTTATTGCCTAATGCATGGACCGATTTTGGACGGCCTTGCCATTTAAAATCAGTATGTGATGACCTTTCATTTTGTGTGAATTTCAGCTTGTGACACCAAAACCCCTACGGAAGTCATTTCTAGACGACTTTTTTTTGCAATTACCACTCTACTATAAGATAATAAGGAATTTGTCTTAATTAATTTCAAAAAAATTAATTAATAAAACAAACATTTCTTTAAATGATTACGTTGAATCAATTATGTTGTAAAACGCAGCTACACTATTAACCTAGGAATTATATGAAGCAATGAAGATTTAGATTATGCCTTCTATTGAAATCACACGTAATAGTTTTCGAATGTATAAACTGTACTTTATTCATGCACTTCGAATATTATCAAGTGTTTCAAACGCTTTACTTTAAATTTTTCTTGTGAGAAAGTTTCACGTTTGTATAATAAATTTTGTTTTCAAAAATTTTGTAATTAAAAAAAAACATGATTGCTATTAATATAACAGTACAAATTCCATCTTATTTTACAGTCAAAAAATTAAAATTCTTTTACCTTTCATTTAATCAAAAACGGTGCGAGAACGATAAAGGAAATTTCCAATAAAAACGAATCTTTGACGTCGTTAAAATTAGAGAGCAATTATTATTTCCAATTTTTATTGTAGATTTCAGTTGTGTTTCGAAATACAAAACCATAATGTTTATTGCCCTATTACTCTTGTTGCATATTATGTACTATTACTACAAGTCCAGAAAATCATTTGTTTTATGTTTCTGCTTGAATTGGAATCAAAATAAATTATTTTAGATCCCATAAAATCGCCACTATTATAGCCAACACAATATTTAAGCGAAAATAAGTGTCTTTAATTTACGTGTCGGTCGCAATAAAACACCAGTATCCACAATAACAAAATTAAACGGAACAATTTATTGTCCAATACATAATATATTAGTCATAAGTCTAATTCATGGTATATAAAAACATCAAAACCATAATTTTGTTAATTTATAGGCTCTTTCACCTATACAGGGTGTCTCACGGTGACCGTCGGTTAGAAGTATATCAAGAACTGTAAAAGCTAGAAATTTGAAATTTTGCACATGCGACATGGAGTGTTTAATCTATTAAATAAAAATATTTTCCAAATGGCAGCACTTCCGGAAATACCGGAAGTGGGCATCAACTTCTTTATTTTAAATACAAACCAGGCAATTTTTTTTCACAATATGCTGATGTGTCATAAAATGTTTAGTAAGTATGCTTAAAATAATCGGCGTATCAATTTTGATTGTTGAGAAAAAAAAATTTTTTCACTGAAAAATGTCAAAATCTTGTTTAGGAAATAAAATTGAAAGTCGAAAGTGGTAAAAGTTAGGGAAATGGGATTTTAGGTCCTCAACGTCAAAAGATTGAGGCACAATTGTCTGTAACGGATAATAAAAAATTGCCCGCGGTTACTGATCTATTTGACGTTATTTCCAGACTTAAGAAAAACTTTAAAAAGTCTCTTTTTTTAAATGGAATGCCTGTTTAATTATCGGTCCATTCGATGCAGAAATAAATTTCCTTTAAATTGATGTACCACGTTCCTATACCTAAAATCAATTATTACAGAGTTATTTACATTTTTCTAATTAAATTTATAATTACATACTTTACAAAACATTTACAAAACATTTTCAAAAAATTTTTATTCAATTGTTTCTTATCTGTTTGAATTTTGATTTTTGCGCTTAATATTTGTTTTTAATTGGGAAATATGGAATACACAAACGCTGATATTCTAAATTTGTTTTACATTCATGGCGAGTCTGCTCGTATTACTTTTCGGACCTGCAGAACCTTTAACTATTGAATAAAGTATCACTCAACACTTTAACGAAAGATATCCGCATTTACCTACGATGTCAGAACGAAAAATCAGGATGATTGAAAAGAATTTTCTAAATTTGGGCGAAGTAAATGCGCCACGAAATTTGGCAAAGCCATTTGTTCCCAATGACGCTGCAGAAACCAATGTATTGGGATATTTTAATGTTTTCCCTGAGAGCTCTGTTCGTTCGGCGGAAAGAGACCTTGGATAGCCAAGAAGTTGCATAGATAGATTTTAAGTAATCATAAAAGCATAACAAACATCTGAATAAAAATTTTTTGAAAATTTTCAAAGCCAACCATGTTTTGTAAAGTATGTAATTATAAATTTAATTAGAAAAATGTAAATAACTGTGTAATAATTGATTTTAGGTATAGGAACATGGTATATCAATTTAAAGGAAATTTATTTCTGCATCGAATAGGCCGATAATTAAATAGGCATTCCATTTAAAAAAAGAGGCTTTTTAATGTTTTTCTCAAGTCTGGAAATAACGTCAAATAGATACGTAACCGCGGCCAATTTTTTATAATCCCTGACAGACAATTGTGTCTCAACCTTTTGACATTGAGAACCTAAAATCCCATTTCCCTAACTTTTACCACTTTCGATTTTCAATTTTATTTCCTAAACAAGATTTTGACATTTTTCAGTGAAAAAAATTTTTTTTCTTAACAATCAAAATTGATACGCCCATTATTTTAAGCATGCTTACTAAACATTTTATGACACATCAGAATATGAAAAAAAATTGCCTGGTTTGTATTTAAAATAAAGAAGTTGATGCTCACTTCCGGCATTTCCCGAAGTGCTGCCATTTGGAAAATATTTTTATTTAATAGATTAAACACTCCATGTCGCATGTGCAAAATTTCAAATTTCTAGCTTTTACAGTTCTTGATATACTTCTAACCGACGGTCACCGTGAGACACCCTGTATGTATAGGAAAATTTTCATTTTAGTCCTGGGAAATTCCCGAGAAAAATAAGTACGAATTTTGCACGAGAATAAACAGTGCAGAACTTCATCGACAGTTGATCCACAATACGATCAGTAATTAGTAAGCTGAGATAATTTGAAAAAGTACAGTACATAAACGACGAACCAAGCAATGAAGTGGTAATATAAGTTACAAATACTAACAAAGATCTTAAACAAAAAGAAGGAGTGTACCTAACTTGGAAGAGAGCATCAAAAGTGAACTTTCATACGATATTTTGACCATAGTTCCTGGTGGAAGTGAAAGTAAAGAGAAATCTGAAAACGCTACAAAATGTTCATAAAAATATGAAACATCTCCAAATTAGGAAAATAACTCGTTTGAAAACTAAAGGTGTTTACTACAAAGTATAATAATGGATGGAAAAACAGGTTTCGTTGACCTAGAAAGAGATGGTGTCAGTGTGAAAGAAGAGGGTGCAAAAGAGCTAAATCGGGAAAGCGAACACTTTTAATGATCAGAGAAAAATAAAAGAAAATAAACGTTCTGAGTATAGAAAATGTTCATAATATAGGAGAAGCAGTTGGTATTAAAATATCATATGTTTTTTAGAGAAGATGAAAACAAACTAGTGAAGCTTGTAATAGTAATTAAGGTATCTAGGGCGTTATGAACTAAATAACGCCTAAGGTCGACAGTGTATAGCCCGAGGGATATACGTCGACCGTAGGCGTTATGTTCATAACACCCATGGTGCCTTCATAACTTTATATCATATTTGCAAGAAGTTGATTAAGATGATTAAAACAGATGATAACAATAAAATCAGTATAGACCCACATTTAACATCCTTGACCGTATCTATAGTGATGAGGCATAATTGTACATTTGAGAGCGTTATAAGCAGGCGTTATAAAAAATAACGCCCGTTGCTATGCTATCATTAATGTTTTTTGTTTCAGCAGTTGTTATGGTGAAATAATAAGGCAGTATGACATAAATGAATTTTATGTCATACTACCTTATTACTTCACCATAACTGATGAAACAAGAAACATTAATGATTAAATAACGCCTCTTTACATGATAACCGGATTTTAGATAGCAACGGGCGTTATTTTTCATAAAGCTAACTTATAACGCCCGCAAATGTAAAATTATGCCTCATCAGTCTTCACTATAGATACGGTCAAGGATGTTAAATGTGGGTCTATACTGATTTTATTGTTATCATCAGTTTTAATCATCTTCATTAACTTTTTGCAAGTATGGCATAAAGTTAAGAAGGCACCTCGCCTTAATTATTAATATTACTATTACGATCGACTACCATCTACATTACATAAAGTATATTTTGCGAATCAAGTGGAAGTGAAAATTGAACTAATCACTAACCAAATTGAATATGCGAGTTCTACAATAGTAGTGCAAAAATACTGTGTAAATAATTGGCAAACAGTTTGGTTGTGCGATTATTGTCAAATACCAGAGCTGGAACATCTTAGGGTAGTTCGTAGCTCACAAAGGGGTTATTAAGCAATAGGTATAATCAATGAAACAAAACTTTCAACCTTCCCCTTCTTTTTAATATGTTCAAATAGATTTGATGAATTGAAACGATGAAATTACGATATTAAACATTTATGCGACATGTTTCGGGATGCCGTCATGTGCTCAATTTCATTGACACCCCCGTATCAAAAATCACGGTTTTTCTTAATAATTTTTTTTAAAAACACAAAGTTAGAAGAACCTAATTTATCTATTAGAAATTCCTTCGATTTATCACAAAAGATTAAGGAGGTTTGCCTTCCGGATAATTTCTCGGTGGTATCCTTTGACGTGGTGAGTTTATTCCCACCTTAGACTGTACTAATATCATTTCCAATTATTTGAATTCCTCATCACTATCCAACGATTTCGTGGTTCTTATCATGTCACTTATCAAATTAACATTTCAACAAAATTTTTTCAAATTGCAAGATTCTTGTTATGTCCAATCTGAAGGCCTGGTCATGGGCTCCAATCTTTCCCCTATTATGGCCGAAATTTTCATGAACCACATCGAAATCAATTCAATTATAACTACAAATTTTTTCAAAGATCATGTTCTTTGGTCCAGATATGTGGACGATATCATTTGTATACATACTGTGGATGGCAGTGAAGTTAGTCCATTTTTAACCCTTTTGAACCAAATTCATCGAAATATCAAATTTACCATTGAGAAGGAGTCGGAGGGCAGACTTCCCTTCTTGGACATTATGTTGCAAAGAAGCTCTCATAAAATCTCTTTTGGAATATTTAGAAAACCCACCACTACGGATGGTCTCATCCCCTTCGATTCCGATCACTCCATGTCCCAGGAAGTCACTGGTTTCAATGCCCTGTTGAGGAGAAGGTACAATATCCCGATGTCCCCTTTCCACTTTCAACAAGAGTTTGACATTATTAGACAAATTTCTCATAACAATGGGTACCTTTGTACTCTGATAGACAAATTAGCATCAAAAATCAAACGTTCCCTTAACCCCACCGATCTAAACCCCATCAAATTACATAAACTCAATATCAATTTTAGATCTCTCCCGTTTTACCATCAGATTTCACATGCCATCAGCAAAATTCTTAAACGTTACAACATCCTTATTTCCTTCTCTAATAGCAACACTATTCACACTTTCTTGGTTAACAACAAAGACAAACGCAATGTTATGGAAAAATCAGGTGTTTATAAATTATTTTGCAATTCTTGCTCAGCCCACTACATAGGTCAAACTGGAAGAGCGTTCAAACTTCGCTTTAAAGAACATTGCACTTCCATAAAGAGTAATAATTTTGGTAACAATTCATCTTTTGCAGAACACATACTTAGTACGGGTCATGAAGAGACTCGGAAGAGACTGTGACCGACAATCCAAAAAACGCCACATCCCGCCATCACCTCGAAAATGGCCCAATTTGTGGTATTAAAACCAGACTAACCCATTAACGCCGAGCTTACTCGTCCGAGTACAAGTATAAATGGTGTTCTAATAATTACACCAGTTTGAATTTTGCGCCTGTGTGGTTTTACTACTACTTAATAGGGGCCAATACATGAGTTTTGGAGACTTCTGCATTATTAACTTATTTTTATAGCTCCATAGGTGTTCTTGAATTTCGTGAAGTTTACCTCATCTGACACATGGTTATATATTATTATCTGTGCTAGTTCCTGTGTGATATTTTCATATATATTGGTGTTGCTTAGTTCCAAGAAAACCTATTTAGAAGTGAGGGAGTATTGTTGATATTGTATTTATCAAGATAGTATGATTTTGAGGGTTGTAAATGACGGCGTACTCGTATGAGTACAACAGATGGATAGGGTAACTTTTAGACGTAGTGCAAATATCTGAATTATTCCTGTAGATATCCTAAATGGAAATCCCATCAAGTTGTTTTTACGGCAGACGTCGTTTTGAAAGATTAGACTTCCTCTAATCTTTGAAAACGACGCCCTGACAGATGATGGTCTTTCTGCATTTGTAGATTCTGAGGAACTTTGACTTGATGTTGATCTTCCGATAAAGACGCGGGTCGTCAAAAATAGTATGGCTAGAGATCGCTTTCTAGAAATTAAGACTCTTATTACTAAAAAAGAAGAGATTTAGAGCTATGGGTACAATACAAGAGAATCGAACGAAGCGGTGCCCACCGAAGAAGGAATTTTCTAAAAAGAAACGTGGTAACTCTGATTGGCGATTTGATACCCGTAATGAGATACTTTGCGTGAGGTGAAAAGACAATAGTGTTTGCACTATAATCAGTAACTATGATTATATAGAACCATTAGAAAAATAAAACGGTGGTGGGTCCTATTCACATACATAATTGACATGTCAATGCATGAAAACTGCATCGCTTATCTTCTAAGGGCCAAGTGGATTTGTTGTTGTGGTTTCGTAGAAACATAGCCAGCCCATATTTGCGGGAGAGTACAAGCCAACCGTAGAAAGAGGACCGTCCAACTCCTTGCCAGAAGGTCTTGAATATGATTCTGTTGGGCAATTTCCAAAGAAGATTCCGAATCAGCTTCGTTGCTCTTGGTGTAGTGCTAGAGTACGATGCAGCGAAAAAAATGTGAAAAAACACTGTGTATTGAAAGAGATTGTTTTCAAAAATTCCATACATCAATTAAGAGAAATGTATTGTAGATTGACCTGATGTACTCATTTGAGTACATCCCTTTAAAACAACCCTTAATTAAAAAAATTATGAAATTATTGAATAAATTGTTTTTTTATACAATTTGTAACCTAAGTTCGAAATGTAAAAAAAAATTTGTTCACCAGTAGACTTTTAGGTGTTAATGGGCTAAAGTAGACAAGAAGCATTGGAGAAGAGTGGGTGCCAACAACATAATGATACAGCTAATATTTATCTTATTAGAAGGAAACATGAAAATGGCAAACCTATGCATCCGGTATCCGGATACTTTAAAATTTGGTCACGGGTACGGATACCGGATACAGAATTTGGAAAGTACCCGAATACAGCTTTCGGATACATAAAAAGTACCCGGTTACAGAAGTATCCGGATACTATCCAGTTCTGGTATCTACTACAGACTGATACATCTGAAGACAAACACCGGGAGTGGGAAAGTGGAAATGGAAATTCAACCAGCAATTCAAGAGTCGAAAAATGAATTAAGGAGTTATGACAATCACACAACTTTTCCGATTAGATTTCACATACTTTCATGATAGATCATTTAAGCTTGATATAAAAATAACCAATAACCATAAAATGGAGGTACAACATTCAATCGTTACCACCAGCTGTGACGGTAACGTTTAAACAGATAAAAGGTTTGAATATGTATGTTCGATGAAGTACGACAGATAAATTACATTTATCGTAATTAGCGTATTGTCAAAATAAGTAATTACACATCAATCACAAACATCCGTAAAACGTATATTAAACTAATTCGGTAGAATCAAAAGTAATGCCGCAGCATGAATAGAGATCCCCTCAAATAAATACGTGTTCGTAATTTCAATTCGACATTTTATTTGCAATGGCATTTCCCCACAAACAAATTGCTTGTGAGGGCAGTGGATGATGAATTTTTAATTTTAACGAACATGACGTGACGGTATTGAATATTGATTGAATTTCAAAAGCTCCCACCACTAATAAGTAGCTTCATCGTTATATGAAAATCTAGCCTTTTAAAAGTCACATCCGATGACATTCGACATGGAATATACAAAATCAAAACATTGATTTACATTGAAAAGTTTAATAGTGTTGTTTTTGTGATGGATTTAAAAAAAAACTCGTCGTAAGCACATTTTTTTTTCGACATAACCCTGTTTACTTCTCAAAGAATAGTCAATTTCCTTTTTAAGGCGAAACACATTTGTTAGAATCTGCCTTAAAGTGCCAATCCTACAATTCAAAGTCCCTTAACAGTTCTGAACTTCATTTTAGATTCATTGTCTCCAAAACCATCCTAAAAGTTTTCATTCGTCCGTTGAGCATTAAACTTGTTTCCTGTTACTTTAGATACGTCTACATGCGTATTTGTCTCGTTAATTTTAATTAAAGCTAAACATTTACGTATAAAAATAACGCAAACAAGTGGCTAAATTGCAACGAACGTTAGTATTTCGATTTTATCTCGTGTGGGTTTATTTTATTACTTCGATCAATTTAACAAGTTAACGAAACTAGCAATAAAGACTTTGATTTGAATCGAAATGTTTGCTTAGCAGACCACATTGTACAAGTTAAAATATATAAGGTTTTAACGGCCAGTTTGGCGTTCGCCAATGCGAAATAAGAACTTGAAATCAATAAATCTGTACAACAATCAAGTGACGACGCTAAGATAAGGCACGCGACACAGTATGACATTAGGTCACTTCCAGCTATGTGAAGTACGTTACCTATCGAGTTACGTTCCAAAATATTATTTGTGTTCCAACAAAAGTTGGGGTTGTTATTATAGACGTTTACATATTTGGAAAACTGCCCTCTTTCCTATTAGTCAAAACTTATTTTACTTTTGGTAATTGTCTGTTAAATATTGCTAACACCCACATTGATGCGAGTTAATCGAAAACGATGCAAAGCCACTAATGATCCACACGAACCATTTATACGTTGCTTCTAATTGAACGGAAAAATGCGAAAAACTCATATCATAGCTGAAAATTGGAAGGAAAATGCTAAAAATGTGTATCATTCAGTCTGGTCACCACTCCCGAAGTGTTTATAGATCCAAGATAAACAACCAGAAATAATTCGCTGTGTCAAAAAATATAACCATAAAAACTGTTATAGCATGTAAACGTGAACTTGCCTACTCTCATTAGGAGTGCGTTTCACTTAAAGCCGTATACAATTATTAAATCACCAGCATTATCGTTCCACTTATCGCGCTAATCGCCACAAGTCATTATTTTGTCAGTTCCTGTTAGAGGCTAAGCGAAACGAGTCAAACGATCTTAATATAAGCAAATGAGTTGAAGTTAGCATTCGATTTTAATAACCTCAGAAATTCAAAATGAAATTCGATTTTGTCTTGGGTGTTTATAACTGGAAACGATCACTGTGTTGGATGACGAAAGTAATACGGCATTATGGAATTTTCTGTGCAAAAATCTCCAAAAAGCCCAAGCAAGTATGTATTAAATAAAACAAATGACTATGGATATTAAAGTGAAATAAAAAGCGAACAAAATTGAATATTTTCAGATAGCGTATTTGATACGATAATTTGGTTAAAGAAAAGGAATCTGAATATGCAGAATAGTAGCACTTACGAGGATTCTAGTGCAGCACTTGAACCATTACACTTTATTTTCAGAATCAGTGTATCTTATATTTCTAGGATTGCAGGAAACCTTTCACAAGAAATTTGAATATGCGAACACTCTCAAATTATATTGCTGGAAGTTTAATTCCCAAAAAGGAAAAACAGTAGAGGATTTCAGATACACTCATATAGTTTCGAAATAAACTTCAAAGCAGTCAAAGACCATAGCGCAACATCCAGCAACGACCAACCAACGAATGGGTGTTTGTGCTTTAAAGTAATGCTTGAAGGTAATAATAATTTGTTTTGTAGATTATGGTAGATATTTTTGGAAGAAAAGCATAATGTGAACCTGAAGCTGTACCATCATCCTTAAGAATTTCAAAAAACGTACGGTTGAGGAAAAGAGTGTTGTGGGGAGAAGTAGTAGCAATAACACTGCACTTACTTATTAAAAAACATTTAAACTTAAACTTAAAATACTATACGAAAACTAACCACTCTTACACTATTCCCACACAAAGATTGAAGCGAGGAGGAAATTGCAAAACAGAAAAGACATGATGACACCATTAATACAAAAGTAGTATCTAATTAATACAATATAATGGTGTGGAAAAACATCAATCAATATAAACAGAACTCATGATTGCATTTCTTTTATTTATTGCATCGTGTCTAGCGTCAATTTTTTCTTTTATTAGATGTTGCAGTTATATAAGGCCAATTTCAACACAGAAAAAGGTATTTTAATTTAAAACAGTTTTGTACAAACAGACATAGCCGTTCAACACTCGTTCTCTCTCTTTTACCTGTTTGTCCTGTTATAAGCAGTTCTAAGGAACAATTAATGTAGTTGACCTGGAACTGTATTGAAATGGGCCCTATACAACTATTTACCTCTGTTTAGTTTCGAGAGTCACTACCAGGGAGCGTAGTGATCTTAAATTGTGCAGAGTCAGTAGATTAATAGAGTACCGCAACCTCCGCCATTTTTAGTCCTTTCCGCGCTTCACTCACTACACCACACGCTCGTAAAGTAGATGATGTTTTGACTAAATTTTTCGGAATATAATAAAAAAAATACACTTAACGGCACAACAACACGGCATTTTATTAAAAAATTACGCACTTCGTAAGTATATTTTATCAATTTTATGTATATGGACTAAAAATGGCCGCCAGGGCGGCATTTGTCGCGTCAAAGGCTTGCGGTACTCTATTAATCTACTGACTCTGAAATTGTGTTGAAACCGGCCTTACATAACTACTAATAGTACCCCAAATTTTTCTGTAGGCGTTGTACTTAACACACTAAAATAATTTCTTAAAATACATACAGGGTAGCCCATTAGTGCGAGGAAATCCAATATTTCATTCAATATCATATGGATTAGAATATGGTTCAAATAAAAGTTGTAGGACACGAATCATTGCTGTTAAAATGCTCTATCTCCGTTTTTTTGTTTTTTGTTTTAAATGCAGCGTTCCCAAGTTATGAATTTTTTTCGTGAAAAACATGGTCTGATTAAAAAAATTGCTTAGGCTCGTTCAGTTTTAAAATTTCGAGTGAACTTTTGGTACACAAATTAGTAAAGGTGAGTATACAAATATTTATCGATTTAATTATACAGGATTCCATTTAAAACTAGTTGAAATCCCTGGATTACAAAACGTACTTCGAATACCGCAGTAACGAAAGTATAAAAAAATCTGGCCTTATCAAAAAGACAAAATTTGATAATTTCGAAATTTCGACTTTAAAGTCGAATATTTCGAAAAGTATTTGAGATATCGAAAAATTGGGACCAGATCTTGAATCAGCATAAAATTTCACATAAGATACATATCTTAACTCGGTTGTAGACAATACGCATCTCTTGCAACGCACGGACGCACGGACGGAATATTGATTCCAGTAACGAACGAAGTTCGTTGATAACAAAGTTTTTCCTATTCGAAATTTACAAAACTTTACGAATTATTACAAACACCCTGTATAATTAAATCGATAAATATTTATATATTCACTAAGGAACGACCTTTACTAATTTGTGTACCTACCAAAAATTGACTCAAAATTTTAAAACTGAACGGGTCTAACCATTTTTTAATCAGACCATGTTTTTTCAGAACAATCATGAAAAAAATTCATAACTTGGGAGCGCTGCATTTAGAACAAAAATATTAACATAGAGCATCTTAAGAGAGCAATCGGAATATGACATCAAATATAGGGTGTTCTATTTAAAAAAACATGACGGCAGGGACCCACGATTGTTGGAAGCACCATGTATGTTTATAAATATTTTAGAAAAATGCAATGGTTCATATCCTACAACTTTTATTTCAAACATTTTTTAAGCCGTATGATTTGGAATGAAATATTGGACTTCCATGCACTAATGGGCTACCCTGTATGTTATGGATAACATAGCTATACCATACCGTTTCAGTGTTTTCAATCCCTTATAACACTACTCTCATTCGAAATACTTGAATTACTACTTTCCTTTGCTCTTTTTAATATTTTAATTGTAGCACAAATTATAACGTTCATACATGTTTGGTTATTGCAGGTGAACTATAAGAAGAAGACATATACAGCAAATACATTCAGTTCAGCGCAAAATTTCAAGGAATGTGATGCTCCGGACCAGACTTTGGACTATTTAAAGACATTTTTCAAAAAAACACACTATATATTGAGTGTTATGTTTGTTGGAGAGCAGGGTTTCGCCAAATGGAAGAGGAAAGAATGACCAAAACAATATTGAAAAGAAATTATTTCGAATATACCTAAAAACCCTTCAATTTATTGACCACGTGATATCTTACTTTCTAAAATTGTAGACCATAAAACGACTTGGACGATGATAGTGACTTTCCACGTATTAACAGTACAAAAATGATCAGGCACAAATTATATTTTTGATAAACATAAAAGAACATGTCGAATAAATCGAAATATTATGTTTAAAACTATTATATCATAAATTCTCAACATTTCTGTACACATGCTCTACTTTGATTCTTAGCACCAACCTTAGCAGAAATTTGCCTTTACCATGGAGGTTCCATCCAAAGCAAGGGTTCTTTAAAGTACCTACCGAAAGAAAAGACTTTGCAGATATGGTGTCTTTAAGACGTTTTTATTGAAGCCATTTGTGAAATTTGTCAAACAATTCGGGATGGTATTCCTCAAGATGAACCCCTCCCCACCACCTGTAATTTATCTGGATTCATCCCATAAGATCTACACTTTCATCTGTTATCTTTTTTTTTTACAAGAAAATGGTAGCACATTTATTTCTGCAATTGATCATTTGTCATGTGGCCTTTTTTGTTAGGACAAACGGTCAAAATCTGGTAAGACGGAGTTTCGTTCATACAACAACAACGTGTTTCACCAAATATTTTGGAAGTCACAGCACTGTAAGTATTGTTGCATCCACTTTATAGTCTTGATTTCCCTCTTTGTAATTCTTTCGTGTTTCGGAAACCGGGATGATGCTCGCGATAGTTTGGTGTCCATTTTGAAGGACTTTCGCAAGGAAAACTTTAAATCGTACCTCATGTGTATGAAATTCTTAAACAGTGGCTAATTAAAATAAAAAATATACAGTTCGGATTATTTCATTTGCGATAGTTTTCTTAATTACAATTTAGTTTATTTAAAGGATTTTTAAGGTATATTTAAACAAATCAGAATAAACAGCATTCAATTCCATTCCATCTGTTAAGAACATTGTATATACAACGGAAAGACAAATTTTAAATTCCGCGCCAATTTTTTCGGTGCAAAAAGTCAAGTGGGCTACAATCACAAAACTTCAATAAAGTTCGAGCATCGATCATTTATCGTTTTTTTTCGATGAGATTGTTTATTTTCCAGTTAGATACCTTCTTCATTTCATAAAAATGGTGAATATACCAACCGATTCACCATTCCATTTAATAGAATTCGAATTAATTGCGTTTAAAAACGCATTGGCCAACCATTCAAGCCGTACAAATAGTAAAACGTAAGTAAATTTGTTTATAGTGAAAGTAACTTTTGTAGTTACTTGTGTTTTTTCAGTGTATTAATATTTCCTAATAACTTGGATCCCGTTATAAATAGACTTATTCGATTTTTGGCATCCAGGATGCACTTAGGATACACGTTAATTGGTGACTACGAGTCCAAGGTCGTTGTAGTGTACCCAGAATACTATTTTAGGTAGGCATGTTCCCTCGCTTCACTTTTGCTATTATTAATTCAATCTTCTCATATAATTACAGAGAAGAGGAATCTTTCCAAGAATAAAAAAACAGATAACGACACAAGATTTTATTGTTCCAAAATCATTAGGAGTAAGTGGTTCCGTGCAGGGTGTTGAGGTAGAACTTACCCATCCATCAACATCTTCCACGCCAATTAAAAAAGGCGATGGCGGAATAGGAACAAAATGGAAACAATCAACTGCCTCATAAAATTTCACAAAATCGGTTGAATACGAAGAACAGTACCTGTTTCATTCCTATTTTGTTGTTAAGCTATTTTAATTCTTTCCATGAATAATTAATATTAATGTAAAAAATTATTTTCCCTCTTCATTTGCGGAGGTTTTCTACAATTCACTTTATATTTTCTTATTATAGCAATAAATTAGCTTTAAGAGTGTAAAACATATAATGTTAGTGAATACAAAGCAACGCCAGAAAAACGTCATAATATATTGTAGTGTAGGAGAAAGAAAAGAGAATAAATGGAAAGGAAACTAAAAGTGATTAAAAAGAACTACATTAACAAACAGATACGAAACTTCTACCAGGAGGTTAAGATAGAAAAAGAAAAAGCTGTAGAGACAAGGAAGGTAATTTGATCGGAGATGAAGGAGGGACGTTAAGAAGATGTGCGGAGTATTTCGAAGAGCTGCTGTTAGGGGGTAAAGCGATTCCAATGATGGAGTGCAGACGGGGGAAGTTATACTACAGGGGGGCGGCGAGGTTAAGGAGCAGCCGAAATAATACTTGGAAAATAATAAAAGTACAGGGGAAAACGGAACACAAGCAGCGATAATAAATGAAGAGGGAGGACGACATCAAGACAAGATCGGAGAACTAATAATAAGAGTATGGAAAGAAGAGGTAATGCCTGAACAGTGGAAGAGCACTGGTGCTGTGCCCAATATACAAGAGGAGCAGGCGTGGGAACTATAGAGGAATAGCACTGCTGGATGTAACCTATAAAATGTTTGCAAGGCTAATAAGAGACAGAATAAGACCCTATACAAGCAAGGAAATCTCAGAATACCAGGGAGGATTCAGAAGAGGTAGAGCAACCATCGATCAGATCTTCACCGTCAAGCAAATATTGAGCAATAGTATGAGCAAAACATAGGACTTCACATGCTGTTTATAGACATTAAACAGTTAAACAAGCCTAGGACTCGATTAGCAGCCTTTTTGTTTGACCGTTTAAAGGAAAAACGGTCAAAATTTGGCAAGACAAAGTTTTGTTCATACAACTACAACGCATTTTACCAAATATTTTGGAAGTTTACAGTACTTTAAGATTTGTCGCATTAACTTTATAATCTTGATTTCCCTCCTTGTAATTGTTTCGGGTTTCGGAAACCCGGATGATGCTCGTAATAGTTTGGTATCCATTTTAAAGAACATTCCCAAGGAAGACTTTACATCGTAACTGAAGTGTATAAAATTCTAAACAGACGCCAATTAGTGTAATTAAAATAAAAATATCGAATTCTAATTATTCGATTTGCGAGAGTTTATTTAAAGGATTTTCGACTAGATTGAAAACCTTTCATTTGAGTTAAAAATTTATGTCCAATTTGACGTTTAGATATGCAAAATACATAGTTGCGTTTAACCTGTCTGAAATAACGCAGACCATTAAGCTTAATATAAAATAAATAGCCTTTAAACAAATCAGAATAAACTGCATTCAATTACATTCCATCTGTTACATAAACAAATGCTTGCACGAGACAGAAACGAGGGAAAATGTAGCTAAGAACATCGTATATACAAGGACAAGTAATAAATTGCTATGTAAATCTAGTATATTATGCAAATAATACAAAATATACCTCTTTATCTATGAAAAGCGTACGAGATTTATAGAAAGAAAGGAGGAGTACTGAATATTTTTCGTGTTTCACATTCTAAATATTTTGATAATTCCTGTAATTTCCCATTCAGTAATGTTGCACTAACATGTTAAACATATGTTGCTCTTGCAACATACACATACGGAAACAAGGATAATTTAACAATCTAGGAATTAAAATAAATTAATATAAAATTAAAAACAGTAGTGTCTACCTAAGCAGGGATAGGAAAAACTTTTGAATGAAACTATAAGTCAAGATAGGCTCTCCAACAGGTTTGTTTACACATCCAAAGATGTTTTATCAAGTCCTATAATTCACAAAAACCTCTAAAATAAGATTTATACCAAACGAATCAACAAATACTCTCAAGTCGCCCACAAACGTTGTTTTTACATTTTACCCTAGTTTTTAGATAGGTAGTAATCCGCTTGTTTGTCTTTTATAAAATTGATTTCTTGTCTCTATATACGCTTTTTGTTTTCACGAATGAATCTCATCACTCATCACTATTATAGGTATTATATTTTTGTAGCGTTTGAGACCTAAAATCCAGAAAGAGACGCAATTAGTTTGGCCGACACTTTTATGATATTCGTATTAATACGTGAATCAGTGAATGGATAGTTTTCCAAAGAAATTCCAACCATTCCGGTGGGTAATTCTATAATTCAGCTCAGCTTTTGGTGCATCGTACTCACGTACCCTACTCTTTATTATGGAGGTACTTATCGAAGATGATTATCATGACTTTTTCCCATTTACAATAAACTAAGTGAAGAAAACAGCTTTGAAGCTTTGAAAATGGTATATCTTAGATTGCATAACGCTAAATTTCAGCCCAGCGATCATCGCTCACAGATTCGGCAATAAATTGTCTTCATTTTACCACTATAAAACTTTTAGGGGAAAAAACTATTTAGAGGAGTTAATCTGGAAAGTTTTCTATTTCAGTTGATGTTTACTATTAGAAATATTGTAAAGCTGCTTCACGACAACGTCACGCTTCGTACGGCCAACAGGATAACGGGGAAACTGAGCAAGATGCGATGGCATGTCCTGGAGCATCCTCTCTACAGTCCTGACGTTTTCGGACTATTGAAACGACATTTGAAAGGACGACGATTCATATCTGGCGCTGAGGTCCAAGGCATTTCTACTCCAGCAGCCAAAGGAATTTTATGAGAAGGGAATCCGTCACTTCGTGGATAGATGGGATGTTTGCCTTAACGCCGGTGATGTTTATTTCTAAATGTCTTCAAGAACGAACGCCATTAAAAATCTCGTTTTCATTTAACTGAGCCTCGTAAGTAGTAGTTTTCAGTATGCTATATTAAAAAAAAACTCGTAACGATGTTTTCTTTATTATTGTGTTATCTTCAATTTGGAAATAATTGAAACTATAAATAAAAGAACAAAAACATATTTCTTTTCAGTTTGGAAAACAATATACTTATCCGCCAACGGTAAACGATAATACGCAATCTCCTTAATTATTAGAAATCGTCGTGCTTCCGACTGTAAATATATGCGAACTCCGTTTTTTTGATAAACATTTACATAATGATAATAACATTTCTTTCGGCTAAAAGATATTCACTTGAAACGCAAAATTTTTTATGCATATTTTAGTTGGAACATAATATCGCTAGATCAAAAATACTGAATGTGGGATTTAAAATTTCGCAATTCGGAAAATAAACTTTTCGTTTATACTTATATACCGCTTCGTCAATTTCTTTATACTCCAATTTCAATCCATTTGACAGCTTGTCAATGTTATCTATAATTTCATTGTGCTTATTCTTCAGAAGTCATTTCACTTCATTTGCGGAGGGTCCCTCCGATATTAAATGTCATGCTGTCGTTAAATTTGATACCGAATTCTTCAATTTGTGTTATTTTCAAAACTAAAGCTTACCGTTATCGATTTTATTTTGCTACATTAAATGTTATCCCGATTATGTCAAACTTTATGAACACTTTAAGTAAGCACTGTAACTCTTTTCAAAAAGTTTCAAAGTATTGAAACATGCAGTGCAGAAAACGTGAAATTTAATAAAAGTAAAGCGATTATAAAGATTCAAACTTGTATTCAAAGTGTGCCCTTTTTATACTAAAGAAAACTGCGTGTTTGCTAAAACCTACCATTTATCAAGCTAAAGTATTTTACTTTACAATAGAATTTATAGGTAACATTGCCTCAGTTTTTTATACTGTACATTACTGTAAGTAGATGATAATCTTTGCACTCATACTTATTTGAATTATGAAACATCTATTAAATAACAACTTAATAGGTGGCCGTACATGGTGTAGTGGATGTACCGTTGGTATACCAATTAACTACACCTGGCGGTCTCGGGTTCGAATCCCGATCGGTTGGTAATAAAAATATCTTCGGACATGGATGTTTGTAAGCGTATTGGGCTAATGACCACAGCTTTTGATGCCCTCAACGCTCAAAAAAACAACACCCTAATAATAATATAATAATGTCCCCTTCAAGGAGTGCCTTGCTATCGTGAATGTACCTACCTAATATACTACAATCTGGGGGATAATGTCTGTTCCTTCCTCAGCAAGTGCCTCGAAATTCGTTTAATTGTTGTGATTCAATTCACGCTCCCTTTATCAATGTTGAGGCTATACGCAGGATACAAAAAATACAAAATAGTTGTATACAGGTGGCTGGCTAAATATGTTTAGTCGTCGGCATTGTCATGCCGTCTGCTTTTACCACTCCATTGTATCTACCAACTCCCCCCCCCCCCCCCTCTATCTATATAAAAAAAACAACATTTCGATCCATTCGTTGAACATTAGAATTAAGGGTACCCTTACACCGCCATATCATAAAACGAAACTCTTTGAATGTGGATTCTCTTATAAGATTGCTTTAAACTATAGTAAATTACCTGAAACATTCAAAACATTACCCTTAAACGAGTTCAAGCCAAAATACCGACTTTATTTACTGTTAAAGAAGGCGACAGATTGAACGCATGCTTTGTGGGTAGCGTAATTCACAGTTTATTGGGGTCAAGAATTTAAATGTTTAAATTTTCTTCACTTTGTTTTCATCGTTAAGCAATTAATTTAATTTAGATTAATTTAGATTGGAGGCATTACATATTAAGTCTGTAATCAAGGTATAGTGGAAGAGCAGCGCACCCTCTGGGGTACTCGCTGAACTTCGGCTTGAGAATTCCTAAAAATTTACTTTTTCTACAAACGTCAAAAAATGACAAGGTTTGCGCATTAATAACAATACGCGAAGTGACCCTTTTTTTCAGTTGCCTACGTTACCATGACACCGTGCGCCAAATGACTACGCCGTGCGCGAAATACTTACTTCGCGCACGGCTATGAGAGTTTTGTATTTTAACGTTAAAATAATTGTCAACTTTGCCACGTTTGTAGAAAAAATATTGTTTGCAACTCGTGCGCGAAATACTTTGGTGATCTCGACTCGACTATTTTTTTAACTCGGCTACTCGTTAAAAAAATCAGTTCTCGATCACCAAAGTGTCATTTCGCGCAATAGATACAAAAATAACTATTTAAGTTTTGTTTTGTAAGGTACTTGTTTTCATTTTTTTTGGGGAATTAAAGACAATTTTCTATAGAATTGTTGAACATTATGAATCTTGTAAGGACAGATCGTATTCCTTTATTTCCGAATTAACCCTTCAAGGGAATCCCGTATACTTTTCACTACATGCCCTATTTTATTATTTATATGTATTGTCTAGCAATACCCATTGCATCACCTACCATCCCGGAATGGACGACTCTTTTAATTTGTTTTCGAATAGTTAGCGCAGTTAGATAATAATCTACGATGCTCTGGTTTACTTTGTTCATAAATGGTTACAGTTCTAGTTTGGTTAGCGATTGTGAAGCTATTCACACTTCATCTTCTACTTTATATTTTAACAGAAATTAAAAACAAAAATTAACATACATACAAATATTTTTAATTAGGTATGTTCGATACGTATTTCAATATTATTAATATATTTTATCATGAGAATGAGGAGTGCAAAAATTAAATACATTTGAAAAAAATTCTAAACTCAGTAAATGAGAGTAGATATTCACTTTCAGCAAGGATATCTTGAAGAATACTTCAACTTTAAGAAATTTATTTAAGAAACACAATAGAGAATGACTATAACGCGAGTTATTTGATTTAGAAGGAAAATGTTGCGAAAATGTTTCGTGAGATATCATGCTTGTCTTTATATTTATTTTTCAACATTTGGAATATTAACGATGGAATAATGTTGATAAATAGTGTAAAACGTTAAGTACCTATAAATTTTTGAGTGGAATTTACGCAAAATAATTAAACTATCCAAGTTAATCGTTCTTCTGCCATTGTAGATATCGTAGTAATTTCTTAACGTAATTGTACATTATAATGATAATAATCGTTTTAACCACTTATGTATGAGAGAACTGGTGCAATAAAGCGCTCTTTAACAAATACGATGAAAATGATTATAAGGTACCTACCTAAGAATAGAGAGCTATTCATTTTGAAAAGTTTGCATCGGTCCGGAGAAACAAGATAAACAAATACTAGTCTTTCTTAGAGCAAACAAAGTGGGAAGGAAGTTGGTACCTATCCTTAAGACAATCTATAGTTTCCTATGTATGCATGGACTTTGTGTATGTCAATTATAACCTCAACGCGTTATATTAAAGTAAGGAATGAAGTAACATTACGATAGTAAACGTAAGGCATGAATTAATAAATTTTCACTCCTCCATTTAGAATGTGGATATAGTCCTTGTTTATATAATGTATATAAACAAGGATATAGTCTTGACGATAGCGTTTAAAATAGCAAACAAGGTATAAAACTGAACATAAATGAGGCATCTTTTATGCTCGATTTTTACGAAACTACACTTCCTAATGGCCGATGTAAATTCTACCAGAAAAGAAAGTTACACAATATACGAGGGTCATTTCATAAATAATGCACAGCATTTTTTATTTACTTACATGTTTACTTTGACAAAATCTGTTTACAATCCTTGTATATAGTCTCCATTCTTCTCAATTACCGACTCCCAACGTCTGGGAAGCTTTACAATTCCATCAAATACCGCCCTCTTTGTTCATCTGGCGAATGGTTCTGGTAATGGCTGCAGAAAGCTATTCAAAACTTGAAAAAAGACGTCTTCGCAGAGGTTTTTTCAATTTTGCGGATAAGTCGAAGTCTGGTGGACTCATGTCAGGACTGTAGGGTACATGTTGTAGCACTTCCCAACCGTATTCGTGGAACTTTTCTCTTACGACATTGGCCGTGTGTGGGCGAGCGTTGCCGTGGAGAATGAGTGACCCAGACTCGAGCAACTGAGGTCGGGTTTTGTGCCTTTTTCGGTTCAGGTTTTGAATGAATCCACGATCGATAATACAGTGTCACACTTCGTTCATCAGTCGATGTTCTGGGTCTTCCTGGTCTTGGATCGTCGTTTGTACTCACACGACCTTCACGAAATTGATTAGTCCAAACGCGAAACTGTGCTACGGTCCACTGTACACTCACCACACACTTCATTTAGTGCTCTGTGGATTTCAGTCGGGTTTTTGCCCCGTAAAGTTTCGATCTTAATGTACGATCTTTGATCCTCAACACTCACAGTATCCGAGACCTGTGCAGGCTCCATTTCTAAGACGCGCTAAACACTAACGAAGCACACTGTTGATGAAACAGAGACACGTGCTTCTTCCTCAAACCTTGAACTACAAGTGGCGGAACAACTGCTTCCGTCGCGTCATTCAGTCAGCGGTGTTGCCAAACTGTGCATTATTTATGAAATGATCCTCGTAAGAAAGTTTAAATCAAAAGCTCTTTCTTAAAAATAGTAGCGACATTGTTGAAATTCTGTGACACAGTATATTTTTTAATTCTTTAAAAATGAACTAAAAGAAATATTTATAATAATATAAAATCGGTGTGAGAAGACTAAAGGAAAGAAAAACGATTGCCTTTTTCTGTGTAAAGTGTAACAAATACCTTTTTCTGTGTAATGTGTAAGATGTGTAAAGCGATGAGAAAAGATCAGCGAAACGTACTACGACAATGTAACCGATCAACTGTTCAATCACCTGTTGTCCTTACAAAGCTGCCTGAAAGACCAATTACCGAAAATCCGTTCCATCAGGGAGTTGACGAACTTAGTCCTGATAGTCCTGGTATTTCAGTCTATAGGCTAGTTTCCCGGATGTGAGCTCCGTACTTTTACTCTTCTTGACTATTCCCAGTTGCAAAGGCAGAGCGATCATTCTCGCAAATCAAGATAATCAAACATTATCTTAGAAACTCGATGGGACAGGAGAGACTGGCGGACTTAGGTATTTTGTCCATAAAGAACAACTCCTTGAAAGCAAATCTGGACGAAATTATCGATGCGTTCGTGAAAACGAAGTGCGGAGTAGGAGGGCAAGATTCTAAGTAGCGTGAAAGGATCGTTACGCCGCTGGGAAGAACGTTATATTAACAACGCTTAAAGTCGAATGCCATTATAATTTTCGTATTATTTTAGGTTGTTTAACAAAGATATTAATAAGAATTATTTTGTGTTGGTACCACTGGTGCAGCTACAAACATTTTCATTTGAAATTTGGGTTGTGTGGTTATAGTTAAAGGTAACTAAGAGTAAAATGAGTGTATATGAGCACATAGTGTGGGGGCGGAACTGTGTCAGAACTACTACGAATTTGCTCGCCGAACCATTACAGTGTCGAGCACTACAAAATTGTCACTTATAATTGCACAAGAGGTTTGTATTTTACCGAGTAAATTTGCGTTGTTTAATAAGAATCTGTTGCCTAGCAATTAGACGAGAAAAACTGTCAACCAATAAAAATGCGACACCGAAGGTGGAGCATTTTTAGGTTGACAGTTTTTCGAGTCAAATTGCTAAAGGAAACAGATTAGAATTTAAACAACACAAATTTACTTGGTATAAATACAAATCTCGAGTGTAATTCGGCAGGACAATTTATTTAACGAACAAGAAATTTAGAAATCCGTTCGTAAATGGACTCATTCTTAAAATAACACAAACATTATGCAATAAATTATTCGCAAATGTCAAACTATGTACCTATTTATACGGCGGGCACGGATACTGCGATAGTTGATTAGAATTTGAAAGTTAAAAAACCACTAGTGTAATTGTCAGTGTAATTCATTCCTAATTGGTCGAATGATTCAAAATTGTGCAAACTAATTGGTTGAAATTTTCTGAGTGGAATTGTCCAAGAAAATAGCAAACTGTAGTAATCACTAAACAAAACAAAACATGCAGTTTCACGCCAAGTATATACTGGTTGGGGGAGAAAGAACTCCCCGATTTTGAAACCATCTAGCTGCGGTTATGGTGGTGGTAACGCAGTGGGGGTATATCATTCGACGTGCGTATTCATGCCATGTTTAGTGTAAACCATGGCTTGGTCGCGACAGCACTGCGCGTTTATCGTTGAAGAGTTTATTCGAAATGGCGGTTCGCCGATAATGACTCATTTCGAGCTCGCGCGACATGATCGGGTTCCCGATAAAAAGACAATTGGTAAATGGGTGTCAAACTTTCGAGAAGCAGGATCGGCATTAAAAAGAAAATCTCCTGGTTGACCTCGGACAGCGACAGGATCAGCAAATGTAGCCGCTGTGAGAGCGGCAATTCAGCAATCACCTAGACACCCCTATAAAATTTCCATTTTACAGAACTTGCGTGAAAGAGACCGCGAAACCAGTGCCACTTTGTGTCAAGAACTTCACAACATTTCTCGCATGGACGTTTTGATCTTTAGTGATGAGGCGCATTTCCAGCTTTCGGGCGAGGTCAACAAACAAAACTGCAGGTACTGGTCTAAACATAACCCTCGGTAACTTCATAGCTCTAAAGCCACAGTCTGGTATGCCGTTTCTGAAGTTGGTGTGTGGGGTCCATATTTTTTTGAAGAAAACGGTGCTACTCTTACGGTAAACGCAGATCGGCTAAAGAGCTTTCTACGGCCAAGAGTGGATGCTCTTGTCGGTGAACATGGATAAGAATATGTGTGGTTTCAACAACAGCTGGTCGTTCATTGGCAATTCTGAGAGAAATGTTTTCTGGGCATGTTGTCTCTTTGCGTGGTGACATGGGGTGGCCCCCGTACTCGCCGGATTTAACCCCATGTGATTTTTTTCTTCGGGGATACCCCGAAAATTATCGGGAGAGACTCATTCAGTGTATCAACAATGGATGTGAACACTTCAGTGATGACATTTTTAAAAACCATTGATTTAAAATGGCTTATTTACGATTAAAATTTTTTTTACGTCTTGATTAGTTTAGTTTTTATTAGCTTTCCAAATCGGGGAACTCTTTTTGCTCCACCTAGTATAATTCACATAGTTTGCTCGAGTTGTTTAAAGTAAAAAAGAAATACAAGGATGATTCAGATTTGTATTATGTGTTCCTAGAAATTACGCATAACAAAAGAAAACGAAAGCGAGGATTCATTGTGTTAAAGAAAAGCTGGCCACAAAATAAAATCTATAATGTAGGACGTTCTGATATTAAATAATAAAAGAAAATGGATGATCGCAATTTGGAGTCCATAGGATTTCGAGAAATCGAAACCAACTTAAAACGCGAAAACGTTACATTTCTTTCATTGCGTCATAACTCATCGAGATAAAAAATGTTAATCCTTCAGCGCTGCTTTTACTAAAGAAACACCTGTATCTTGATTATATAACCGCTTTCTTAAATGAAAGATCTATCTTAAGGCTTAAATTTTCATACCATTGTCCTAGATTCACAACTTATAAAAGCGGCTTTGTGGTGAAAATGTTTGAGGAAACTTGATAAAAGAAATTCCCACTTTTTTAATATATCACCTAAAAGTTTTGACATTTTAAAGAAGATAATTTTACGGAAACTGCGAGACACAGTAACAAAAAAGCATATTCCGAAGAATACTTGTATAATTTCAAATTTGCTTATACGTCGGAGGAAGCAGAAATTGTCTAGTACTTGTAGCTTGTTAGCTCAATTGTTAACACCGTTTACTCAACTGCATGTAAATGTCCTGCTTGTACTGTGTAAAAGCAAGACAGGTTCATGTAGAACAGTACTTTAAACCTTCATTAGATTATATTACAGCACATTTAAGGTAAATAGAAATAAAAATTTAAAAAGCCAACTCCTCGTAACTTTTAAAGTGGAACTGGTTGAATACTTAAATTTTACAGTTCGAATTTTTTTGTTTAGAGAATACAAACGCTTCGACGACACACTTAAACATTACAAAAAACGTTAAACTTTCATTATTAAGTTTAATTGAGAAACTTAATCAAAGAATGACATTCACTTAGTTAATTAAGAGAAGTTTAAAATGAAAAGTTTTAATGCTTTTGTTAAATGACGACATTACCGGTAATTTCTGTAAGTATTTCAAATTACTAATTCAATGAATTTGGGTAATTCAAGTATAAATGAGTTACAATAAGGTGCACTTGTTTATTTGTCTGTATACAGTGTGTCCCCGGATTGAGATCACAGAGAGCTTACAATACCGGAAGAAATTTTGAATACCGGTTTTCGATATTCAATCAAGTGAATCCCGGGAACCCGGTATTGACTTTTTTTACTGCTGAAAATATAAAATAAAAATAAAAAACGCATAGCTTAAACATTCAAAGTTCAAAATTCCAAATTCAAGTTATTCAAAGACGTAATTATAAAATGTAAATTAAACAAATCCATATAAAATTCAAAAATTTCATATTCAAAATAGAAATTTGAAATAAAAAATTGAAACTCAAAATATTAATGCTAAATAAATTATAATTTGAAAATTCAAATCTCAAAATTCGAAACGCAAAAGTTAAAAAGTTTAAATTAAATTCAAAATTGAAATAATGAACTCGCAGTTATAATTTTGTAAATTCATAGTTCAAAAATTTAAAACGTAGGTACCTAATAAAGAAAAATTGGCAGTCATTTGAAAAATCAAGTTACCGTTGATAGAAATTTTATCTGAAAGTCTGAAAATTTGCATAACACCATAACTTTTCATTCTGAACAACTTTTCTTAGTGACACTTTGGCGTACTATGACCGGAAAAGGTACTTTACCTGAATCGAAATTGACAAATAAAGAATTTTTGCTCAACTGTAAAGACCCACTTGATTTTAACACATCGAAAGTAAACTAAAAATAAGTTTCAGACCAAGCAGGGCGGAATCTCAAAATATGAAATTCCAATTCGAAAATTTTTGGTCCTCATCTATTGTGAACTCAATCCGCGGACACACTGTATGTATACATTATGCAAATGATATAATCTTTGACTGGGTAGCATGTAAAATGTTTGTTTGCATTTGACAATGACAACGCTACGGACCAGCGTGCGAGAGTAATTTACTGTGGTTGCATATTGAGCTTAATTTACAACGATCCCAAATTCTTTAAAACATATGGTTTTCTTAGCGGCTAAACTAATTCCTTGGATTCGAACGTCCTAATGTTATTGTTTCTGGCCATGTGGTAACTGGTCCATATTTCATTGAAGATGATAATCAGAATCCATTTACTGTCAACCAAGAGAGAACCAGAGAGAACATTTTGGTACCTTTTGTGTGAGATTTACAAAACTTTTGCCATGCACGAAATGGTTTCAACAAGACGGTGCACGCGCACGCTAAGCTTACTCCATCAGTAATTTGGTGATAGAATAATTTCAAGGAGAACAGACTTTTAATATCCTTCTCATTCACCGGATCTGCCGGGACCTGATTCATACGTTTCGCTCAGAAAATTCGCTGAATAATATTGCAATATTGCAGAACTACGAGAAAGAATACAAACATTTTTCCTCTTTTTATACTAATGTTTAGTGACTTACAAAATCGTAATAGTAATAGTAAGAATGAACATTTAAATTACAAGAATTACAAAACAAAAAAATTACATTTCGCTACTGTTTATTCTGGCGGATACCGTACATTACGTTATCGTTACTTGCATTCAAACTCATATTTCCATTCAATATCACAAAATTTGAGAAAAAATGAAAAACTGTTCTACATTTTTTTAAACTACGTTCCAAAATTCATTTAAAGATTAACTTACTTCCAGGAATAAAAGCTTAATTATAATTTCGGGTATTCTAAAGACGAAATAATGCTTATGGGGTCCCATTGCCAAATGCAGCCTAGCCTTTATATAACCGTTGATTGGATATCAACGATATAACTTAATAAGGATAATGGCTGTAGCTTTAACTATTTTGCCCAAATTAAAATTCAGTGGTTTTTCATATTGTAGGATATGAATCCGATAAGGTAACTGCTGACAATGGGAAGCAATTTACTTAAATGTTCCATTCCTTACTGGCATCAACAGTAAAAAGTACCAATAATCAAATGATACTGTAGAAGTTACCAATGAGCCATTGATAGAAAGAGCAATTAAAGATAGAGGCAAAATGGAAGAGAAAAAGAGGGAATGGTGCAGTTTCAAGAATGGAACTACTGCGAGACTACTAAACAGAAAATTCAACGAGATCAGTTCACTGAAAAAGCGAATTAGTGTATTAACAGCAGAAAACAGATAAAAATGTTACCCACATAGCACACTATATGCAATGGATATGCATACACTTCCATTATATGTCCATGACACGCATATTACCCTATGGATATCCATTACACGCTCATATCATATCGATCGGTGTACATTCATGGACGATAATTATGTCCATTGTGTATAACGTTTCTGTATGTAAAATGTAGTTATCATTGACATGCAATGAATTAAACTTATAATTGTTTAAATGTACGGATCCGAAATACAATTTAAACCGAGATTTAAACACTTTGCTCGTGATTAATAGAATTATTGAAATTAACAATAAAAATATAATGGCCCGCGAATTTATTTCTCGTCAACAGATAATCTGCGCATGCGTGTCGGGAAGTGTCTGATTGACATGCGCACTAACCACAATAGGTGTTTTCTTTTTGCACATTGTGGTTGACTTAAGTCAGCCCCGTCAATAACACACCATTCTTTCTACTAAAATAATGTGACTCAGTTTTCAATAACCCTATTCGTTTTAAAAGCTTTATTTAAGTTTTATATTAACCTGAGGCAGAAATGTCTTATGACGCAAGGCACTTCAATCACGTGATAATTGTGACTTTACCTAACCCTCTGGCGATGCAAAGAAAACACCTAATGAGTTGCGTTTGTTGCTATAAACGTGTAAAAGTGACTGAGTGAAAGTGACGCCGTCCGCCATTAAAACTAAATTGTGTTTCATTCTGCGTCTTTTAAGGTACGTAAGTATATTTGTGGCTAATTTATTTAGATAGGTACAGTTGAAATAGGGAAGTATAGGTACCGATATCTTTATTTAATGAACATGAATAAACGTTTAAGGAAAATGCGAGAATCAGTAAATAAGAGGACGCGTTTATCTATATTACAAATAGACCAGTGCAGTTAGGTTTAAAAACAGCCCAAAAAGAAAAAAATTAATAACAGCACGGCGCTAGGTGGAAATGATAGCAAAAAGTATGTAGAATTCGGAAAACACGGTCAGATGGGGGCGGGGGAAATGGGAGGGGTTTTAGGTGGTACACACGGTTTTTAATTATTTACAGCGAAACTAAGCCTCGTATCGAAAAAGTTGTAGGTATTAAAAAGTTCTACAACTTTTGCATACAACATTTTTTTACATAACCTCAAAATTTCCCCGAAAATACAAAAAACCGCGTTTTTCGTTTTGAATTTTTGTCTCCGGTGATAATGAATATTTTTCACCATGTTTAGTGGAAACATACCTTTTTATGTCCCAAATAAGCTGGAATTTTTTCAAATAAAAATATCAATTTTTACGTCCTACATTGCTCAAAAAATGAAAAAAGTACCTCAAATTCAGTCAAAAAGTCTGGTGTCAAAACTCAATTTTTTTTTGCAATTTCCGTGTCGTTTTTTATTCGTTGAAATGTGTACTTTTAGATGGTTTATTGAAAAATTGGCATCACTATAGAAAAATTTGCCAAAAAATGCGAAAAACTGAAAAAACGTGATTTTCAAACAGAATTTTTGTAATTTTCCGTTAATATATGTAATTATTTATTAAAATTTACAGGAAAAATCCTTGAAAATTATAACATTTATTGTTATATCATTAAATAAGGCAATTGCAAACCCTTAAAGTATGGAAAGTTGCAAAAAAACATGAAAATATAATTATTTATCCGAATATTATTGTAAGGTTTTACGTGGTTTCACAAAGAAAGAATGGTTACTGCAATATTTTTCCATCTAAAAAAGTAGATTTATTAAAACATTGTTTTATAAAAATTTACATTGAAAATCTCCAGCTTGGTTGAAGCAGACTTACTCCCCCTTCCCCTTGCAGAATTAGGGGTTCAGCCTCGTCAGTACATCGTTGTGGGTCAGTTTTGGCCTCTTTGATGGTAGTTCTTCATCGCCTGATTCGTAAACACTGTTACTTACTCCCCCTTCCCCTTGCAGGATTAGGGGTTCAGCCTCGTCGGTACATCGTTGTGGGTCAGTTTTGGCCTCTTTGATGGTAGTTCTTCGTAATTGCAGCATTTTTCAGAACTATCACAGTTAGTGCATAAATGTGTACATTTCAACCTGTGCTTCTTACAGTCACATTTTTTATTGTTGCATTCAGTTTCACAGATTCTGACAGTTTTTACGAATCCGGAGATATTTTATGCGTAGTACCTTATAAGCGTATGTATTTCAACAATTTGCTCCTTGTTTAAACGAAAATACATTTTTTGTATTCTGTCTCCAAAGTAACCATTTTGCGGACTGAAAACAATCCGCAAAATACATCTTTAAAGGACAAGTACGCTAAAGTCGCTATGACAACCTTAATGCTGGATTTTCATTCGTTTTGACGTACTTACGATATCTTTATTTTGACTTTTTACGAATTTACTTGTTGTTGTTATAACAACTATGTCAAAGGTAAATATGACGTTTACAACTGTTCTGTACGTACCAAATTAAATTTTTATGAAATTAATTTGATAATTTAGAGAATTCATGCAAAAAAATGTTGTATGCATCACGTACGCAAAACGTTTTAGTGGATTCGTCTAAGTTTTCGGACTCGGCTTCGCCTCGTCCGACAAACTCGACTCATCCACTAAAACATCATTTTGCGTACTTGATACATAAATATCTATTTTCTTCGACTATTATTTAGTCCCTTTAAAAGGAGAAACTCCCCATGGATTTTACCTTGTTTTAAATAATCATGCATCCATACAGACTTTCTACGTTTCTTAGTCATACTGTATGACTGTATTACGGTTTTCATTTCCGAATCTGATTCTAATTCAGAATCGAAATACATTGCGGTAGCAGTACTCATAATTCCGTACTTCACCCGAAAACAGCACAGCACAGCATAGCACAGCGCAGCAGAGTATTTTGTAACCCATGGAATTAAAGCGAACACCGCATATTGCACGCAGCCGAGACGTAGTAGCGGCAGAGGATTATTTCCATTTAATTCCATGGGTTACAAAATCCTCGGCTGCGCTGTGCTATGCTGTGCTGTGCTGCGCTCAATGTGCGGCCGGCCTAATAGTCGCTTAATATTTTAGTTTATCATTTTCAATAACACATATATTAGGTGTTTTCTATTTGCATTTTGTGGTAGCTTTAAGTCAGCTCTGTCAATACACACCATTCGTTTTATAAAAATAATTTGACTCAGTTCTCAATAACCCTATTCGTTTTAAAAGCTTTATTTTAAGTTTTATATTAACCTGGAGCAGAAATGTCTTATGACGCAAGGCACTTTAATCACGTGATAATTGTGCATGTGCCCAACCCTGTGGCGATGCAAAAAGAAAATACCTATTATAGATATTTATAGATTTTAATTACTATTTTAGTTGTGATGTTGATAATTGGACAACATTGCATTGCAAAGTACAATAAATAAGACTGAATTAGGCTATCCTTGTCCTGGCTTCACAAACCAATGTAAACAAACGTTTCTGTAGTTCATTGATATTCTAAGGTTCTACCTCAAATAGTTTTTGAGCTATGGCCGGCCTTCTTTCCTAGTTGTACACCTGGTACGTTATTCTACGGTCACACGCCGCACAGACAACTAAAGGACTACTTTCGAGTAAATTGCTACAATGACGGAATAATATTATTACGAAACGAATACGGGAATAGTAAAAATGCATAGTGTCATAATGTTCGATTCGAACGTTAATAAACTCAAGCAATGAACTGAAGAGCAGAACCAAAACTCAGCTTAAGGATTACGCGGTCACTAAGTTCGGTATACATTTCCGTCAACCCATGTCGTACCTTGATGAAATCGGTAAACATGGAGATCATTCAGTACAATATCTAGTTTAGAAGTTATGAAATCTACTCCAATATTACAAAACGCAATCCGAATAAAACTGCAATTCTTCCGAAGAAGAATATGAAACATTGTCCATTTTTATTCATACCTTTATTATAACGGGGGTTATTCACACTTTACAATACACGGGTTTGAGATTTTGTACGCGAATTGTGTATATTGTATCAAAATTGTAGGGATAATTCAGAGTCAGAGATGTAATTACATCTATTCTAAACCATCCAAAGTGTTTAGTACAGTAAGTAAACATGTAATTACCAGTGTAATCTCATTTTGACCTTAAATTATCCCTACAATTAGAGAAGATAATACACAAAATGCTTGCATGTGAAAACGTATGCTATTATTTTGAAACTATTTCAAAATGAAGGTTCGCTCAATATCAAATTCTGAAATATAGTAACAAGTTCATGTCAATCGGTAATTATATTAACCCGTAATGGCAAATGCGTTGTTCAATGTCAAACTAAAGTAAAATTTAAAGTTTTCAGATACCTACTAACTTTAAGTTATACCATAGAACAATTTATGCTCTATGGTTATACCCAGATCGTTGAATGAAAAGTATACACTCAACGCCCAGACCTTCTAAATTGAATGTTCGTAAGTATAAAATAAGAAATTTCTTACTCTTTAATAAGGCTTAATAAGGTTTTTAGTTAGTGTGAATCTAAGATAAAATTTAGGTCGCAAATACCATAGTCAATGATTACAAGTAAGCAAGTTTCTTAGTCACCTGGTATGAAAAAATCTCCACCAATACTTTTTCAGGGCGATCAACCGTTTGCATGCTCACAATAATGTGACTGTATAAGTATTTAATGAATTTTTGAATTGCATACACGCAACCCTTAGATTATCCACACTACGCATTTACTATAATTTACTGTACACGGTGTGCTATTGTGGTACCTTTCACCTCGAATTAGGGACCAAGTAACATTATTTCAGTACCTTACGTTACGTTGTCGGCTTTCAATCCTAAAAACAGTTTAATTATTTCGATAAATTGCTTTTTCTTTATGTCAAAATTATAAGAGTAGGTAGGTACATAAAATTTTTATTACACTGGCATGTTCAAATTGCTTTCCAAAACTTAAATACCGCGTCCTTTATTTATTGATTTCACTGCAAAGACTATCGCTTTCGTATTGTTCAATGGAAAGGTATGGATTAATGACTATTCGCGGTTTTTCTGCAATAGTCACTCGAAAGCCCACTTTACTCAAACATTGTTGTGTTTCGTCATACAATCTTGTTTATTTAAGCGAGCTTAGTTACAATAAGATACAGATTCAGGCGCTTTGCTAGTGGCAAGATGAACCACGAATCTGAGGAGATTAAACCACACGTTCAGAAGAGAGAATTTATTTGTAGGTTTACATATCCACTTAATTAAGTCTTAATTATCCCTCATTATGTTTTAAGGCAACAATGTTGCTTGTAATAAAAATATTAAGGCCTCTGTTCGTATTTCTAGAACATGTACTCGTAATATGTAAGTAGGTAGGTAGGTACATAGGAACATTCTTGTGTAAAAAATTCTGGGAAGTTGCCACGAAACTTCCCTCTTATTAACACTTTTTTCAAAAAATTAATATAGCACAATATACATTGCTGAATTCAGAAAAAAATACTCTTTTAAACTACATAAAAAAACTGCAACCTTATCAACAGTAAGATCATAAGTGCTCAACTCTTGTCGGCAAGATTTTTATTTTGTATGAGCAGTGGTTGCTTGGCAATTAAACGAGATCAAATTGACGAAAAGACACGAGCGCGAAGCGCGAGGGTTCTTTTCCCAAGAATTTGATCGAGTTTATAATTACCTTTTGGCAATCAATGCAAATAAAAAAAATAAAAATCTTGCCTGGCAAGAGTTGAGAACGAATGATCTTCGGTTGGAGAATTAACTGAATGAAGCGTTAAATACGTCAAAATTTTTACTTTTGTCAAAATGACATTTGATTTTTTTAAATAGGTTGCTAAAATAATTTTAAACCAATGAGGTAGCGGCAAGAAAAGTAGCATGCATTCTTTTCAGTTAAAGAAACTTGTGATTGGTGCATGTGACACTATTCTTAATGTCTCATTGGTCTACAACACTATGAAGTTAATTATCAGTTAAAGAAATCATTTCTAACTTGTGATTGGTGCATGTGACACTGTTCTTAATGTCTCATTGGTCTACAACACTATGAAGTTAATTATCTATTTATTTATGCTAAAAGATAACGCTTTAACAACTATACTGTCTCGAATTATGACAAGACGATAAATCATTTCACTAAATTATAAAGCTAACTCATGCTGGAATAGTTGATGGTCTCGCCAGCTTTGGGAATTACTAAATAGTGGAGTTCCGACAAATAGCTCTGAACCGGATTTCCGTTTTTATAATTGGAAATTACCTAAAAAACGACGAATTACTAATACTTGTTTGCTCAGATCAGTAGGTACGTGTAAAACGAAAAAGTTAGGTCCGTGAAGTTGGAGGTACACCATCACCACAATCAAAATGCAGTAATGCCATAATTTTGTGCTCATTTTGTGCTAATTTGTGCCGTATAATACATATTTTGTGCTAAGTTTTGTTTAAGCTCAAATTCATATTGAAGGCATTGTAATCGAAGTTCTGCAGCGGAGTTGGAAGCAACCGCAATAAAAACTTCAATGATAGAGAGTAACGGTAATTCATAATTGCGTGATGCGCAATTGACAAAATATTCAAGTTGCTTCATCAAGAACCCAGTTTGGATGAAGATGGATTAGAATCAGGACACGTATAACGGAATTTGAGGAAACTCTAATTTTCTCTGAACCATATGAAACATTTAGTAAGGTTTCTTTGAAATGATAGATAATAACCTTTAATAGGCACCGGAATTTATTAAAAAGAAGTGAACTTCCATATCAGCCAAACCACTAGGCAAAATTTCGACTGTCTTTCAGACAGAATAACCCTTAGTGCAAAAATGATTCTTATGCACAACAAAGAATAAATTAATCAGAATTTCCAGTGACAACAGAGCCGCTCTGCATCCACTGGGTCAATACAAAATCGCCTCTAGACCGGTTTCCGAGTGTCACCAAGTACTATAGCTGGTGACAAACAGCAATACCCTTGAGCTCGTATGGGTCACAGGGCATGCTGGAACAACAGGCAATGAAAAGGCCGATAAGTTAGCCCGAATCGCCTCAAAACAATCCTTTTATGGCCCAGAGTCGGCTCTTCCACTTACAGTATCAACTGTAAGTGGAAGCACAAGGCTAGTTGGAACTTGACGTTAGACTGCCGTCACGCGAAAGAGGCTTTCAGAGGGCCATCTCGTAGCCCTGCGCGTTCTTGCACAGGGCGATTCAGAAAGAACCTGCGGCTAATTGTGGGCATACTTTCTGGGCACTGTAAACTTAACAAGCACATGCACCGAAAGGACTTGGTCGAATCACCATCCTGTAGAGATTGCTACGCAGAGGACGAGACAGCGCAACACATACTTTGTGAGTGTCCCGTACTCGTCGAATTAAGACGATCCATGTTGGGGGAATCCTGGCCGGATATGGCTAAGATCAGGGCCACCTCCCCGTCAAGCATCCTCAAGTTTATCTCACCTGTGGGATGGCTTCAATGACGTTGCGGGGTCGAACGACTCTTAATCAGGGAGGTAGCACAAACGGCCCGAATAGGTGGCCTACGTGTGCGTGGACTTCTGACCATTATCCTATCGTAATCCAGAATCCAGAAAAGTTATCCAAACAGAGTGCTGATTTTGGTGCAGTAAAATTTAAATTAAGACATCTTTTTGCTCGTATGCCAAATTAATGTTGTGCAGTGCAGGTACAAAAGCTGCAAGTGTAATTTACAGGTCACACGAAGGATGACATCGATTGTTTCTAAAAATAAAATTATCTGACTGGTCGGTAAATTAATAAATGTTCAAAATTCTACATTCGAAGATACCTTCGAAAGTGTCTAAAATGAACCATGAGAAATGTTAACTATTAAATATGAAAGAATGGTTTATAATTTTACGATCACCTTGGCAGCAACCATGGGAACATGCTGATTGCTGATTAAATTTAGTACTGGAAACCCCCGGTATCACCTCGTCTCGTTATTTCGAGATGAGACCAATGGTTGGTATGGGTCTCGAACTGGTTCTGCTTAGCCTTGTGGTATTATATTATTGGTTTTATAGCTCACTGTCTAGTAGTATTAATTAATATTTCAGTGCCTGATGATGACAACTTGTATTGTCGAAACTTGTCGCATTTAGCTCTAGTTAATTAATCAATTAAACATTATATGGGGAATTGGTCTAGTTAATTTCCTTCACATCTTCACTGTCCTATCAATGTCCACCCCATTTCGAGGAATTAATTTTTCATCTTTACAGCCATCCTTCACTTCTTTGAAGATGGATTCAACGAATGAATCTTACCTAACAGACTTCACCATTTTAATAGAACATAAAGTAGATAAGAATGCTACACAATTTATTTAACTTAAATGAACTGAAAGTTGAATAGAATTATTTTTTATGCTTTCCAAATAATTTTATCAAAAAATGGAAAAGCTTAATGTGCTAAGAAAGTTGCATTACATCCCATGTAACACCGTACGTGTTTTTTGGTGTACATATTATATCGTTGTACTTAAAAAGGGCGCAAAGTGCACACCCAGCAGAGACATAATGTTTACCACCTACATACAAAACCTAGACACAAGCAGGGGAAAAATTATGAAGGAATGCAAACTGAAAATCTTAAGTCTTCGTGAAAATCTAAATGTTTTAATTTTTACAAAAGAAGACTTATATGCTATAAACTTAAGCGTTTTAAATGCTCGGAGCATATTTATTCTGTGTTTGTTAAATAAATGGTATAAGTACCGAAACAGAAATAATGAAGCCTCTAAATTCCTGTTTATTTGATTAAGAAGTTTAAAATATTATTACGACTGAAATTTAGTTTCGTAAGTTTTCTTTTCCATTAAAAAAGAATTTTGTATTTATATAAAATGGATTTCGAATAGTCTCAAACTCATTCAAACTTTTCTGGAACTACTTCAATAAGTATCAGGTTACAACTAGAGGAAGTGTAATTCTCATTATTTCTTTTTTTGTTTAACTTTTTATTCAAAAGATTTAATTTTTCCTAATCTAAAGCCAATTTTAAAGTCAGCAGAACGTTTTTGTGTGGCTTCAAAGAACATAACTTCGATTATTTTGATAACTTTATGAAGTTATGCACATACAAAAAAAATGTAAGTATTAAAAAGTTTTTCCTGCAACGCCTATGTTTATCGGGGAAAAATGCTCCAGATAACTTTCACATATTTCTGGAAGTGTTTTCGAGTTGTAGAACAATGTTGATATACGATGTAATAAATATCCAACAAACAAAAGTTTATATTTTTGTGCTATGTGAAGCGAAATATTCTATTTTATGGAGGCATAAGCAGAGGGGAAATATTGTTTGTGGTATTTTCACGCTAGATTCTTTATCTCTTTTATTATAATAAATGATATTTTTAAAATATATGAAAAATTGTAGGCCATTTGAAACTCACTTTATCATTTCGTTGAGCTCACCTATGTAGTTCATCATCATTTTATATGTAGGTATACTAACAAAATTAATAAATGTTTCATTATAAAATATAATGTGACTGTTAAAGTACAGTAATAGCTAATTGATCCATTGACACAAAGAGATTGTTTGCATTAGATTGTGAATATGTGTTTAAAAGTGACATTTAAATTATACGTATCATTTCCCTGCACTCTGTTGACTTTATTATACTACCGGATATGTTCAAATAAATTGTTTTCTATACCTCTTGTTTTTAATTGAAATCATGGGAGCAAAAGTTACACATGCGATACTTTTTGTGAAATACCATAATTAAAAAGTCTGTGTAATAGTACAATTTAATTTGAGGCTTTCGCGATTCTTCGAACTGTCAAGATAACTAGCTTTCAGCTTATACCGCGTCCTTATATTTGTTCCACGCACAGGCTTCGTTGAAAAGCTTGCCTTGCTTTTTTCCTTGTGATCCAAAATAAGGATTTTTCTTAGCCCCCGATGATGGTGAGCTGTCACCTCTAGGTTTGCCAGGCCTGACTGATGAATGGAAAGCCAAAAGTTCTGACGTTTCGCAAGATATTGCAGCTTGCATCTTCTGTGTGATAGCAATGAAGGTTTTGGTTACGTTCCGGAATTTATATGGTTCTTTTTCGCCAATCTCGCTGACCGTCTCAATCCTGATCTTGAACTTTCACTTTCTCCCAGTTCTTCAGTCTATGAATCACTGGCGTCCATACTCTCCTAAGTCTAAACCCATTCTCCCTGTTCATGTTTAGTGGATGCTACTCTATCACCTCTCTAATTATTCGACGGAGGTCGTTCGGAACTCGTGCCAGTACTTTCGGGTCCTTAAACGCAAGCCTATGCTCGCCTACCGTCGATGCGTGCTCCGCGACAGCTGACCTTAAAGTACGCATGTCTTACAGTTTCCCTAGTGTTCCTTAACCCTTTGTTCTATGAATAGTCTTGTTTGTCCTATGCAACTAATTCCAGAATGGCGTTTTTGACGTCTTTTACCGATCGGAATCCTTGTCCAAGGGTATTCACTGTCGAAAAGACGGGTTTGATGTTATGCTTCATCAAGACTTTGCCAATTTTGTCCGTTAGTCCATAACTATAAAGGAGGAATGCTACCTCCTTGGGGCCTAAGCATTTTCTTCTACTATCCTCCTCGATTGTTCAGCTCGTTGAATGGCTTTCAAAATGTACCTTTTTCGACAACTGTTTCGTTGTATTGACTAAATTAACAAGTCTTTTTCTTGTTTTAAATGTTCTTTGTCTAAAACACAGACTGCTCTTGTGGCTAAAGTTCTTAACATCGTATACTTTTGAACTGGCTGATGATGAGAGTCAGCGTATCGGTAGCGATTGGTAAGTGTGCTTTTCATGTACAAAAAGTGACCGCAGTTGCCATTCGCTTTTCTGGCCATCAGCACGTCTAAGAACGGTAGGATGTTCTTTTTTATAACCTCCATTGTGAACTGTATGTTCTGATGTATGGAGTTGTGGTGATTTAGGAAATCATTGATGTTTGTGAGCTATGGTTTCAATATTTTCCATATAGATGTTGGCTATTACTGGTGAGAGAGGTAAGCCCATGGCCGCCCCTTATATTTGTTCGTAAATTTCTCCTTTCCAACTGAATTGAGAGAAAGCTCAACTAGGTAAACCGTGTTGGCATCGAAGTAGTTTTTGACGATAGCCAACGCATCATCTACTGGCACTTTGGTGAAGAGTGAGATGACATCAAAGCTGACCAAGATGTCCTGATTGTATAGTTATAAGTTCTTGATCTTTGATGTCGGTTATCGGTTATCGGTCTTAGCAGTTTCGGAATCGATTACACTTACAATCGGTCGTAATGGTTTGGTGAATTTTGGTAACCCATAAATGCGAGGGAGAACATCGGTTTTGAGGAGTAACCTTCGTTTTGTGGTCTGATCCATAGTGTCAGAGCTTTTTATCGCCGTTGAAACCTTCCCGGCTATCACTTTCATGGGATTCCGCACCAACTTACGGTATGTAGTATCAATTAGTTTTGCCTTTTGCATCACACTCACAGTCACTTGTATTGATGACTAATGTCGCATTACCTTTATCTGCCTTTCAGTTCGTCTTTCTTGGTATTCGATTAAGGCGCCTTTGCGTTTTTGATTATACCTGACACATCCTGTCGGATGCTTTCCGCTATCTCCTTAGGTAAGTTTTGAATCGCTCCCCCCACTCCACACTCTACATCTTCCACTGGTAATCGTGCTTCGGCTATTGCTTAATTGAACACTTTCTTCAATAAGCCTGTTGTCGCTTTATGTAGTTGTGTGTCATTTAGATTTACTTACGACCATCTTATCCGTAGGTAATTCTTTCCGTAGTTGTTTAGCAAGTAGGCGTTCGAATTTGTTTTGCTTTAGCTTTGCTCTAGTAAGAAAGGCATGGCAACCCTTTCAACGCAGGCTGTGGAACAAATACATGAACATATAGTTGGGCCAATGGATCTTTACCGATGTATGTTCACATACAACGACGTGCGTATGTGTCATTCGCCTACTTCATTACTAAAAACAAACAAGGACAAACTGACTGAGATTTGCAGTTTGTCTTTGTTTATTTTTAGTAATAATGTAGTCGAATGACAGATACGCACGTCGTTGTATGTGAACATATAGATCGGTAAAGATCCATTGGCCCAACTATATTTTGGTTTTAAGAACATATTGTAAAAAATTGCATTTGGTTGTAGTGCATTCTGCATAGTCTATGAATCACGAAAACATTTTAGCGATCAGAAGGATGCTCGCCAGATTATTTAAAGGACAGAAGGTCAGAATTTAGACATTTATCCATTACGTCATATAACAATTTGCAAGTAGGAGTGTCAAAGGTTAAATCCGTCGTCACTGTAGCCATTAAAGACACTAGATATGTTTACCAATTTTCATACTAGTCCGACTACTCATACTAGTTCGCAGAGAGTTTTCACGTGAATAAACCAATTGAAGGAATGTATAATACCATTGCCTTACACATTACTACCCGTCAGATTCCTTACGAACTTTACAGTTAAAATTGATAGTTAAAGCATTATTCAAATCATAACATGGGATAGTATACAACATATACTTATTATGTGACGATTATACATACAGGGTGGCCCAACGAAAAGGCAACAGACGGGTTTCTGGCCAAAGGGAATTTTTTTTTGGAAAACGCAAAAACACGTCAATTTTTATATCAAGGGGGACAACTTTCGCCATGATTTTCAACCTGAAGTGATTTCATCCCTTAGCGCTGTGAGAACAACCCCTAAAATTTAAATAGGGATGATGGGGCAAGTGATACCTCATTTGAAAGGTCTTTCTTTTCTGATTTCAGTGCACTAGTTTTTTTAATATATTTTTTTTATTTTTAACCAAAAAAATGGAAGTTCCAAAATGGAAAATGAGAAAAAAAGATTGAGGCATTTAAAAACTCAAAAAAGCTCGGACAAGTCAATTGTTTTTTTCTTAAAGAAGCTAGGTACTTTTACTGATATTTTATAACATTTTGTTTCACCCCTTGGGTACAGGGTAAACAACCCTTAAATTTTTAAATAAAAACAAGGGTTAATTTTTTCTTGTGCTAATTAATAAAACCAGTTTATGCAAATTCAACCCTTATTTTAATAAATGTTCGAAGTGTCTGCCTTCAGCTTCCATGTAATAATACAGATTTTGATTAACTCGTTCCTCCTGATCTCACCCCATTACATTTTTTTTATGGGGTCATGTAAAGAGTAAAGTTTTTTCCACTGGTCCGGAATCTTTGGAGGAGTTACGTGACCGTATAGTACATGAATCCCGCCTGATCACTCCTGAAATGTTGCAAAATGTACGGGAACGATTTAATGAAAATGTGTACTATTGCATGGAGCTGAAGGCAGGCACTTCAAACATCTATTAAAATAAGGATTGAATTTGCATAAACTGGTTTTATCAATTAGCACAAAAAAAAATTAACCCTTGTTTTTATTTAAAAATTTAAGGGTTGTTTACCCTGTACCCAAGGGGCGAAACAATGTTGTCAAATATCAGTAAAGTACCTAGCTTCTCTAAGAAAAAAACAATTGACCTTTCCGAGCTTTTTTGAGTTTTTAAATGCCTCAATCTCTTTCCTCATTTTCCATTTTGGAACTGCACTGAAATCAGAAAAGAAAGACCTTTTTCAAATGACGTGTCACTTGCCCCATCATCCCTATTTAAATTTTAGGGGTTGTTCTCACAGCGCTAAGGGATGAAATCACTTCAGGTTGAAAATCATGGCGAAAGTTGTCCCCCTTGATATAAAAATTGACGTGTTTTTGCGTTTCACAAAAAAAAATTCCCTCTGGCCAGAAACCCGTCTGTTACCTTTTCGTTGGGCCACTCTGTATATGGCGTAGTGAGACTTGTTCCTAAATTGCTGTTTGACGATTCAAGGTAACGTAGCTACGTGATCAATGGGTTGTGATCAATTGGGCCATACTATATCATTTTAGTCAGAACGTAATATAGATAAAGGATGTTCTGACCTATCGCAGGAATACATATAAATTTTGCTTTTGATTTGAGATTATAAACACAGTATGTTCTTTCTATATTTATAGGCCGATGGAATTGTAATAGTAACGCTAATAATATTCATTTTCAATATTTTATAACTAACCTGTGTATATGATGATAAATTGGTACTCACCTGAAACAAAAAGGAAAAGTACATTAGCATCATAGGTAAAATAAAACATTCTACACTTATTATAATACTACTTTATATGAATGGTATCAAACAATTCAATATACTTCACATAAAGCGGGGGATCTCTTTTCCTGAAAGTAACTGAGACCAATTTCTAATAAGAAATTAAACCTTTCTATAAATAAGTATATGTGTAGGTATTACAAGAAGTAGGGTAAGACTAGGAGACGAATGTAACGTTTTAAATTATAGCGCAGCTGCAATTTGCGAACCAAGCAATACGGTATTAACGAGAAGAACGTCGTACAATTGCAATTCATAATATAACAAGTTTTGTGCCATATGCAACGAACAAATTGAATTGTCAAGATGTGGCGACGTTCTGAAACTTCATTTTCATCGATCTTGTTAGTGTACTTAATAAGGACGAGTGATTATATGGAGACATTTACAGTGATGCTGCACATAAATAGATTTTTTTTGGTAAACAGAAATGGACTTAGATTCAGAGTATTTTCACTCGCAATAGTAGGTACTAATAATTTGTAACAAACATCGATAATGATGTTAGCGAATACAACATACTTATATCAAAACGGCTAACGTTAATATCCTAACTAACTGCGTGCAGAAGACCACAAGAAAATGTAAGAAACACCGTTATATTCTAATCGAAAGTCCGTTTAATACTAACCAAACAACATAAATAAGTTGAAAACGAATCATCTTCTCTTATCAGTATTGACCACGCGTACGTATGCCAACGGTTAATTAACCGATTACCTTACTTAAAATCCTGCTCGTTTTATATTAGTGCAACAATCTTTCCCTTTGAGAAGTTCAACCGGTACTTATACACATCAATGCATCACAAAGGAGTGGGAGCTTGCATTTGACTGCCTTAAGATGATTTTTTCAAACTACAAAAAACGTAACAATTACAGTAACAAAGTCCCGACACTTATTGGTAAATTTTTATTGTTTGTATATACTGGTTTACTTAAGAATACCTCTGTGGTTTCAGTTTGTTAGCCCGCCACAGACGTTTAACGAAAAACGTATAAAAAGTTCTGTATTAGGTATCCTCGAACGAATGTTCGTGCATGGCCTTTGAAGCTATGAGAGCTTGTAAAAGCAAAGACCTTAGAATTTTCTTCAAGCTTTCGTGAGTAGCCTTTAGCCTTCGTTGAGGGTACCATATAGAACCATTTTACTCAATCAAGGACTTTTCGAGGTGGTAATAATGGCGAGGGTGGAAGCAATAAGAATTGCTTCGATGGTTAATCGATTTTGGGGTTAGTCTAATCATGATCAATTGTTCTATTATTGTATTATTATCATGATTTGCTTGAACCTACCTGGAAACATACTAATGTTTATTGCAATGAATTTTTTTGCATTGGCACGCATTTTTTTGGCACGCTAAAAAGTCTTCCATGAGCAAAGAAAATATTCTGTTTGTACAAAAATCGATGGAGATACATCTGGGTATACTATAATTTTCTAATATGTGGAGCAGTCAACAGCCTTAAAGGTTATTTGACAACGCATGGTTGTTGTTTATCGAAGATCTGATAGGGGTTTAAGTGGAGAATTGACAAACATACTTAAGTAGTAATGCTTGGGTTCTTTCAAGAGGAGCGAAAAAAATATTTGGTCATAGACTATGCATATCTTATAGGTATATTTCGTGAGTTTCAAAGCTTCCTCCAGACGTTTTGTTGGTGCTCTCTGAAGCAATTTAAGGTGTTAATAGTTGTATATAGTTTTAAAATTCGGGAATTACCTTTGGCTTTTGCATTTTTTATACGGGGCAGAAACCCCCCTAACAAGATACAGTGGCCAAATGTCTTAATTGTAAGATGGATTAAGAGCGACGCTGCTGATCGGTGATATAGACCATAAATCCAATAGAATCGGTGAAATAGCATTCCGGTGGTGCGACGAGGGCCGATTTTTTCAAAGTGGGGTGAACCACCCAAGGAAAAACAGCTAGGCGATCAATGAGAAAATTACACAATTAATAACGACAATTAACGTCAAAGTAACAAGCCTAAGAATACGAAGGAAATAAAAGAGGTGCCACTGTAACTGAACAACCCCGCCTCTCAGCTATGGTGCCACAAGAAATTCACTCGTTCATCCAAGGTATCCAACCTACTCGAGAGGTGGTTAAATGTGCACCTAAGAGTCATCCCCCGACACAGAATAATAGCACATGTCAGAGGTGTAAGGTGGCGAGTATGGTGAAGGAAAGGCAGCGGGGGTGAGATGATGAGTGAATGGTAAATGCTTGACCGGATTTCGGGACGGCGTGGGCTGCCATAAATAAAGAAAGGTCTAAAGGTACAGTTTGAAACCAGATAGACGGCGCAAACAACTGGATGGAGAATGACATTATACTCCTCCCCGAGAGCGGCCAAAAGAGCTCTAGCTGGAGAAGGTAGCTTCATAACACCAAAGAAGGTCATTTGAAGATTGTAGTGGACAAAAAGAAGGGCGATTTGAACCAGACTCAAGAGAACCATACGAAAATCTTATAAATAGTTGTTTCGCTGTTAAAACTTTTTACAACATATTTTGTGTGACTTTTCATACGTGAATATGTGAATTTTCATACGAGGACTAAAATTAACACATTTTCTAGCAGTAGAAAAATTAAAAAAGACAAATTAAATGAAAATTCTTAGCAAAAACGAAATGATTGACAAAAAAACCTAAATATAATATGAGCTCTGGAAAGAGAAACAGAACTTAACGATGAATTTGTTTTATCACTCGACGGCTATGTTAGCATTTCCAGATTCTTATTTTATCTTAGTTTTTCTCATTTTCCTTTTTGAGCACAATGCTAATGATTGTGCGTCTAATCAGCTAAACATTGATATTTCCAACAGTACTTTACCGCGATTTAAACGATTCTTAATATAGGTACCTATGCAAAGCTTTAGTGAAAACTAATTACAAGGATTCTTATTATATTTTTTTTGTGTAATGGACAGTTTGTCCGTGAAATAAAACAAGAAACAGTGAGGCAAATGTTGCTATTACCAAATTATCAAATGTATAAGAATTCGGTTAAGAATTGTACAGAATGACACTATATGACGCCCTTTGAGCAGAAGAAAAACTATTCTTTGCAAACGCATAATAAACTGAAGTAGGTACTAGTACCCTTTAGGATAGTGAACATAGATTACTTAATATACACATTAAGTAGTTCTAGTAACACAAAGCACTATTTATTATTTACATAATACAGAATAAGAAAAGTAACATAATATCTAACAAAGACGAATGGCTTATAAAAGCGTAACTTGTTTCTTATCTGCATACACTAAGTAACAACATTATAATAGTAATGATTATATACGTCAAAGGCTAAATGAAATATTTGGTACAACATTTCTATTAAAAAACACCATTGAAATAATATTTTCCCAGTTTTAGTATTCATGAATTTTTTTGAAGTAAACTTCTATTTAATTTTCATCTGCCTTCATTTTAGTATAGTTTAATTAGATGAGAAAAGATGGTAATTTGGATGACGCCAGTAATGAATATTCATATTTATGTAAACCATTGTTATCTAAAAAATATAAGAAGTTTTGCTAAGGAGTACTCCGAAAGCGAATTATGCATATTTAAGTACTTTTATGTTTCTGCAACTCTAATGCTGTACATTAATATTAAAAACTGAAGTGTAAATGTTTTTACAATGACAAATATTTAAACACTAACAGTCTAAAAAGCTAAGCAGATGAAAATGCCTCTCTGGTTAATTAAAGAGGCGATATTTTAGTATCGTTTTATATTAGTGACTTTTTTAAATTATAATACCTTGTTATGATAAAAAGTACTCGTAACTTTATTGCTGTCATTCTAATAAGGACGTATGAACTTTTATAGGAATATGTTACGCTTTATGACGTAATAAACTGAATTACTATCATAAACCTGTCCGCGGAAAAGTAAAAATTTCATAAAAAATAAATTATAATAATAGATTTAAATCTTAACAGATTTAAGAAATAATAAGAAAAACGACGAAAGGGAAAGAAAAAATGTACAAGAGGAAAACCATTTACAACTCGAGAAGGAATTGATGTAAATAAATGCGGCGGATTAGAGGAAAACTTCTTTTCAAACAATTACGTGAGTGACGACCTATTTACATAAACTTCTGAATCGCGACGGTACTTTGATTTATAATTCACCCACCGGCTTTTTTCTTGTACTTCGGTGCCACGCCATCTTAATGTTGTCTTCGTGCTTATACCTATTTATTGCCAAGGGAATTGCATTTCCTAAACGTCGCATCGCGTTGTAGTATTAAACTTGAACTTATATCGATGCAAATCATAGTATAAGATATGAAGAGGATATATGTGTATTTTAACCAAGTATGTATATGTTATAGATATGATTTAGAAAGTATACATTCGTCTGATTTTTGGTTCTGATCTGCAAACGAAATTAAGAGATTAACAGAGAAACTTAATTTATTTAATACTTACTGTGACTGGAATTGGCATTCCTTTCAATCCTTTTACCGAGAATAGTTTCCATTTGATTTGACAGTACGAGACTTTTTGTTCTCAAAATGGGGTAAATAATTATAGAAATTAAGTAATAAATCACGAAACCTTCCCTATATATAACATTTATTTGTAAAACGTGTTCATTGAAGTTGAAAAATTATTAAATTAGCGTTAAAACTATTATTAAATTTACGACATGTTTCGATAACTGTTAGTTGTCATCATCAGGCTACAAAGAAATATACTTAAACATAGAACTAAGATTTAATCTATACTTACTCTAATTGTAAAAGTCGAGTTATAAGGTTGAAAATTTGTATGAAGTGATGGCGGTGAATGATGTGAAATTTAAATTTTACATTACAAAAGGCTCAATATAATAATAAGAACCGTCGTGTCAAGACATCACTGAAACTAAACCAATAGGTACAAATAATAAATATAATTAAAAACCAACTTACAAGTTACCAAAAATTGAAAAAGGAGGGGTCAAAGTCGCAACTGAAAATTTGTGATTCCGTTTATATCTGCCAAACTGGCAGAAAGTTCAAAGCCAGAATAGCTGAACATTTCTCGTGCATTCAAAACAATAATCTCTTGACCCAACTGAAGTCGCAACTGAAAATTTGTGATTCCGTTTATATCGGCCAAACTGGCAGAAAGTTCAAAGCCAGAATGGCTGAACATTTCTCGTGCATTCAAAACAATAATCTCTTGACGAAATCTTCTTTTGCACACCGCATCCTTAACGGTGGACACTCAGTTGACCCTAAATCTAATTATGAAAGTCTACACGCTTGCGATAAAAGCACCAAGTTAACTTTATTAGAAACCAAAGAAATATTGAATTCCTTTAACCATAATCCGTCCGCATCCTTAAACGAAGTTCTCAATATCAATAAGAATTTGCTCATTTTATAATTCCGTCCTTCTTTTTTCATTCTCTTTTTTTAGTCACCCCGTATTCTATGACACCTCGTATTTTTATAATTGGAAGTTTTTCCGTTGTTGTTTTACAGGTTCCTACCTTTGATTTTTTACTTTCCACCACGGGCTTCAATTTTACGATGATATACTTGTAGACGTCTTGGCTCCATTTTGTGTTACTTTTTACAATTTTTCAATCAATTTAACTTTCACTCGAAAGTTTGTTAATATGCGGCCCCCCTTTTTGTCGATAGAAGCTGTGGGCTTCTCGTAATCCTTTTATATTTAGAGATATAGAGTAAAAGGAATGGCTTCGTATGTGTTTTTTTGCTAAATGTTTAAAACGAAAGGCTATCGCATCTCTGAATCGCCTGGGAAGCAAGCTATAGTTGTTGGTTTTGAGTGTGTTGTTTTTCGACATGGTTAATCTGTAGTACGGGGTTCGCAAGTCTTTAGCCCCAGCTTAAAAGATAGTCTACGTGGACACCAAGTACTTTGGCGCTGTTGCCTGGTGTGAGCTTCAGATTTAAGGAGAACGTAATAGACACTGTTGTTTCTTTATTGAGTTTTAGGTTCTTGAGCGTGTCCCACTGCAGCGTATTGAGTTTTTTTGTATTTAGTAACCTAGAGTTTTTATCTTTGACTATTAAAGACGTGTCGTCCGCATAGGCAATGCATTGAGTTGGTCGAATGCATTTGAAAAAGTCGTTTATATAAATAATGAAAAATAAGGGCCTTAAAATGGAGCCTTGTGGAACACCGTGTTTTCTAGTTAGTAACTTTGAACGAATATAAGGACATTGCAATTCTAAGACGAAAACGATTTAAGTTACTTCAATAATTAACTGTGAAGAAAGTTTTGTATAGTATTAGTTCATTTTCTCCAAACGTACTTTATGGAACTCCATAAGTAGTTGTAATAATAAAAACAAGTAGGTAGCTATTATTTGTTTAATTTTTATTTATTATTAACGACGTAAATCGTGGTATGTACTACAGTAGCTAACTAATGTCGGAAATGTCTTCATCGACGATTGTTATAAGATTAAAACTTTTCTCGTAGATATTTATTTTACATCGATCTTAGCCGAGTGCGAGTGTGAACATTTTTAGCGAATCCCGGAAACAACCAAGTTATAAAAATATAAAATACAAATTCAGATTTACATGCCGTATGATGACTGATTTTAATCTTTCTGATTCACGCTAGCGTGTTTTATCAATATCGCGAAAGGGTTTACATAGATAAAGTCAATAAAAAATCACATCCTTTGCACTAGGGACGACGTGTTTATCTTGAAAAATTCAATGTTTCCTTCACTTTCTTTCAGTCAAAATAAAAAATGTTATTCGTATTTGTAAACTATATAGGAAATGTGGTAGAAAATGTCAACACGGAAAGATAACATTATTCTACGTTTCTTGTTTGCCAATTCACATTTACACGCTGTAATTTTAATACGTGAAATAGTTGTTTAACAAAAATTAGACTATTCAAAATGTTTTCGCATAAATTCTAAATTATAAGAAATTGCTTTATTTACAGATTAAGTTAATTGACGTTTGAATACCAAATTGATTGTTCCAGGAGAAGTGGAAGTGTAAACGCTTTTTGTGGCCAAGAGAGGACAATATAATTGAAGGGAAACTTTAAATACTATGCGAAACTGATAAATGTTCCTATTTTAGTCCATGTGATTGCTCTGAAATCACTTTTCAGTTGGAACCAAACAGCATTATAATTAATAATAAGAAACAGTGTTGTTACAAGAGCTACCGGAACAAGTGAAGATGTGAAGGCAATTTTTGTTAGAAAGGTGAATCCAGAAATCCCAATCTAGAGTTACTTTCTATTCCAGTTAATTACGTAATCAAAAGCATAGACAGCCGCGATTAAAGTGTGGTACTAGAGAAATTAATTTATTATTATTGAAATGTAGCAACAGTAAAAGGAACACGACTACGGTTTGTGTAAAGAAATGTGAAAAAAGGATACTTTGGGATCATGAAACTGGCTGTATTTCTGTATCTCTTATTGTCGTCCTCGTAGGTCTTTCGTTTATAAAGCTGTAATTACCATAAGTGTGATCTGAGGTATGCAGGGATGTTCCGACTGATCCTTCCTTTATCATGGGTGCGACTCTTTTAATGACTTTTTTAGTAGCCCTATTTATATTATATACCTACAGGTTTCCAAAAAAATCGTTTCCATTTATTTCTCGTACATTGCATTTTTGCTTGTGGTAAACGATTACACGGGGCGATGACTTCGATCAACCCATCACATAATGTATTATATTTTCATTATTATCCATTATTTGTTTCCCTTGTAATTTAAATGGAAAAATGATTACTAAGATCTATTACTATAACTAAATTTCAATATTAAATAATCCATAACATCGTTTAGCACTTTTGGTTTATTATGAAGAGTGAAAGAACAAACCATCCGCTATATTTTTCATTGAAACCCTTGCATTAATATGCATTTTTAACTAAAAAACAAGGATACCACTCGCATTATACAATTTTGAAGATACTGACACTTTAGAATTGGAATTTATGTTCGTTTAAAATACTTACAACAATCAAATCTTTACCTTTACCATTATGAAAGTAAAAAAATAAATAAATTTACCATATTTTCACATACATTTACGTTCAAAATAGTAGAGTGCAGTGTTACGTATAGTAAAATTACCCAAACTAATGGAATTACGAAATAATATCCAATTATATAGACTGCGCTGGCGGATTCTCTTGAATAGCAGCTTCAACTGTAACCTAAATTAACCCTTCCAATACAGTACGTAAAATAGATATAAACATGCTGGTTTTACAAACGATGTTCGCAAGTTTCCCTTTTGTCCGCCCTTTACCTCATTGTTAGATCATGTTAATTCAACTTCAAAGAAATGTGACCGTCATCTATTTACACTGCAAACTAGGACAACGCATGATACTAATGGTAAAAGATCACATCACTGGCAAAGAAAAAACGAAACAATGTTACGTGATTATTATAAAATCGGTTGAGAGAATTTGCATTTTATCGTTTATCTAAAGAACTAATCTTTAAAATAAAATATTACTGAACTGTAAATATTTCGAAGTTACCAAAAGTGAAACATTAGAAGGTATAACTCTTATTGTTTAATGTAGCTGAAAGTTAAGGTAAAGATATTAATAATTCTCGGTTGGAAAGCACGTAGTATGAAATATGTATCGTTATATTTCTTCTGGTAGTTTGACTATGAATGTTTTATATAAAAGGGAAAGTTATGTTAAAACCGTTAATCGCTCTTAATTCAAATGTACTTTTTATGGAAATAGGGATAGAAGAGAATGTAAATTAGGTAGTGTCCGACCGAAGGTCGATTTCTGGCCGAAGCCGAAGCCGAAGCCGATTAATCGGCTTTTGCAACAACCTTCGGCCGAAGCCGAAGCCGAAGCCGAAGGTTTAATAACCCCAAGAAATTCAGTTCAAGATTGACTAGAAGTAAAGAATTAATGATGAAGTTCATAGTTTTTAAGTTTTTAATGCTAAACAATGCTGAATAACTAATGTGGACTGTAAATAATAATTACTATCACAAAAAAAATTAATATTAATAATAATTAGTAATCAAAGTTAAATAGTCGTACGTACCAAAATACTTAACCAAATGCGTGTGCTAACTGCTAATTTGTTTTGTTTTGACCGGCGATGCAGGGTGATCCCGGTCAATCCCCGCCCTCCGCGCGACCACTTTTTCATCGCAATCCCGCGCATTTCGATATAGTTCGTTGATTTTCGGTATTTGCTAGAAACCTTCGGCTTCGGCCAAAACTTCGGCCTATTTTAGCCGAAGCCGAAGGTTTGGCCGAAGGTGGAATTTTTGGCCGAAGGTGGCCGAAGCCGAAGCCGAAGCCGAAGCTTCGGTCGGACACTAAAATTAGGCTAAATAGGTGCATTGCGGTCATTCCTATTAAGTTAGTATCGAAAAAAGAATGTATTAGCTCACTATCGATAATAAAATATAACTTAATAAGTTGTTTACCAAAAATATGCTACTTATCCATTTATGTGGTTATATAGAAATCGATAGTCGTCACATAAAGCGGTTAAATTATCCTATATAAACATTCAATATGTAAAAATATTAACGTCTGGAGGATATAATGGCCTACTTTTTAGTGCTTTCAGCTGGACGCCACATAAATCTTGAATTATTATGAAACCATTTCGTTATGTTGCTTAACCTTATCTATCTAAAGTAGTTTCTGGAGGATTAAAATAGAAAGAGAACAAAAGGTGTGGTAGATAAATTGTTAGAGGCGGTTGAACTTGTTGACCAAGTGCTAAACGCGAACAGTATAGATTTACTTGTAATTTTATAACATTATATTTATTTGTTTTTTACATACGTTTAAAACAAAGAATTCTATTTTACATATTCATTAACTTCTTCCTTCTCTCCAACACTTCCTTCATCCACACCATCCCTTCTTCTCCATCGCCTAATATCTCTCCATTATACCTCCTTCTTCCTCTCTTAACTCCCCACATTCCCTCATGATATGTTTCAAGTCCTCCCACCCTTCCCCACACAGTCTACACATTCTACTTTCGTCTTCCCTCCGATACCTATTTACTCTCTCTTCATTTCCGCACCTAAACCTAGCTACTACTTTTTTCCATTCATTCCCATCTCCCCCCTTAGATATCTTGGTATCCCGTCTACCATTATTCCTTCATATTGTTCATTATATTTCCCTTCCCTTACTTTTGTTCTCCTCTCCTGTCCCTGTACGTCTTCATCCCTCATTGCCAACTCAACCTCAACGCTCCGCCCTTCTCCTTTCCACCTCCTCCCTCACAATACCACCTCTCTCGTAGTATTTTTTCCTTTCTTCTTGACCCAACTTCGTCCTATTCTTCTTCACTTCCCTCCAACATTCTTGCATTATTTCGTTATCTACTCTTAATGCCATTCCTTTTTCATACCTCACTGCCCGCCTTCCTGTCTGAACCCTTATTATCTCCAATTTCATCTCTTCTTCCACTATATATCCAGATGTCTCTCTGTCTAAGCCCATTGTCCATTTCCAATATTTCTCCTGTATTCTCTCTAATCCTTCCCATTCCTTCCAACCCCATATCTTTGCACCATATACCATAACACTTTTAACTAATTTTTCGAATAGCTATTTTCTCTTCTGTATATCCTTTCCGAATACTCTTTCTCCTATTCCCCATACCTGCGCTAACACTTTGTTCCCTTTCTTCGCCGGTTATGACTGTCATCCCTATTGTTGTACTTCAGCGTATACCCTAGGTATCTCCATTCATCCACCCTCTCTATCTCATCTTCCCCCACCACCACTTTTCACTTGATCTTCTTCCTCTACTTCTTTGTCTTTTTCACATTCGCCCTTAAATCCTTTTTTTCCAAATACCTTTTCAAAACTCCTATTGCTTCCCTCATCACACCCTCATCTTTTGCCGCAACCTCCACATCGTCCGCGAACGCCAGTCACACTTTACATCTTCCTATGGCCACTCCTTCTCACTGCTGCCCTCTCATAGCTTCTTCCAGATCCCCTATGTAAATGGAAAACAGGATAGGACTCAACGGACATCCCTGCTTCACCCCTTTTGTTGTCCAGAATTGCTCTCCCATCTTCACCCCCACTTTAGTTCTACACCTCGTCTCGTAATACACTTTTTTCAATGCGTCCATCAAAACCTCCTCCATATTTCGCCTCCCCATTTCTTCCCACAGCTTCTTCCTATTTACATTGTCTTTAGTTTAGCATACTTTTTGTGCAAGAGAAATTGTGTTGTTTGTTTTCATTCTTCCACCGGTATGTCCCTCCTGTTATACTTTCTTCTGGACTCCATTGCTTTATTTCACGGCATTGTCCTTTCAAAGATTTGGGTTACTGTAGTATCAATTATTTATCAATTAATGCGTAACTTTTCTTCGGTAAAAAATGAGGATTGAATAAGACGGTAGCAATTAGAAAACGTATTTTTTATGAAACAACTTGTGACATGCAACTGACACAAAAAGGCAACTCTGAAGGAAACCAACACGATACACTTATGTAGTGTATCCCTGAAAAATGTGTTTAACACTAAATTGTAGGTTCACACCTGTATTATACTGTCCCATTTTAATCTTAGCGGGGTAATTTCTGGAAACCAGTATATCTAACAAAAAATGTTGCCGAATAAAAGTTTGCTGCTTTGAGGGGACGTCCGAATCTGTAACATTTCAATCTCCGCCATCCAGGGGGTGGATAATGGGGAAAATCTTAAATGGAAACCCCCATTTTTTAATTCAAGGGTTTTATTTGAGATTTTTTTTTAATTTGCAACAGGTGGGGCTGCAATCGTTAAAATCGGTATTTTATTATTTATTTTGTATTTATGTGACATTTTATCTTCAAAAGTGTTCTAGCCGTTCAAAATGAATACATTTCAACCCCCTGAATGCCAGGAAGGGTGCAAAATGTAATATTCCAAAACAAACCTTTTAGGGGTGATATTTTTGTTGATAATTTACATAACACATGAACGTTCCAAGAAGAGTCGTAGCTCGCCTATCGTCCACTCCGGCATCACCTGGTGTTTGAATTGTTGATTTTTTAAAAGTACTTACATTTAATTACTTTACTGTAATGTCAATTCCCTGAAATGTTGCGTTTAATATAGCAACACAATTATTTAGTGGAGAATCATTAAAAAGGATCAAAATTTATCTGAATTAGTATTATTATATGTACTTCGATTGTTATCGATACTCAGGCCAAGCCTGGTTAACTAATCGCACGGATCGAAATCAAGTTACGATTAGTCCTACTAATACATATATCTATACAATATAAATTTGAAGTTGCTGTTAAAAAGTGAACATACTAAATACTATACACATATTATGTTCATTAAATTAAATGACGTTGATAAAACCAACGCTGATCACATTTTAGATAATGTATTTGTTTGAGAAGCCTCGGTGTATTTGATCCCAATTTGTAAAAGCCACGTCCCGTCGACCCTCTTTCCGCGAAGGCATTAACATGAACGCAGCGTCGCGCATCAATAACAAAAAGAGACCCTATATTCCTAGGCTTCTCCGTTGGCGTCACTTATTCGTGACTTAGTGACTTTTTATAGAAAAGAAAAAAATGAACATAATATGTATGTTTTGAAAAAGTGTTATGATTATTGTGTAAGCGTTTTTTGTTGTTTAGCTCGACGCATAGGTTGCACTCGAGTGGGTAATGTGTTGTTTGTGTTTTGTGTTAATTGCGAATTCTGATACTGTGAGTATATTGTGTGTTTACGTTTGAGTGCATGAGAACGAGTCAGAGGTGTTACATGAGTGATTGTTGAAGTGTTGTGTGTTGGTAATGGACTTTCTATAATGTTATGTTGTGTATGCAACAGAGTTTCAATTTGTGAAGGGAGGATTGAGTGTTGTGTTTCATTTTGTGTTTGAATGGTATTAGTTGAAAGTGTGTGATGTGGTTCTGAGTGATGTGCGGTATCTTCCGTTATGTTTAGAAATTTTCTAACTATGTGACAAGTGTTGATAATGACTGCCTTTTGTAATTGTATGTATATGTTCTTATCTAACCCTAAAATGTGCAAACTGTGATGTATTGTTTTTGGTATAACTCCGGTTGCACTAAGAACAATGGGTACTGTAAGAGCAGTTCCCATTCTCCATTGCGCTTTAAGTTCCTGAGCTATATCAGTGTATTTCCGATGTTTCTCTGCGTGTGTATTGGCTAAATTGTTTGTGTTGGGAACTGCAATATCTATTATGTATATGATTTTTTGTGTTTTATCTATAAGTGTTATATCTGGCCTATTGTTATATACAGTTTTATCTGTGAGTAGTGTCCTATCCCAATATAGTTTGTGTGTGGTGTTTTCAAGTACAACTTGCGGTGTATATTTGTAATAGGGTGTGTTATCAGTAGAAAGGTTATGTTTTGTGGCGAGTTTTTGGTGTATTATCTTAGCTACCTGATCGTGCCTGTGTTTGTATTCCGTTTGTGCTAGACGTGTACATGCTGATATAATGTGTTGTATTGTTTCTGGTCTTTGCGAGCATTGTCTACAAAGATCATGTGTAATTGTCCTATCTTTAATTATGTGTTTTCTGTAATTTCGTGTGTAAATGACCTGATCTTGTATGGCAAACATGAAACCCTCTGACTCTGGGAAAATATCACATTTGGTTAACCAAGCATGCGTTGCTATAATATCAACACAGTCTTCGTTAATCTCCTGTGGATATCGTCCATGTAAAGTCTTTTGTGTCCAAGTTTGTATGTTATGTGTGATGTACGTATCTCTACTCATTGGTGGTGTGATGTTTCTATTACTCATATTTAAGGGTGTGTAAGATTTGTCTGCAAGTGTGACTGTTTTATGTAGCGCTGAAATGTGTGATTTGTTATAAAAGTATTCTCGTAGTTTGTGTATTTGTGTTTGGTGTAACAGGGCTATGTCTGTTAAGCCTCTACCTCCTCGTGAACGAGGAAGGTATAGTCTTACTGTTGAGGCGTGTGGATGATGTATTCGGTATTTAGTGAGTAATGTACGTGTGTTTCGCTGTACCTGTTCTAAATCTGTATTTGTCCACTTTATTATTCCAAAGGAATAAGTAAGGGCCGGTGTAACGTATGTGTTAATAGCTTTGACAGTGTTTCTACCGTGTAGTTGTGTTTTAAGTATACTACGTAATCTGTGTAAATATTGTGTGATTAGATTTCGTTTTATTTGTGTATGTTTTATGTGTGTGTTTTGCTGAAAACCAAGATACTTGTAAGTTTCATTCTCGTCCATGGATCTTATATGGTCACCATGTTCGAGCTCAAAATCCACAAATTCTCTCTTACCAGCAGTGATGTGTTGTGTTTTGCATTTGTCAATACCAAACTCCATGTGTATATCATGTGAAAATGTTTCAGTGATATGTAATAAATGGTTGAGTTTTGTGCTTGTAGAGGCGTATAATTTAAGATCATCCATGTAAAATAGATGTGTAACGTTGTGATGTATTTCGTGATTGTGTTTTAAGTTATAACCAAAATTTGTATTATTCAGCATGTGTGAAAGGGGATTAAGAGAAAGACAAAACCAAAGTGGGCTCAAGGAGTCACCCTGAAAGATGCCCCTCTTAATTTGTATTGTGTTTGTGATGAGTTGGGTATCATTTAGTGTAAGTGTTAGGGTGGTGTTCCAACATGACATTATGTGAGTCAGAAATTGTGTGATGTTGTTGCTAATTTTGTACAGCGATAGTATTTTTTGTAACCAAGAGTGAGGTACTGAATCAAATGCTTTTTTTTAGTCAATGTAAGCTGTGTGTATGTTTCTTTTATTGAGTCTAGATTGTTCAAGTATTACAGAGTCTATAATGAGCTGTTCTTTACAGCCTCTGGAATACTTGGTACAACCCTTTTGTTCCTCAAATAAAATGTTGTTGTTAGTGCAGTGTGTGTATATTTTATGTGTAATGCATGATGTTAGAATTTTATATATAGTGGGAAGGCATGTAATGGGTCTATATTTAGAGGCATCGTGTGTATTGTTATCTTTTGGAAGCATATAAGTGATTCCCTGTGTGAAGAATGGTGGTGTAGTGTGTGGTGCATCTAATATTGTTGTGAAGTGTTGTGCGAGGTGTATATGTGTACAGGTGAAATATTTCCACCAAAAATTATGAATGTTATCTATGCCTGGACTTTTCCAGTTGTGTAGGTGTTTGATGGAGTTGGTGATATCTTCTAAAGTGATTTGTGTATCATGCATTGGTATTATGTGCTGTGTACGTGTACTTTCCGAAATGATCCAGGGTGCATGTATATTATGTTCAATGTTTTTGGACCACAAATCGGACCAGTAGTGCTCTAGAGATTCTAATGTGGGTAATGAGTATTTTTGTTGAGTGTTTTGTTGTGTTAGTGATCTATAAAATAGTTTTTCGTTGTATTTAAATTGTGTATTATGACGTTTTCTATTTGCCGCTTCCCTATACCGTCTCAATCTGTTTGTGTATACTGAAAGTTTTTGTGTGAGTGTATCTTTGTGTTCATTGTAATTCGTGTTTGGTTCTCGTGAACTGTGTGTGTTTAGTTTTCTAATGATGTTGTGTACCTGGCGTGTTAGTTTGGAAGAGGTTGTGCCTTGTATGTATTGTGTAATTCGACCTAAGTCACGTCTAATTTCATCTACACGATTCATTAGAATTATTATTATTATTATTATTATTATTATTATTATTGTGCTATCTGAAACATAAATTTTCTTTTGCATTACCCGTGTTTATTACAGTGACTCTATTACAAACAGTGGCGACAAGCGTTGTATCGATTTTTATTGGCCGTGGTATATTTTGCCTCATAATGGCGGCCTGACTGTGTTTACCTTTGATCAGCGTGTAATTTTTATTTGAATTTGGCACGTTGCTAGGATACGACCGTTGAGTTCATAGAAACCCGCCCAAAATTTTGCCTGCTAATGGCGGATGGGTGGAGCTAATCGTTGCTTGTCGTCACTGTTTGTAATAGAGTCACTGTAGTGTTTATTACAGTGACTTTATTACAAACAGTGACGACAAGCGGCGATTATCCACCATTAATGGGTCGATTCTGAGACAATCTATAAGATCTGTAAGCGAAAATCTATAAAAGTTACAGGGATTGCAATTCTGCGCTACCTATTAGCTACAGATTTCCTTATAGATTTGTAAATATTTACAGGTGTATTATACCGAACCGTATGAAGTTACAGGGACTGTTTATAACCTAACAATTCCGTATTTATGTTTGAAAAAATTCTTTTTTTGACTACTTTTACTGTTTTTGACAAAAGTAAAAACGAATATTGCACAAGTCAACATACTGTTGGTATTCTTTTGGAAGAGTATGAAAACAGGTAGGTTACTTATAAAAGTTAATATAAATTGATGTGCTTTTCTATATTATTTGTTTATTTGTTAGAAATTTTATGAGAATTCAACGGAGAAGAAAACCCATTTGATTTAACAAATAATGCGTTTCGGCAAATGTTTCGCCTTGATAAAAATTCGGTTTATCAATTTATTAATTAATAAACAGTTAATTGCCCCACACTGCTGAAAGACACATTTTGCCAGGGATTCCTTTCCCGACGCAACGCAACGCAACTATAAAATTATATGTCGTAAATTTGTATGCACATTATTTACAAATAAAAAAGATACTACTTCATGGCTTATTAAGAACTATTTTATATTATGTATAATAAAGAAGTAGAAAATAGTAAATTTCTAAACATCCGGTTGTCGCATAAACTCAGAATTGTTAAGAATTATCTCACATTTATATAAGCATGAAGTTAGCAATCTATAAAAAAGAATCTGTAAGACAGGATCTTATAGTGCTAGTCTCAGAATAGCGATTTTTGTAATTTCATAAGGAGCAGAGTTACAGTTGCTGTAACGTACAGATCCTGTAGCTTACAGGAGAAATCTCAGAATCGACCCATAAGAGGCAAAATTGTGGGCGGGTTTATATGAACTCAACGGTGGTACCCTAGCAACGTTCTAAATCAAAATAAAAATCACACGCTGATCAAAGGTAAACACAGTCAGGCCGCCATTAAGATGCAAAATATACCACGGCCAATCAAAATCGATACCACGCTTGTCGTCACTGTTTGTAATACAGTCACTGTAGTGTTTATTCGTTTCTAGCGCCACCTGTTGCAAATAAAAAAAAATTTCCAAATAAAACCTTCATAGTTTTGCTAAATCTGCAATAAAAAATAGGGGTTTCCATTTCAGATTGTAAAGTCACTCCCCTTACCCACCCCCCGGGTGTCAGGGGATGAAGTTTGTTACAGAATCGGACGTCCCCCTCCAAACCATAAAACTTTTATTCCTCAACTTTTTTTGTCAGATGTACTCATTTCGAGAAATTCCCCTGGTAAGATTAAAATGGGACACCCAGCATAAAAATATTATGATCAACAAAATGTAAAAAATATAAATTGTTTTCGAATAAGGGGGCGACGGCTTGAACAATTTAAGCGATGTTTTGGGACAATTTTTGAATGTATTCTCGTATTCTCAGATGATATATTTTCTTAATATTGCTAGACTCCTTTTCTTATACATTCTTAATCATATTTTTAGCCTTACACATTGAAAGTCATCAGTCATCACATTCGTTGTTTATTATCTACCCTTACTTTGAGGTAGGTTTATATGTTGAAATTTCGTTTAGTTCATAATCAATTTTGGTACAATTACGTCGCCATTTGATGACAAGATCTTGCCATTTTCTCATTTCATTTTTTCACTTGGTTTCATTTAGTTGTTTTTCATAATTGTATCCATCTTCATCCCTTATTTGCCCTTCAGGCCATCGTGGTGTTCCTCTTTAGGGCCCTTTTTAGTAATGTAATCTGACGATTTATATTTATAATTTTTATTTATTAACCACTGCACGATTCTTTTCCTCTGATTTTTTGTAACTTTAATATGTAATTCATGTGCTTGATAATGGGTTTAGTTTTGAAAACCCGAAACATGTCGCAACAGATGTTCTTTGTCAGTATTCACAATCTTCGCTTTCACATTTCGTTAATAATATAATCATTTATTAAGGGGAGGTAGTGTTTGTTTTATATTTATTAGGTACTTAAGTACATTGTGTAACTGGGTCGAGAATTCATGTTCATAAAACCAAATCAATACTCTATTTTTATATACAAGTAGTAAAGGAAACACCTGGTAATAAATTTCATCAAATTAATGAAGTGGAAATATTTCAAGCTTTTAAATTTCAATTTTATGTCACCTCCATTGGTAAAATGAATAATAAATGTTGCAGCAGCGCATACGCATGTATGAAGGAAAAGACTATAAAAACATAAAATTGCTTGTTAATTCGCATAAGGAATGCAAAGAAGTTTTTTTTATAACCACTAATTTACATATTACGGTTACGAATTAGAAACAACCTCTATCACAGACCGAATCTGAGATGGCAGACATTTGCATTTCGTTTGTTGCCATTATTCTAAAACAAAGACAGTTTCCGACAACTTAGATAAGCTGGCCTTAGAAATGTCAATTAAATTATTAACGGAATTATTCCAATGAAACGAAGTGGAAATTTTTATACGGTAAAAACTTGGAAATAAGCATTCTGCGTAAAACGACAATCATGCCTTCCATTAGAATTTCCAATCAGCAAAATGTTTTTAATTGCTCGTTAACGTTGAAAGGGTCGAAATGAGTTTCGATATAAAATAATTGAGATTACACCCTACTATCATTTATCATTCAATCAAAAGCTGTTTTCATATTTAAATCTATAATTCATTGTCCATACCTGAAAGAGTAATAATCATTCCCATTAATCATTTTAACTTTTTGTGCTTATGGCAAAGTTAGATATATAATATGTTCTTAAGGGTTTTCGAGTGATTAACCCGTCAATTTTCAGTGACATCGGTTAGGAGAGTCCTTCACACGCATACTTTTAGCAACAAATGATATTTACAAGAGTAAATGTAATCTAGTGCTACTTTTAAAATAATAAATTTTGTACCACTACCTGAATCTACCCCAAAGGTATCTACAATTGAATTTCCTTGCACAATCGTAGGAACAGTGTTACTAATCCATTACTACTTGCTTAAACCTAAACTAACACAAATATGTGGCCATTGTACTTAGTTTCATTCAAACGCTAATTAAACCTTCAATTTACACAGAAATTTAATTCCATTATAATTATAGCACTGTTAGTCTAGGGATAGCAGTTCGCTTTTTTACTGTTCCCCGCTCTCTTCTCAATAAAAAAACTAAGGAATTATCCCTATAAGTAATAGCGCCGCTAAAGTTTAGTTTTCAACTAAAGTTTCTTACCTGGACAATGCTTCCTTTGTTCCAGTCTAATAATTATTAAAGTTTTCAGAGAAAAGATTTTGCAACCCTCAGGCTGCTGTGTGTGTGTGTACCTACCTATGTAGGTAGTTCAAAAGCAAAGTGAATGTGAAAATAGAGAGACTTATAAAGGAAAAGGTGCTCTAGACAAATTTCTGCCGCTTTTGTATAAATCTACTTCAGCTGTATCTTGCCAAATGCGAAAAGTTTCACATTTGAATTTGTTATTTTGAAATGTCGATATTAAATTGGCACGTAACGAATTGCATATTCAGTAACGTTATTGGATCTAGTGCAACCAAATTTCATTACATTGCAAGCGATATTTGTGTTTCTGGGTTACATAAGGGATAATATTCTAAATAATGCCACAGCTCGATGGCCCCAATTGTTTAATATAGGTACATAGTATGACTAAGCGTAGGATTGGTCTTAAAACGAAATTTCAGTGAGTCGGAAGTTCAAACGAATAGTCCTTTTATTATATCTATTCCATGTCTTTTTACTGGCGACTGGACGAAATATACACTACTAGATTAGCAGTTTTCTAGTTTAGAAATATTGATTTCCATACGTAACAATTTTCGACTATTTAATACTAAGAATAATATAAATGAACCTTTTTATAATCCAAGATTTAATAATGAACATTATGAAAGCTTTATAGCAGCCAGTTCTGTGGTTATTATTTATTTTACTTTTGGAATTAGTAAGTTATCTGTATGTAACGATTCGTCGAAAATCTGAACTTTGCACAAATATTTTTTCTGTTAACGACTCACCCAAAACAAGTACCCCAACAGTAAGAAGCGAGGGGCTCACATAAAAGAAGCACGGCCGCGTCAACAGGCCAGGGACATCACCTAAATCAATCACCCCCATGGTGAGAGGCCAGGGGACCCCCGCAAAAACAAGCACCCCAATGGCGAGAGGCGAGGGCCTCTCTCAAAAACATCCACCCCGATGAGACAAAAACTGTTACGGCCTGGGTAACGCTAAAAAACGAATAAATGCTATGGATTGCAGTGACATCTATCACGAATGGAAAAAAATGTTTGAGATAAAAGATACTAATTTTTTACGGAGATTCCGAATCTGCAATAAAAAATGGGGGTTCCCTTTTGATATTTCAAAGTTTTCCCATCTCCCGCCCCTGGGCTGAGGGTGTGGGGGGATTTGGGTATCAATGGATGACCCTTTTCCAGACGAACAAATTTTATTCAGAACTTTTATTGATCCGATCCATAGTTTTCAATATACGTCAATGTTTTCAGATAAATCGGCCACCCGTTTACCTATATCGAAAACAGTCATAAGATTGGAAAATATAAGTACTGGTTGGTCGATTTATCTGAAAACATTGAAGTATCTCGAAAACTAAGGATCGGATCAAAAAAATGTTTGAATAAGGTTTGTTCGCCTGGAATAGGGTCGTCCATAGTCAACAACCACCCATCCCCCAGAGGGTCGAGGTAGGGGCAACTTTGAAATCTGAAATGGGAACCCACATTTTTTATTGCAGATTCAGATTCACCATAAAAAAATAAGTAACTTTTATCTGAAACATTTTTTTCAACTCGTGATATAATGGCGTTGTAATCGCAAGAAACCAGTTTTTCGCAGATCTCGAGAAATTACACATCGGATCGAAATTTTCTCACACATGGCGCTGCGATCGAAAGCATTCTAACCTTAACGCGCCACTTTAAAAGTTTTTCAACAAGCACCAACAACCGTTGAAAGATGATACAGCGCATAAGAAACGCTTGCGCTCGAATTCATGCACATGTGCTGCTCTCCTGTGTACTATCATTCGAAGAAAGAACAAATAAGTGTCTAGAAGTTCAAGGTCACAATTTCCAACACTTAATATAATTTATTGAACAGTGAGAGGCAAGGGGACCAACCTAAAACAAGCATGCCGATGGCAAGAGTCAAGGGAACTCACCTGTGGTGAGAGACAAGGAGCCTCTGCTAAAATCAAGCATCCCAATGGTAAGAGGCGATGGGACTCTCCTAAAATATGCACCCGGATGGGAACAAAAACTATTACGTCCACGTCGTTGTTCCTGGGTAACGCTAAAAGTAGTTGTTAACTTATTGATAAGCGAACAAATGCTATCGATTGCAGTGACATCTAAGAAAATGTTTTAGATATAAGTTACTAATTTTTTTATGGGTAATCCAAATCTGCAATAAAAAATGGAGGTTCTCATTTGATATTTCAAAGTTTCCCCCACCCATACCAAAGTCAACACCCCCCATCCCCCACGGAGGGTCGGGGTGGGGGCAACTTTGAAATCTTAATAAATGGGAACCCACATTTTTTATTGCAGATTCAGATTCTCCATAAAAAATAACTTTTATCGGAAATATTTACATTTATATGACCGACCTACGCAAGGAGAACTGGAATTTCATGAAAAACCCACTTCATCTTCTCAAAAGTCAATTTACGAATTTAGGATTAAAAAAGTAGATATACAAACTCTATTAACACTTCTTTATCTTGATGTTTTGAGGTTCGCCTTCTCCCTACCAATTAATTCTTGCGACATAGTGATACGTTTCCACAGGGAACATTTTTGGTATAATATTGCCATTCTGTTCTGTCAAACGTACGTAATACTTGGAGAATAACTTTACTACAGACACTCATACATCTAGAATTAGTGAACTGTTAACAGTTCCACTCATGGTTGAAGTGAATTAGTTCAGTTTTAGTTAAATCGATTTTTTTAATTGGGGTAGTAGCTTAGTGGCCCTCCAAAAATCAATTAAATCTGTTCAAAAATAAATAAATTCTGGCAAGTTGCCACGAGACTTCCCTCGTATTAGCACCTTTTACAAAAAATAAATTTATATTGCTGAATTCAGAAAAGATTCTCTTTTAAACTGCATAAAAAAACTGCAACTTTATCTTATAAAAAAAATGAGTGCCGCCATTTTAGCTTACACCGGAAGTGACGTCATCAAAGGTAATATCAGCATTTTCGTCCTTGGCCCAAATGTAATTCATTAGCGAAAACCGCATTTCGATAACTTTAATAGTTTCTGAGTATCGAGCGTTGCAGTCATTTTTTAATAATTATTTTTTTTAACACTTTTCAAAAAATAAGTATAGCACAATATATATTGCTGAATTCCAAAAAAAATTCTCTTTTAAACTACATAAAAAAACTGCAACTTTATCTTATAAAAAAGATGAGTGCCGCCATTTTAGCTTATACCGGAAGTGACGTCATCAAAGGTAATAACAGCATTTTCGTCCTTGGCCCGAATGTAATCGATTGGCGAAAACCGCATTTCGATAACTTTAATAGTTTCTGAGTTTAGAGCGTTGCAAGGAATGTGTACGTACAGACTACAGACTACAGACTACTGACTACAGACTACAGACTACAGACGACAGACGGAAAATTTTTTTTTGCATATTTTGAATCTACGTATTCGGAAACGCAAAGATATGTAAAAATTTGCATAGGTCAAATTTTTTTTTTTGGAAAACTAATACAATACTTCCCTTTTACTTCGTACTCGGGAAGTAAAAAGTTGTAATCTTTTCTGTTTGTTTCAGTTTAGAACCGTACAGGAAAAAATAACAGAATTGTACCTACAGCAAAGGGTTCATCAAGTGAGAGTGAATTTTACCGTTCTAATTATTTCTTACACTGTCTTGTTTATAATAAAAGGCCACAATATTAGATAATTTACATAATATTACATGCCCTATACGAATAAACAGAAATACCGCATTAACATAGTTTTAATATACCCATGAATGAAGAAGATAGATTAATAAAACTTTTTGTAGAAACTTTCCCTATTTTGTCGAGTTTTTGTAGATGTGTGTCCTATGAAATTAATGAATGTTTCACTTTATACGCTTTTACCGTACGATCAATTTAGTGAACGTTGAAGAATGTTACAGCAAGGATTAATGAGGAAGAAATTGTTACCTAACTTGGTTTCTTGTACGCTTCTACATTTTATACATTAGCAGATATAAGAATACAAATGTATAGGTCTAATATTTATTTGAAAAATTTGTTGTATTTGTTTAACCTAAAAATTGTTTGTTATTTTCTTAAACTAACACATACTCAGTTAATTGACTCTAACGGAAATAAATGGAACTGGAGTAATGCCCTGCATAATATGAATTAAAAGATCCTTTACGATGAATCATTGAAATATTGTATCCAATTATAAATTTTGTTTGAACTTAAGTATATAATATAAAGGGTGCTCCAATTTGAGGTTAATTTTTAAATTTCCCGCATTTATATTTTTTGTACTAGAATTTCATATATTCCGCTTAGGTAATAAAGATGGAGAGATATACGATGAACAACGTGCGTGTTTAAAAAAATATTTTAGATTTGGTGAAAGTTATGTAGAAGTTGGAAGAAAATTTCGTAAGGAATATGGAAGAGAAAATTGTCCGTAAAATGGCAAAATTTTTGGAAACTGATTAAGTAAAATAAGAAAAAAGTAGAAAAAAATATTGCAGCTGTTAGTGGTAGTGTTGCTGAAAAACCAAAAACATCATCGTTCACAGCAATTAAGCATTCCAAAAACCACTTTATTGAGTATTTTCACACAAAGATCTTCTATTAAAGGAAGATTCAGATAAGACAAGTAATGACGCCAACAGACTTTGGTTTACGTCCTCAGTTCGTTAATTGAACAACAGAAACTTGAAAGTGTGAATTTTTTTCAACAAAATGATCTTCAGCGATGAAACGCATTTTGAATTGGGTGGATCTGTTAACAAGCAAAATTGTCGAATCTGGGGTAAAGAAAATCCACGAGAAATAATGGAAAAACCGATAAATACACTGAAAGTAAATGTTTGGTGTGGTTTTTGGACTGGTGGAGTGATTCGTCCATACATTTTTAAAGATGACGTTAGAAATACTGTTGAAGTGAATGGTGGTCGATATCGAACGATGATTAATAACTTTTTATGGAATGATATGTAGAATATGTGGTTTCAATGGGACGATGAAACATGTTATGCAGCAAGGGAAACAGTAGACCTTTTGAAACAAAAGTTTGGTACCTACCTAACCGAATAATTGCTCGAACAGGAGACATTAATTGGCCGCCTAGATCTTGCGATCTAGTACCACTAGAGGGCACTATGGGGTTATTTGAAACAGAGTCAGTAGATTAATAGAGTACCGCAACCTCCGCCATTTTTAGTCCTTTCCGCGCTTCACTCACTACACGCTCAGTAAAGTAGATGATGTTTTGACTAAATTTTTCGGAATATAATAAACGCAACACGGCATTTTATTAAAAATTACGCACTTTCGTAATAGTCCAGTCAACGAAGCTCAATATTGGGGGGAAGAAAAACAAAAAATGCAAAGGTTTTTTACTTAGGTACGTGGTTTTATAAATCGACTGGGCCATTGCCAAATGACAAATGGGGGACAGTTTGAACACTTAGTTTAAATTACTTAGTTATTAATTTGTTTTTAGTGATAAGATTTTGATTCATAACTTTTTTCTTGTCTTCCATATACCTACTTCATGTAAATACTTGAATCGGCGTATTTTTGAAAAAATGTTATTAAAATAAATTTTAAAAAAATTTTCTTTTGTGCTGTTTTAAAGAGAAAAAAATGCTCTATCGAATGGTGAGGTAAAAGTAATATGTTGTCATTTAAAAAAATTATGCGGAACGGGGTAATTCAGAAACAATTGCAGATCACAAAAATTGAAGTATTCCCAAGTATGTATAGATAAAATTACATAAACAACTTTTGTATTGAACAATTTTTCCTAAAATGAATATTAACGACAATAAATCGCCGTCTCCATACTTTTTAATAACCCTGTATATATGACAAAAAGGTTTCGAATCACAATAACACAAAACACAAACAGTTTCAATTTTTGTAGAATGAAATTGTAAAAATAAATCAAAATTCAACTGATTTATTCATTCAATTTACACAACCAATTATTGATTGTATTAATTGATAATGACAAAATTTGGGGTTAACTATTTATTTAGCAAAATATTAAATTCAGCGGTGGACATTGCAAGTTTAAATCTATATTATTCCAAATCTAGTTTAGGTACTTCATACATTTACCTTTTCTGCTATTACTTTTCTACCTTATTAGATTTTACTGTGAACAATAAAGAAGGATATATTTTTGTAAAAGATGCAACAAGGTTTTGTGACCAGAATAAATTTCAAACCTGCATTATGCAAAACAGTTCTTAGATACGCTTTTATTTTATTCAACATTTTATGCACTATGAATGAAATTTACAAGTTCCTAGTTATTGGCTTTGGCATTACTATTCCACTATAACTTTTCATCGAAAGCTTAAGGAACATGTTATGTTTATTGCTATGCCAATTCTGCGATTTCCATATATACATAGGCCTCGCTTTTTATGCCCTTTAATTGAATGAAAGGAATATGGTTATAGTATATTTGGGGCCAAAATCTTATTACAGAAATTATATCAATACCTTGGATTCACTACCAGCAATAAGGACAAAGTAATAAGGAATAAAATAAAACAAGGCACATTATTGTACCTACTGACTAAATGGAAGGTGCTTCAAAGAACTAATTCAATAAAATGTTTACCGAAATTAATACACAAATATTAACTATCGAGCAGGTGTTGGTGCAAGTGTGTGTAATACGTTTCTTGATTTTTTTTCTACAGTATAACGGAACGTTTACTACAAAAAGGAAAACTGGGAATGAAAATTTACAATAAAGTGCAAAATATATGGATTCAGTGAATAATTACATAAATTCATCATATAATTCCGGAGCCCTATTTTCGAGAAAACAATTTAAGGTGCGACAAATATTTTATTGGGTATTTCAAAATGTAAAAGGGACATTTCATAAGTCATTACCACGCCTTTGTAGCTCCGCTGCAAATTGAGTTAAAGAAATAAGACAAAAATTTTTTTATTTTTCTACATAATTGCCGTTAACATTCAAACTTTGTAGACATTTTGTGACGCCACGTTACAAATCGTCATCATTGCCGAATCTTTGACTACCTAAACAGGGGAGGAGGGAGGAGTATTTATCTTATTCAACATGACGGAGAGATAAAAACAAAGTTTAGATGACTTATGTAGTATAAACGGAAATGACCATTTTAGAAAGATTTAACTGAGCCTAGTTGAACCGTGTCACAGAAATAAGGTAAATTTTTGTAATAAAAATATATAATATAAATATATACTTAATAAAATTTTAATTTCTGTGTGAGCGTATAAATCAGCTTTCTATTTAACCGTTGAGTGAAAGATTTAACACACGAGTATACCTACTTAATTTTGTGGAAAGTACATTTAATTGAATGGTTCTGTCTCACACATAAGTCGAGTTTGTTAATGTCGTTAATGTGACGTCTAGCAATTAAACTTGTGTGTTTATTGCACGACGGTGGTTGTGTTCCTGATAACATCAAAGAGTGATTATATTGGTATTCAAGCAAACTATAGTGTGGATTAAGAGCCCACAATGTGGTGTCGGTGTACTGTTGATTCTGGCAAAATTTCTCGTCTAGCTTGCAACCAAATACAACACGGCAAGAGTAAGTAATTTACTAGAAAAGTATACAATTGTATCGATACGTACATTTAAATTTTATACCAATTAAGTCGTCCGAATTTTCAATTAACGAACATCCGACGCAATTTGTAATATGTTGAATTATGATGCAAAAAGTTCTTTTAAATATCATGATGAAGTCCAATACTCTCAAAGGGGTTGTTGATAAATAAATCTTAATTAACACACAACCTTCCCCTTCAGCTTTTAATTCGGCGAAAATAAGAATTATATAAGTAAACATTAGTTAGTGTGGCGACATGTTTCGGGATACACTGCTCCCATTCTCAAGCCAGAGGCTATATAGTTCGAAAATTTTGTATCTTGACATACTAAATTACAAGCTGTGGCGAAAACACATACTTGTTTAATACCTATATTCTCATCCTTCGACATCATGGCTCGTCTAGCCCAATATAGGGGTTTCTTGTGAACCCCCTTTAAGTTTTTTATCAACTTAACTTGTGATTGCTGTTAGTGTTTATTTATCAACCAATTTCAAAAAGTTGGTTACTAAATTCGTCCGGATGTCTGTGTGTCTGTGCGTTGGTCGATGTTACAGGGTTTAGAAAGCTGGAAGTGGTGTCATCTTGTAGGAAATTCTTCACTGATTCCAAAACGCTGGTAAATTTTTTGATCGGATCACCCATTCGCCGTCGGGATGCCATTAAAGTCAAAATATACACCCTTTAATATCTCGAAAACGACACGTCCAATTACAAAAAGAAAAAAATATGTTTCCTTTATTTTTTGAAACCTATTGAGTCATGCATGATACGTAAACATCACCCTCACCCCCCTGTGGGGTGGAGCGGTGGTGAGTTTTCAAAACTTAAATGGGAACACCTATTTTTTATTACACTTTTAGATTCTCCATAAAAAATGATCCTCAAATTTCAAATTTCACCCTTGGAAAGGGGGAAAATTGCACGTCCGCAGAAAAACGATCATTTTTTACTTTTTTTTCCCTCTAACATTTTTTCGTGATTTACAAATTGTCCGTCACTCTCTCCACTCCCATCTCCCTTAAGGGTGGAAAGAAAAACAATGACTCATTTGTGCAGAATCCGGAATAAAACTCACTGTTTGAGAAAGAATCTTTTAGCAAGCAATCAATATTCTCTCAAAAACATCACAAAACCAAAGGGGTCCACTTAATGGGATAAAAATTTTTATAACTAAATCAGGCTTGAGAAATTCAATGAAAATATTTTTAAACTATAAAAACAACCGCAAGAGGGCGTATCTGCTACGACAAACAGTGGAAATGCCGTACTAAGTTACAATTTAAAATAAGTTTCTTTAAAGCTTAATTCATTTTAAACAACTTTTGTTTAAAACATTTTTTCATATTTCAAATATGAAAAGGCCCCCGACTTTAGACGCTTGTATCTCAGTAATTAGCAATCATAATTTAACGAAATAAAGTGCATTTAAAAGATCATTTATTCCTACAAGAAGGTGTACAGTTTTAGATTTGTGCAATAATTTGTTAATTTTCTGTATCACTGTATGTGCAAAAAAGCGCTAATTATGACTCAATCGTACAACCGCTCCAATTTAAAAATTTATTATGACTATATTATTGAAACCGAGTGGTAGATGATTAGGCTTAAAGCTATAATAAAAAAACGACATCTTGTGTAAGTGAGCACCTGATAGTTCGATATTAATATTAATAATATTAACAATAACATAAAAAATTAAAGCAATTATGTTGTGGTCTAACACGATTCAAAAAAAATTTCATTATACATGGTTTTTTTTAAAGAAATTTGGAAAAAAAGATGGATGCTTCGGTCCGCGCAGTGAAGTGCAGTACACGGGGAAGCTGTTGTCGTACACTATTGCTATAAAGCGCATGGTTTTGTACAATGCAAAAGAATAATCGATAATCACTTTGTTGTGGTTTCCCGCCCGCTATTTACCTCTCGCGGGAATATGTGCGTCTTTCTTTTGCAATTATCATAACATTTACTTTGAATTACAAGAAAAAAATTTTGTTTTCAATAAAGGATACTTGTAATAAAAACACACAACCTTCCCCTTAAATGTAAGGGGAAGGTTGTGTGTTTTTATTACAAGTATACTATTCACCCCTTTGCGATCTTCGGATTTCTGTAAGATGTTCAATAAAGGAATAATGCACCTTGATTTCAGTAATAGATACAAATTTACCATTTAAAACAAGAATTTTTTCTTTAGTTTCCGTATATTGGAATACAGTAAATTTTCGATTATAGCTCATAAAACCAGTTAGTTATATCAATAATCAACATTTATGGGCTTTCGACTTTTGAGAAGTGTGTGTGCTACACTTTGAAATTCGGTAACAATTTATACAGTGTTTTCATTGCTGTTAATTAAAATAACAGTTAAGCAAGCAATTCTCCAATTTTGATTTTTACACATGTTAAACATAAAATATATAAATTATTGTGTTCTATTTGTGAGTTTTTACATTGAAATTAATCTTCAGGTGGCCTAGGCAATGTCTTTTAACGCTGTGCATAATAAAGTTCTTGAAGTCTCGATTTTTTCCTAAGCAGATATCCGTTCATCTACTAAGTAAGAATTTGACTCAGTTCACAAACAAATTGCGTATTCGCATCTTACACTTAAGCTTTAAGCGCATTTCTTTACATATGGAATTTTTTTAAATTCTATTGTCAACGAAGTAGTAATGGTTTCCATTCTTCCGTATGCAAAACGATCTGACAAATCGGTAATGACAACTTTTGGCACAGATACATATACATAATATACAGGTATAATCCTAGCCAGTGGTTTTTTTGCACATTTCGAGAATACTGCTTTTCGGTCGTAGAGCCAATGAGCTTTTTAGTTTTACTCTAATGGCAAGCAAATATTGTATCGTGATTGATGCGTAGGTATTTCCTTTTCAATGTCCAACTCATACATATATGTATACGTATAATCAAATGTGATTTCAAATATGTTGAAGATTCCTTTCAACATAACATAGACAGGTATGCACCACGGGCTGTATTATTGACAAAGGAGTTAATTTAGCTTTCACGGATAACTATTGCATTTTCATCTTAATTAGCATTGCCCGTTGATACATCTGAATGTGAAGATTCTCTGAATTTCAGTATTAATTTCACCAAATTGAAATTAAATTAAAACAATAATAACGCATGAGATAATTTGTTGAAACTAATTGGCTATACAAGTTGATTTGCGAAATGAGGAATTTTCATTGTTGATAGTCACAGCTAAATATAAAAACGTTATTAACGTAATTGTGCTATGTAACGGTGAAAACAACAATTTGTGGAGAAATATACAATTTTCTAAATTGACGATATCCGTATTTTCATTTATAAGCACAACTGAACAATATTTACGACGGAATATTGACCTACATAGAACTTCATCGTTAGCGTATTGTAAATAAACGGAAGGCAGATTTCAGTAATGTAATAGTCGTAATTTTCATTACTTTAATGTAGTTTTTTTTTATTAATAACATCTGAGACATTTCTTGAGAACACAAAAGCGATTCATATTTAATGTACCTATTTGATTATCATCCCATTTCGCAAACTTTAATCGACGGTAGACGTATTTAACCCAAAGGTACCCAATGTTATTTCACACATACTTTCTACTATTGTACATGGAATAGAATTATTCTACATTAATTCAAGTGAATCCCTCATTTTCCTACATTAAATTGTTCACATTTGTGTATGTTTTCTTGCCATACATTTTATTTTAATTTTAACGTATAGGTACATGTACAAATTGCACACCTATGATTTAACTTCAGACTATTGAAATGCGATAATTTTCTTACAACATGAACGAAAATAGTGATTCATAAACCCATAAAACTAACGATTGTTAAAGTAAATGATATGTCCACGAAAGAAATGATGAAAATGTGAAGGTTTTCTCCGTCAAAGAAAACATTTTTATAGTAAGAAAATAACAAGAAGTCGGGTGTATTGTAATGGGGCATGAATTTTATTATAAAATTTAGCAAAGATAATGGCATTTTCGGTTGATGAAAATATACCTAACCACAAGTGCTATTCATCGTAAATTAACAACGTGTACGGAAAATGTAGTCCGTACTTACTTATTGGAAAAATGGAAAAACGAAATGTATGTATTGGTAAAATCGCGACTATTTTTGCCTGTGTTTATCCTACTGGTCAAACCTATCGGGGAAAATAGCACGGAGGGGATAGATAACGACGCCAGCGACGAAAAATTTTTCCTGTCGACATATTTTCCATCCGATATCTATTCGAAGAGTATCAATATTATTGTGTAACACAGTAATAGCGATAAGCAATAATCGCGAATTATTTATTATTCTTCACTCGAATCATTTCTGAATTTGATCGATAACCCAATTTTATTAGAAATTTGCGTAACTTTTCCTACGTTAACTAAAGAGAAAGGAACTTATAAATTTCGAGTAAATAATTTTTAACAGCGGTTTCATACATTAAGAAACGGAGGTTATTAAAGGACACCGTGTATCATTAATTACATAATTAACAACCCTTAATAATAATTTACAACATTAAAGTACCTAACGTACGCAAACAGCTAAGTTGTTTTTGTTTAGTCCATTTATTACATATTGAAATTTATTTTATTATTACTTATAGGTAGAGCTCGTTCATTTTGTAAAGAGATGCGCGCAGGATAAATGTTCAAAGCACCTAAACACAACATTTTAAGGTAACTGAGAGTCGAGGCTTAAAACAACCACACATCCTGAAGGGTTAACTGTACGTTTTTCTAGTTGCTTTAACTGTCTATTAACGTATAATTGTCTTGAGGCACTTTGTAAATTTATCCCGCGCGCATCTCGCTGTTCTTTAGAAAATGAACGAGCTCTATGTACAATTACCAATGATGAGTGTAATTATCTCCAGCGGGTGAAAATAGGTTTTCCCCAAAATTCGCCACAACTACGTCTTGGAATGCATGGGTATTGTGTTAATGAATAGGTAAACCTTGAATGAAGACTAACACAAAAATATATACAGCGTGACTATAAAGTAAGGAACCGCTATTATTTTGTCGTTATTAGAAATTTTACAAAAAAACAGGCTATACAAAAGTTGTTCAGGATATTCTGGTCGACATAACTGACACAAAATATATTATTTTGGTTCACCTGTTTATTAGCTACAACGCCATCCGACTTTTTTTTTAATACGAACCCTAACTTGTTTTTTATCTATTCGATTGAGTATAAAGTCCTCTTTCAGTAAATAACAATATCATGGTGTTACATTATAATTTTTTAATATTAATTAATTTTATATATAATAATAAAATGCTGTTTAAAGCCTAAAACTAAGATAGCTATGGAAAAACAAATAAAATAAACAAACAAAAGCTACGATTGATAGAACGCACGTATTTCGACTTGCCAGTGACAGTGAAAGTGTGAATTAAAAAAAAAATTATAGCACATTTAACTGAAAGGGGACGTATCGAAATTTTGATGATGATTGGGTTCGATGACAGGAGAAGATCCCATGTAGAGGTCTGTGGTTTATTTAACGCGGAACATCCAAATCGTGAACCCATTACGCGGTCCACTGTCACGAAGATACATTTAAAATTTACAAACCATGGTACTGTTAAAGATTTACCGAAAAGTGACCGCCCAAAGCTATCAGATAACGATAAGACATTGGATGTTGTTTCACTGAAAATTCCCATCTTTCAACTCGACAGTTAGCTTTGAATAGTGATATTAGTCAACGGACTGTGGTAAAACTGTTACATTGGGAAACATTTCACCTGTATAAAGTACAGCTAGTGCAGGAATGCTGGGACTTTTTTTTGAAGGTACACTAAACGCAGAGAAGTATCCTGCAATTTCAACTCATTCCCGAATTAGCGGTATTGCATCCAAATGCATTAGATTCAGATATTCCCAATGAAACCATCTGGTTTCAACAAGATGGTGCTCCACCTCATTATGGCATTGGTGTACGGCAGTATTTAGACATAGATTTTGAAAATAGATGGATTGGTAGAAGAGGTTTCATCGAATGGCCAGCCCGATCCCCTCATTTCAACCCACTCGATTTTTTCTTGTGGGGCCATCTTAAAAATACTTTATACCAAAACCGACGCGAAAATTTGGAAGAACTAAAAGGTCGCATTCGAGAACAGATACATGAAATACCAGCCGCATTGATTCAGAATACCGTGCAGGGCTTCTATCACCGGATTGCACATTGTCAGGTAGTTAACGGTGCACAGTTTGAACATTTTTTGTAGTATGTCGTATAGTAGGTATTTTTGTTTACTATTATGTGTGTCTATTGTTGAACCAAAATAAAATATTTTGTGTCAGTTATGTCGACCAGAATATCCTGAACAACTTTTGTATAAACTGCTTTTTGTAAAATTTCTAATAACGACGAAATAATAGCGGTCCTTTACTTTATACCCACGCATAGAGAGTTGTTGAATACGAAGGGTTGTAAATGTTTAGGAGTTTGTCCTTAACATGTTTGCCACGGTGCGGTGGTTGCAGGTGTTCGGTAGTGGTAGAGTATCAACTTGATGATTCGCTAAAGAATAGAATGAAAACTGTGAGAGACGTTTTTGTCGAAGAAAATTTTCACGCGCTTTACGTTTAACCAAAGCTATCGGGGGAAGGACAGTCTTTGGTTTAACAATAATTCATTAATTTTGTTTTATAATTTACATTTACAGGCACTTTCTGCAATATTATGTTCCTTCAGCCTTTACAGTTTTATTACAGGATGTTCGATTTACAACATTTACATAGTAGAGGTGAATACGAGACAATTGCTTATAATTAATAATAATAATAATAATAATTCATCCGTCCCTCCATGTTTTCTTGTAACGACAAAAAATGTGGATAGGTAACTACAGGTTATGCCAATGCCTCGTAGATTAGATAGTGCAATAATAATAAAATCCAGACTATTTAAAATTGCGATGCATTATTTTAACAAAGAAAATATGAAAACAATGATAAGCTAAACATGGCCGTTAATTAAATTTTCATATTCATTACGAGATTCTAATTGTGAAAGGGGAAGCAAGTAATTAAAATCCACTTTATGAAATGGTAACTGTGTAAGAAACGACGTGGTTTTGTAACTTAATATACATTTATACATATAGGTACAAAATAATTTGTATCGGCAAAATTTAGAAGGTTGACAATTTTTCAGTTGTAAAGAATTGACATAGGTCATTTATCAGATGAGGACGCAATATTCAATGACGCCATCTGGAAAAGAATATATTTGAAATATTTCAGCACGCTAGAAAACCGCTTCTCCATAATTCAAAGGAAAGGCATTCCTGTTAGGGGTCTCTTATGAGGTAGTTTGGTGGTCGAAAGGGAGAAGTTCGTAAAGTGGGGCATCGATGGCATCGTTTTAACGTTAATCCCTTTTGTGTTAAGTCTGCATATTAGAAGTGATCATTGCCAAGTTGTAGAACTCTTGTATGTGAGAACGACACTACCTGTAGAAACTCAGTTAAGTTTCTTGATTAACTACAAGTGGCAAACAATTTACTCCGTCGTATAATTAATACGTTACTCACTTTAGAAAATATCCATTGCGGATCCTCTTTAATAAAAGGAATTAAGTTGTCTGACGATTAGATGTATTTCAATTTGTCAAACGATCGAATATCGTCATTATTAAATGCGCGGACAGTTGGAATTTTCTACTTCCTAATATCAATTTGGAATTGACTTGTATTTCTTCCTTCACATTTATTTTCTTTTTCACTACATTTCTTTTTTACTTCGAGACATCTTATCGGATAGAGAATATATCTTTTTTTTGTCACAAAATTAAGGAATTCTAATTTATACTGTACGGAACGATACCGGATTTAATACAATTGTGTTGTGAAATAAGAAACCCAATAACAGATTACACAGACAAAATAAATTAGGCGATGTTATTGGAAATGGGAATTAAATGGTCACTTTTAATAACAACGTAGCGTTGAAATGATTTGCCGCATATAACGAACGTTACATAAACTTTACGCACAAAACATTTTCCACAATTTTTAATCAAATTTTACACTTCTGGTCGTTAAATACATACTAATATTACTAATATAACCAGCTGGTTTGTTTACAACCTATATTTGTTTAAGCGCCACCATCTCTCTAATCTATAATTTAATTCGATTTAATTGTGTGTGAAAATGAAACAGAGTTAGAGTGGAAATTGGAATAATGAAATAAATCTCTCTCTACAGTTTCCGAAGTGTACAATATTTTCTGTATTGAAGGTATTAATTTTATTCAGAAGAAAATTCATCTCATACTATAGCTTGAGAATGCAAATTTGATTGAGTAAAATTACACCTCGCTGCGAAGGACAGAATGAATACGTAATTTCTTTGTGTGTTTTTAGCTTCGCAATACTTATTTTTCTATTTCGCTGTTACATGGATCATATTTAGTGGAGTTTAGGTTTATTCCTCAGAACCCAATTCCTATGGGATGAAATATACAAATTTTGACCAAATATACAGCTCCACTCAGCAAACAAGATAGTCGGAAAATATGTCAACTAAAATAATGTATTTGAAATTTTTGACGCGGCAAATTATTTGTCCAATCATATTTGAGAATTCTAAGGTGTACATTCACAACTGAAAGTAAATTATTACAGTTGACAGCTGACATTTTTTCACGGGCGTTTTATTACTTAATTCTTTTATTGTGTTACTCTTGTTTGTTAAAATCATTCTTTCTGATGACTTCTCATGCAGCATACAATACATTTATGTGTATCCAACAATACACATTTAAATTAAGCGCCCAAATATTTTTTTCCGGATTGTACCTTAAAAGCTACTCTAGCGCCGGTATCCCCTCTCCAACTATCTTGTTTGCTGAGTAGAGCTGTAACAGCAATTACAAAGAATCTCTTCCAAAGCATTTCTCTCACATATAAGGCAGGATTACCGTGTATTGCAGCTTGTTCAGAGCACCATTGTTCTCTGAACAAGCTGCAATACACGGTTGCATCTCCAGTTTTACAACTAAATAATGTTGAAATTGATTGTTAAAATAATAACTTGACGTTTATTATGTGAATAAAAAGTAATTGGATTTATATTAAATAATACGATATCTTATTAGGGAAATGAAATCGAACAAGTGGAACATTTTAAGTATTTAGGCGCAATAATAGAAAAAAATGGGAAATTGGATAGAGAGCTAAACGAGAGAATGGGAAAAGCGGGAAGCATATTCAATACAATGAAGACAACATTTCTAGGAAACAGATTAAAACCGAAGGCCAACAATCACATGCAGCTGTAAGACATGGACACTAAGTGAAAGACAAAAAAAACGAATCAATGCAATGGAAATGAGATTTCTGAGAAAAATAGAAAATCAAACAAGAAAGGACCAAATTAGAAATGAAACATTCAGACAAAACCTGTAAATAGAATCTATCAATGACAAAGTTTAGAAGGGCGACTCAGAGGTTTGGTCATGTGTGTAGAATGCCGGACGTCAGACTTACAAAAACAGTGTTCGAAACGCGTGTTCCGAAAAAGAAGAAAAAAGGTAGATCGAGAACAAGGCGGATAGACAAAGTGAGAGAAGAATTAGAGAAAAAAGGAATAACAGGGGATGGAATAGGCAAACTAACGCAAGATGGAAAACAGTGGAGACAAAAATACAAGACTCAACTCCACAAGCCTTACACCTACAGGTAGAAAGGCATAGAACTAAATAAAGTAAAGTAATAAGATTAAAAAGAGGAATATACATATAGATATTACATAAAACAAACGATTACGTCATGTAAACATTTTAATGCTTAAGTTATGTAAAAAAATGGTGAGACTTTTATAAACAACAATTCATTTTCCTTGCATTGTCACTGCATATCTCTCAAGTTAATTAATTACTGTATCATCATGGTCATTAATTCACGGAAAATTAAAATTTGTAGGTTGACAATGATTTTGATGCAGAAATATCTTATCATTCATGACAGTTTAAATTACAAAATGTGTCAAGAACATTCTGCAGAGGATTTATCAGGAAACAAATTCGCGACCGTATTTTTGGCAAGTTCACGCATTTCAAAGGCCGTACGGCGTACATACAAGATTATCTTGATTATCTTCCATAACATTCCATAATTCCAACTATTTATGGACTCTCGAAGTTACATAAAAACGGAATACCATTAACCCTAGAATACTACACCGATTTTTCTTTATGTTAATACTACAGCGTCGTAAATCTTACGACTTTTTAAAAATAATTTTTTACAAGGAAAAATATTTACTCAAAAGGGCTAAAAAAATCACATACCTCTCTTAACTATTAATGTACATTCCTATAACTTTTAATTACAAAGTTTGAAATATTTACTCAAGTTACACAAACATCTCCATGGTGTTCCCCAAAAACTGGCTTGCTGCAGTGGCTGCAATAAGTTGCAGTCATGCGCCTTTTTGGTTGGGGCACATGGCGCATATTGTACGTTTCTTTTCTATAGGGTTGATATTTTCTTGTGTTGGCGTCAATTTTAAAATTTGGTCAATTTGGTCCCGAAGTTCAGGTCTGCACAGTCGTAAATTTTACGTTCACGCTCAAATTGTGAAGCTATAATTAGCCAAAAGGGTTGTAAAAACGGATAAATATGTAGATTTACAAGAATTAGGAAGGTACAGCACCGTAAGTTATCCAATGTTTACAATATAGTGCAACAAAGTTCGCCCGTCGTAAATTTTACGACGGTGTAGTATTCTAGGGTTAAGACCAATAATCACTCTACATATAATAGTCCCTTACATAAAATATCAAAATTTTTCTCTAATTCATCTCAAATATAACTAATATCAATTGTATGTAAAGACTCATGGACGTTGAAGAACCAAATGACAATATAAAAATAACCAATAAACAAATTATAGCCTCACTAGATATTTTTTCATTATACACCAACATACCCACCGACCTAGCAATAGCAATTAAAAATAATTGGAAAATAATAGAAAAACAAACAAAAATACCATATAATGAATTTATAGATATAGTACACTCCTTACTTAATAATACCTTTTTTCAATTACAACAACCAAATTTATAAACAAACAAAATCTTGCTGTATTGCCAATTTAGTATTACAAGAACTAGAAAACAAATACATAACAAACAATAATAATATCAGATTCTACAACAGATATATAGACGACATCATAATAATAGCAGAAAACCAACACATACAAGAGATACTAGACACACTTAACAATTACCACGTAAAGACTAAAATTCGCCATAGAAAAACAAAAAAATACAAAAATTAACTTCCTTGACTTAACCCTAATCAGGATGGAAAACCACATAAGAACCATTTGGTACCAAAAACCTATCAAATCAAATAGATATATTAATTATAATTCTCATATTCTCTTACAATACAAAAAAAGTGTCAGTAATCATAAGTCTAACTAGTACACCGCACCTTTCACCAAGCTAATATAAACAAAATTATAACTATTCTTCAAAACAACAATTACTCCCTCCAATTTATAAAACTTCAAATAAAAAAGACCCTCCTAACATAACTAACTCACCAAAACAAAACAACAGTACACCAGAAACTATAAAAAACAATATAGTAACCCTCCCCTAGGTACATACAACCAGAAATCAAAACAGGCTTTAAAAAACAAAACACTCTAAAAAACACTCTTCTCCAAATAAAAAACTAAACATAGGTGCATTAAAAGACACCTCTAATATAATATATCAAATAAACTTTAATATATAGGGAAAACAAAACAAAACGTGAAAAAAAGAACCTCCCAACACAAAAACTCATTCAATTTAAAAAAAGATAAACCACACCTACCCAATACAGCACTTGCACATCACGCAACATCAAACACAACTTTGACTTCGAAAATTTTAAAATTTTACAAGAGACTCAATTCAAAAAAAGACTTTTATTGGAAGCCATTGAAATCAAAAGAAATACTACAGCGATTAACTTCAAAACGGACACAGAAAATCTTAACAATCAATACTACAATCTACTTTAAATTCCAGTTCAAAACTTTCTTCCAACAGAATTATAACCTCAAATTCTTAGTAACACATCTACCAAAAAAATTTGCATACTTTGATATTGAAATACAAGTGTTTTGTTTTGTTTTCACTCCATTTTATCTAACAGATCTGTAAGAATTATATTTATTATTATTAAATTTTAACTACAAAAATCCTCTCTATCTCCTAAAATTATACATTATTACACGTTGGCTGCCATGGGCATCACCAGTGAACCCATCATTTTATTCAAACTAGGCCACGGGCATAACCCGCGGTGATCCCGAACAGCATTACAGTAACATGTAAATATATTTTCGTGGCTTCGTAGGACTGCTTTCATACTTGGTACGTTGCTTGGTGGTAACCCAACGGCACGGCATATGGGGTACACCCTGGGGCTCTTATGGTGGCAGCCAACGTGTTATATCAAACTTATTTCTACTACAAATTTTTCTGTTTACAGCCTTGAAAAAGCCTTAGGTGTAACGTTGTCGAAATTTCCATAATACAGGGTATATCACGGAACCCGTTCATTAGAAGTTTCTGGAGTCCCTTACTACTTATGAATTTGAAACTGTCAGGTTAAGGATAACCTTCTTTTGTTCCAAAATATTGTCGATGTTGTACAACTTCCGGAAAGACCGGAAATCGCCATTCATCTTCTTATTTTAAATGGAACACCCTGTATATTATTGCAATTTTGGATTATACAATCGATTCTGCGTTAATCTGTATTAGATTATCCTATACCTATCTTCAACTGTTTTTGAGATATTATGATTTTTTTGAAAAATTTGCGCTTTGCGGAGGGATGTTTAATAGCCCACCTTTTGCTCTTCTTTGAACGCAAAACATTCATACTTTACAAACACGAAGTAAAACCGTAAGGGTTCACAAAATGCATTTGCAAACCTATCACAGATTATACAGGGCGTTCAAAATTAGTGGCAAATTTAAAAAACTTCAAACGCCAAAAACTCATTTTTTTCAAATCGAACACCCCGCATATTTTTACATATTTGGAAGGCGATTTAATTTACGCATCGATAAACTATAGGTATCCCTATACCTATCTTTAGCGGTTTTATAGTTATTAGCACTTTTTATCTAATATTGATTAAAACTGCACTTAAAACTTATGCGCATTTGAAAGTAGGCTATGAGTATGCGAAAATAAAATATGGTAATGAGGGTTGAGTGGAAGAACAGGTCTCTACTTTTTTTGTAGACACCTGAACTCACTCCTTTTGAGAACAAGTGTGCAGTTTTAACGTATTTTGAACAATCTTATGTAATTTAATAGTTTGCTCTCAATAAAAGGTATTATTATTATACTTCGGTTTTTATCGATACTTAGGCCAAGTCTGGTTAACTAACTGCACGGATCGGAATCAAGTAAGTATTATTATTATTATTATTATTATATTATTATTATTATTAGTATGATTAGACAAACGAATGTTTATCTGGATGTCATCCTCATTAAAGCAAACAGGTTGTAAACAGTAAACAATGTTATAAAATGGAACCAGTTAACGCTATTCCAATACTGATATTTTGAATTTATTCTATATCCATTTTATAGTCCTTTTTATTTGTTTGTTGTATTTAAATAAGATCATTAAATTCGTTTTGTAAAAGTAATTGTTTTTCCTGTTGTCATACTCACAGCCTACTTTCAAATGTGCATAAGTTTTAAGTGCAGTTTTAATCAATATTAGATAAAAAGTGTGAATAACTACAAAACCGCTAAAGATAGGTATAGGGATACCTATAGTTTATCGATGCGTAAATTAAATCGCCTTCCAAATATGTAAAAATATACGGGGTGTTCGATTTGAAAAAAATGACTTTTTGGTGTTTGAAGTTTTTTAACTTTGCCACTAATTTTGAACGCCCTGTATAATCTGTGATAGGTTTGCAAATGCATTTTATGAACCCTTATGGTTTTACTTCGTGTTTGTAAAGTATGAATGTTTTGCGTTCAAAGAAGAGCAAAAGGTGGGCTATTAAACATCCCTCCGCAAAGCGCAAATTTTTCAAAAAAATCATAATATCTCAAAAACAGTTGTAGATAGCTAAAGGATAATCTAATACAGATTAAAGCAGAATCGATTGTATAATCCAAAAATGCAATAATATACAGGGTGTTCCATTTAAAATAAGAAGATGAATGGCGATTTCCGGTTTTTCCGGAAGTTGTACAACATCGAAAATATTTTAGAACAAAAGAAGGCTATGGGTTATCCTTAACCTGAAAGTTTCAAATTCATAAGTAGTAAGGGACCCCAGAAACTTATAATGAACTTGTTCCGTGGTATACCCTGTATAAATATAACTATCTTATACTTATTAACATAAGAGAATTTTGTTAATAAACAAGTATTGGCAGCAATCACCCATTGAATCCTTCTATATTCGTGTATTGTGACCGAATTTGGATAAAACAAAAGGCGACTTTTCAATTTCAAAATTAAGAAATTACCAACTAAATCGACTAATGTTTGTTTAAAAGCGGCATAAAAAGTGCAAATTACAAAAAATTGTATAAAAACACGTTTCGTAATACCGTGAAGCACTCATTCTATAAAATAACTCGTGGCTACGCCACTCGTTTTTTAAACTTGAATTCCACCTTCAAGATTGGTCTTATGAAACTTGTTTTTTAATATGTTATACTACTAAGTCTTTGTAGTACGCCAATAAAACGTTTTCATTAATATTTGGGTCTGGTTTATTGGTAGCGTTGTGTATCTCGTAACTAACATAAGTAGGTACATAAGTAAATTTGTTATAAACACTGTGTTCAGTTGGTTCCTATGTGGATATTAGAAACTGTAACAAATACAAGGTCAGTTGAATTTAGGAAACACTACCCTGTTAACAAATATGTTTTTGTTATAATCGTTTTAAACGATTCTATGTAAGATAAATAATCAATTCTGTAGTACCTATCGTTTCGTAAAGTGAAGCTGAATAAACTATTTTAGCGAATATCTCAATTTAATGCAAAACAAATCAGTTCACTCGTGCAAAATTTGTTTTTCTTTCTAATTCTAAACGAATACTTTTGACGTCCAATGCATGTGATGTGTAAAATTGTTAAAGGACCTGAATTTATAAGAAATATATAGAAGTCATTTTGCGTAGTTACGTGAACAGAAACGACAATATTTATTTTCTTTCGCTTATAAATGTCCAATATAACGTCTGGTTACACCATAACTGTGCAATGATATATCGAGCTTTCGTAACTCTCCCAATATACGTTTATCAATGCTAGTTAGTGTCCACTGCAACTGCAGCTATTGAGATATCTTAGTGAGGAAGGATCAATATATTGCAACTATGTAGCATACTTCCTATCTTGTTATATCGTTTGATTGAAATTTATAGTTTGCCATTTACACACATCTAAGGAATAAAATTGTGGATTTCCTTTGAAGCTCTGCTTCAAGCACTATTGTTGTTTTTGCGTGATGATCAAGACGTGTACAATGTCAGTGTTGCATTATACATACAAAGATAATTTATCTCTAAACTTTATGATAATGTTTACTGGAAAACTATTTTGTATGGCCTTAGGGTTTCTGACAGGAAGCTAAAATTCTCAGTTCACATCACTTTCATATAATATGAAACGTTTTGGTCTAACAACCGGTAGCAAAAGTTTCACAATATTTATTGACGATCTTTGTTGTTCTGTACCTGTAAATTTCAAACGTAATGATTTTGTCGGATTCGTAACTTCATTTTATAAATCCCTGTCAAAGGGGCGAATTATTAATTCATTTTTAAAATCGCTTGCTTGTTATGTTTTTGTGCAATCACCCGAACTTTTGATGTGGAATTGAAATTATTCAACACTTGCTTTTTGTATGGGATACCGAATTTAAAAGGTAATCTTGTCACATTCCGGTATCGGTTTAAAACAAAAAGCATTTTTCAAAAATTATTTTCACCTAAACCTGCGTTGTCTCAATGTAGATATCGGCAACACGTCATTAAATGTTTGCTATAGACATTTATTCATTATTACATTTCATTTACTAATACCATGTTACGAAAATATATATCTTTTAGGAGTGCGGTGAGCACAAATTTTATTGTAAAGCAATTCGGGGAAATTATAATTTAAGTATAGATTTTAATTACGTAGTGAATTGAAACATTCAATGTAGAACACGTGTAGAACGCCTACCATCGTACCAATATTATATACTATTCGGATGTAATTACGAGGCATGGAAACTACCTGAACAAGAATAAAGCATGGTACTTATTCCATTTATAAAGCTAGTTTGATGCGATTGTGTGGGTTTAATCATAGTAAACCTTGTAGGGTTTCCATTACCATCACTACTAAACTCGCAGGGTATTTATCCAATTAGTAGTAACGAAAAAAAACCCAGAGATTATTACCTTCTATAAGAAGCAGGGGCGTAGCTATAGATAATTTTTGGAGGGGGTTCAGCATGAGAGTTCGTCAGGTCGAGTCAACTATCCCCAATTCAGTAATGAGAAAATGTACGGCTGACCATATGATTTAGGATTTAGTGCAGAATGTAAACTTATTTCGGGAGAGTTCATCCCCCCTCCCCCTATATACGCCATTGATAAGGAGGGATAGATACCGTAGATAAACTTTGCAACACGTAGGCATTCCGTTTCCACTTCAAAGACTATCATGAGAACGTCTGAAAGATGCATAATGTGCCTAATGTAACTCAAAAATAACATTTTTATACTATGTACTTTATTTTCATGTTTATGAACTATTGGTACATGTATGTTCGAAGTGACAATGCGCTTGTGAAATATCACACTGAACTTTTTACATTTAACTGCTGTTACTTTCATCTAGTTATGATAAATTACTGATATATCTATGAATAAAACCTTTTGCATCCCTTCAAACTAATAGTAGATTTTATAGAGGGGTGCTGTGAGCATCCCGCCTACCTACTAGCGTTACATGAAACCACCTACTTAGTTAAAGGGTAATGAAATTTTAACTCTGCTGTACTACTATATAAGTTCCACGTTCGTACCCGTACCCAATTGCTTACTTGTTCTTCCTGACTCAACTGTTGCAGTTCCCTAAGGGTCGTATGGTGGCTCACCTCTAATAATGCTAATTATGTATTCTTACATATGTATTACATGTATTACATTTTTTGCAATCTTTAGTGAAATGTGAAGTGCATACCATCTTATTGTCTAGAAAAAAGAAAACGACGCGACGCCGACGTACCGATACGTAACAAAGTCTCAGATGAAGGGCTTTGCACTTATTCTGATTCAAGTGCAATCTTTTATTCGTTATTAATCTATACATATAATAAAACTCTACCTCGTTAAATAATTTGAGGCTTTTGCGGTTCCCCGAACTGCCAAGATAACTATTTTTCGGCTTTTACCGCGTCGTTATATGTGTTCCGCAGCCTGAGTTAAAAAGCTTGCATTGGCTTTTATCGAGTGCGCTGTTTAGGCTAGTTTTCCAGGCCTGACTACTGATTGTGAAACCAAAAGTTCTAACGTTTCTCAAGGCATTGCAAATTGCATCTTCAGAGTGATCTAACCTAGTCTCAACAGCTCACCACCATCGGGAGCTAAGAGGATGGATAATCATCACAAAAATCTTTGTTTTGGCTCGCAAGGTGAAAGGCAAGGCAAGCGCCTTTCAACGCAGGCTGTGAAACAAATATAACCAAACGGTATAAGCTGAAAACTAATTATCTTGACAGTTCTAACTGATTAATTCTGTACAAAGAATATGTATTGAAAATAATTATTGCTACCTACTAGAAAAGGGATATAGATAACAAGATAACAAAAATGCTGGTAGATATATATAAAGGTACATTTATTATGAGCAATAACCTAAAATTTAATTATACAATTATTTAGGAAATGATAAGTAAGGCACACTATATTACCGACGAAATTAAATATTAGTTTGGTAAGGTCTCAACGAGGGCGCGCCAACTTGGTGTGAAATACAGTGACTGTATTACAAACAGTGACGACAAGCGTGGTCTCGATTTTGATTGGCTGTGGTATATTTTGCATCTTAATGGCGGCCTGACTGTTTACCTTTGATCAGCGTGTGATTTTTATCTTGATTTAGAACGTTGCTAGGATACCACCGTTGAGTTCATATAAACCCGCCCACAATTTTGCCTCTTAATGGCGGATAATCGCCGCTTGTCGTCACTGTTTGTAATAAAGTCACTGTAGTGTGAAATAAAGTCACTAAATATTCTAAAGTACCGCAACCTTATGTTCCAATGAGTTAGAGAGAGAAAGCTAATTTTAACCCCAAAATGGCGGAAAAATGACATCTGTGTTTGACATACGATGAAAATTAGTATTTTACTCTTAGACCATTGGTCTAAAATTTTACTATTACTAAGTTTGACGTTTGACCCTTGGTTTGAAACGCGGCAATTTGAAAAACATCATAAACTTGTAGTTTTCCCATAGACAGGCTCGTCTTCTTATTCTTACACACTACTTGCTGTATTTTTTAGTTATCCTTTTCTGTGATTTAAATAACGATTCTAAATGAAGTATTAACACGACAAAATAAAATGTCAATTTTAAAAACGTATGTTAGGTTCGTGTGGCAAAGTTCCAAATTTTTTATCTTTCAATTAAACTGTACCTTTTAATAACAATGACAACTAATTTTTAAGAAATATATTGATAAGTATCTAATGTTAGTTTAGTTTTTAAGAAACACTTCATAAAGTCATTAAATTTTCTAGCGACTAGGTCTTCAATATTTGAAATTGCCGCCAAAATTTTAACCCCAAAATGGCGAACGTTGCGGTACTTTAGAATATTTAGTGACTTTAGTGTGAAATAGAGTCCCTATATAGATAGAGTACCGCAATTGGTTTGGGCGTTACTTTGGAGCTAAAATGGCGGCTGCATATTATGGTTGTCTTGTCAGGGATCAGCTGTTGTCAGTTGTCAGCTGTCAGTTGTAATAATTTTTCTATCACACCAATACCTTTTCTTCAATTCAAATTTCCCGCCCTTTTCTGGAGTCAAAATGGCGTCAATTGCGGTACTCTCTCTATATAGGGACTCTAGTGTGAAAAGTGTGAAATACAGTGACTTCATACTGACAGTGTGGCCATGAGCGCCATGTTTCCTCCAGATTTGAATGTATGAATGTAGCAGCATTATGGACTATGGTGAAAATAAAAAATCGAATATTTCGGATGATAACCCATGTTATTGAAAGAATGCAACATTTCATGTTGTAAATTCCAATTTGAAGCAAAATGACGAAAAACATGTGCAAAAATCATCCTTGTCCATGTGTTTTGTTGCGCCCTTGGTTGTCATTAGCAAGTTAGCAACGTGTATACATGATAACGTTCGAAGTGAATGACTTTTCTATACGTACAACCAAAGATAATATGTTTACATACAGAATTGGAGGAAACATGGCGCAGCCAATAGAAAACATGACCACCCTATAGCCAGTTGTTTCAGGGCTGACTTCTTAACCGGGCGATCGATGGTTCGAGTCCTACTTGAAGTAGAAGCCTTTTTCAGCATCACTGATCTCCTCCGAGTCTACACGTCCTGGGGAAGGAACCACCGGAGCACATGGAGCCCTGCAGGCGCTGCGGACTGGGAAATAGTCCCTCGGAACAGTTAGGGCTCTGGGGTGGGGCAGGTCACCCCCTTTCCTACTGTTCTGGGGCACATTACAAAACAATAATGAGCCAATATTGCATCAATATTTTCCTCAATATTGAAATAATATCGGTTAGTATGTAGCCAATATGTAAAATTGTTCACATTTCAATGTTGTAACAATATTGTACATTAATATTCTACCAATATATTTACAATGAAACGCCAATATTACACCAATTTTTATGTTATATTGAAGGGTTATTAAATTCCAATTTATTATACACGAAAAAAGAAATTAGTTAACGCAAGATTTTAACAATTTCGATTATACACAAAAAAAGATTATACAAAAAAAAAGATATTAACTAATATTCCAAGACCACCAAAAAAAAATTTATTCTATCGCCCAAGACTCAAACCTGTCACTCAATGGAAAAGAACCAAAAAAATCCAATTACACCACAACAACTGAATAAAAAAATAATAATAGGCCAAGACAACTTGACATCAAGCAACATCCATAAAACAAACATTATGAGCAAAACATCAACAAAAGAAAACAACAAATAAATTGGCATTGAATAACCCTTCAATATAACATAAAAACACACATATGCCGTTCTATCCACATCAGAATTGCACCAATATTAAATGCTACATGGGACTTAATAAAGGTATATAGATACATTTAATCACTAACTCCGTTTGACAATCATTTTATGACAGATGGTCTCAAGGGAAGTAAAGCAAGACTAGGAATAAAGAAGTAAAATATTTTTTTCGGCCTCCGTCATAGAAAAACTGATTTTCCATTCGCCTAAATCGTCTTGAAAATTACATTTTCCTCTCTTGGCAAGAAAATGAAACAGGGAATTTGACAGATCTTGGCATGGTACCAGTGACTCACCGACGCTGATGCTAATTGCTGAAGAGGAGCTGCATTGAAATACGAGGCACTTTGTGCCGAGTATTTTAAAGCTCCGCTATTTTCCTGACGTGTTTTGTATTAAATTTTTCCGGAAATCGCAAAAAAAGACGAAATTTACAAATTTTAGAAATTTTTTTTACAAATTCCACAAAAATCAAGTTTGTCAATTTTATTTGTAACTATAGTTAGAAACTATATTTTGTGTCATGTAAAGTCTTAACACTACTAGTCCGGAAAATTCAATTTTCCTCCGCGTAAATAAGCAGGAAAATGTTTCCAAGACGATTTCCGGGAAAAAAATTTGTCGAATGAAAAAGATTTGTGCATTATTGTTTTGCAAGTGTGCTCGCACTTCGCTTGCAAAGTGCATTTTCCAGTTTTGGTGATACAAATAACTATTACACATTTTGTTGTGAAAATACCTCACGTTTTTCAAGTAGTTGCGGCATGCTAAATGTTTGGTTACAAACCTCGTATCCGCATAATATGACATTTAAGCGTATTTTCAATAATTTAGTGTTGTTACTATAGTTTACTATGTCCACCGTTTATCTGTGAGAAAGAGGTATCTATTGGCAATATTACATTCTCAATATTTTACATAAATTTTGTAGAGGTATAAATTGTTCTCCTTAATTTCGTTCTAACCCTCACTTACTTCGTTATCGTCACTCATGCTTGCGTCAGATGCTACAAACTAATTAAGGAACTTGTTTTCCTTAATAATGACAACTAAACTATTGGGTTTTCTCCAGTCTGCTTGACTTGTTCCATTTACAATTGCTTAGTGATGAGAGCGAGCGAATGTTACAATTTAAATATTTTGGATAATTTAATTTATTGGTATTAACGTAACAAATCGTAAAAGGAAATATAGTGGAGTTAACTTTAAAAAAACTTCCCTCCGCAAACATTGGCTGTTAAAATTAATTTTGCTAGATCAAGCCGCAATCGGTGATTTCAATTTAGAACAAAGCAAACACTTTTTAAATTTCGCAAGCTTTAATTAAATCTGTTACATGCCTGGTTGTGAACAACTGCAAATATTGTAACTTAAAGTTTTGGTGAAAACCGCAAGAGGGTCAACAGTTCTGGACAGCAGTGTAATTGGATAGTTTCTAAAATTGAATGTTTTTAATAAAGCTACACATCGAATAGCGTTATTTCCGATAAATTGAATTTTATTTAAGTGATTCATTGATATCAACTGTAAAGACTATCAATTAATTTCCATTTTGTATTCGTTCGTGTTTGAAAAGTTTGATGCCGTTTAAAAAATTTGCAATTACTATGTTCAACACATTAATCATGAGTCGGTCGAAGTTAATTGGAAATGCTGGCTGCGCATTTCGTTTAGTATCGAATGGATGCTGTAGATTGTAAAAAAAAATATTACTTGTATGATTGCTTTACAGTAATTAAGCCAAAAATTTGAAGTATTGCGTTTTTTGATTCCTATGAAATGTAAAATGTTATAAACTCAAATGTTTGCTTTGTATATTAATGTATAGGTACTTTTATATTTTATCGCTTACATATTATACAATAATGGCTCAATTATGCTCAGATAATGTCAAAGGACTGTAAATTAATAGTATATTATACAAAAAGTTTATAATGTTGGTATTTATTGCACGAGAGAATGTTTAACGTACGAGCGAGCGTAGCGAGCGAGTCACGCTAAATTTCCCGAATGCAATTAACACCAAGATTATAACGAGTTGTATACGCTATTTTTTTATGCTATCATAAATTTGAAAAATTTTATTTTTAAACAGGCTACTTGTATGAATGTTGAATGTGATGTGATGACGATATCGTTTCGTTGGATACGATTGTTGCTATGATTCGTGTGTAAATACCGCATATGTCAGATGAGGTAAAGATCACGTCGTTGTTTCTATGGTAGTGTTATTGCACGGGTGTAATAAAACTGGAAATTATGAACGATTTCTAGTTATCAAAAGAGCCGCTTATGATGCTAGCATAAAAAAATGTAATGCACGATGACATCAATTATTATTTGGTATTGCCTTATCAAGTTAGTGTACGACAGTACGGTACGTTTTCTATACGTAGTGAGTTCATTGTGAGCATTTCGACTTACTTTTTGGACTGATGTGAAAATTGATTAACAAAATGGCCAAAAACAGCGTAATGGTTTTATCTTTGTTATCCCATGTTTTTTTAGCCTAAGTAGTAAGTAGTAATGAATTTACGTAGCGATTTGAATTCGACGTTTTTGGTTACGTTTTCGTTAGCCATCCACGGAATTCAGGAGCTTGGAATAAAAAATGATAATCGCAACACATAATTTGCTATACTGTCAACTATTTGACGATGAATTATTATAAAACCTCGTCAGCACGAATTTGTCGTATGTTACCAGTGACCAGGTTAAATAATCTCGTTATGCCCAAAGTTGGTTTATTTTATCCAAAATAGTTTCCTTCCGCTTCGATACACTGATTTGAACGACTTAATAGCATTTCAAATGAGGATTTTAGGTCGTTGGCTCTGAGAATGTTGGTACGCGTCTTTTGGATGGCGGCAACGTCAGCATAGCGCATGCCCTTTGTTGGCAAATGTTCCGAACAGATTGCACAGTTGCACGGAACCAGATCAGGCGAATATGGGGAATGGTTGACCAATATAATGCGATTTTGGTCAAAAAATCGGTGATGCCCATGTAGCACCGTTTATTGGTGTTAGCTTGGCGGAATATTGGCGCAATATAGACACATTGGGGCAATATTGTCGAACTGCAGCGAATATATTTTTGTAATATTATACAAATATTGGAAATGCAATATTTAGTCAATATAAGAACAATATTTGCAATATTTAGTAAATATTGCTATTTAATGTAAATTCAAATATTGTACACCAAATTGCGTGTACAATATTACTAAATATTGAAAATCTATATTTAAGAAATATAACATACATAATTGTAATATTTAGTAAAAATATTGCTATTTATGTAAATTCAAATATTGTACACACAATAATGTACCAATATATTGTGTGTACAATATTACTAAATATTGAAAATCGATATTTAAGCAATATAACATAAATGTTTACAATATTTAGTAAATATTACTATACACTATAAAGTCAATATTATTATTTATTAATAACAACAATACTGTGTTTTCAATATTACTGGATATTTAAAATGATATATTTAGGCAACATGAAAAAAATGTTCACAAATAATAACGTTATGATACTTTCTCAAAATCCGCCGAATGTTAGTTTTCGTCGATTTAGAGATAAAAATAATCTGACGTTCTCCCGTGTGATCGATGGTTCGAGTCCTACTTGAAGCAAAAGCTTTTTTCGGCATCACCGACCTCCTTAGAGTCTGCACGAAGTGAATGGGGTCCCTGGGGAAGTAGCCACCGAACCACATAGAGTCCTGCAGGCGCTTCGCACTGGGAAATAGTCCCTCGGAGCTGTTAGGGCTCTCTAGTGGCTCACACTCTTTCTTACTATTATAGGACACATTACAAATCAATAATGGGCCAATATTGTATAAATATTTTCCGCAATATTGAAAAGAATATCGGTTAGTTATACCAAAGACTATCCGATAGTCTTTGGTAATATTTAACCAATATGTAAAATTGTTCACATTTCGATGTTGGGGCAATATTGTACATTAACATTCTACCAACATATTTGCAATGAAATCTCAATATTATATATATATATATAATCAGTCCCTTTTACCGTGAGGTGTCGGGCTTCTTTACTCACTGCACTATCGATAACTTTTCACGCACTAAATTTCTTCTTCCACTCTTTTTTATTGAGTGCTAACACTTTCGCTTCATTCCAGTTTGTATTCCTCTTTTCCAATAATTTTCTAATAACATCGTTCCAGGTTTCTCTGGGTCTTCCTCTAGCTCTTCTGTTTATTGTTTTCGTTTCCCAAATTTTCTTAACTTGCCTATTTTTGTCCAATCTTTGTAGGTGACCCCACCATCCCAATTGTTTATCTTCTATGGCTTCCAGTATCGTTTTGACGTTTAATTCTTCCCTCACTGCCAAGTTTCTTACTCTATCTCTTCTCGTGATTCCTTTAACCGCTCTTAAAAACTTCATCTCGATTGCTTGTATCCGACCTTTCATGCGTTCTGATAATATCCATGTCTCGCAGCCAAATGTCAGGATGGGCTGGAAGATGGTCTTATAGACCAGCATTTTCGTTTTCCTGCTTATCTCCTTCTTTCTAATAATAGGTGTACACATACTATGATATGTTTTGAGTGCTTTCTCCATTCGTTCATTAATATCTTTATCTTGATTGCCTTGACTGTCTATTATGATGCCTAGATACTTAAATTCTTTCACTTGTTCTACTGTCGCATTATCCAATTGTATGTTTATTCTTTTGTCTTTATCATTCGTTATAACCATTACCTTTGTTTTGCTAGTATTTATTTTCAGTCTGTAAGATTGTAACGTTTCCTTCCATACACTTAGGTTGTTTTGTAGGCCCGTTTCTGTGTTTGCCATTATTACCACATCATCTGCAAAAGCGCATTCTGTTAAGCTAACCTTTTGTAAATTGTTATACCCTACTACGAGTCCTTTTGTTTTTGCTGCTGTTAGTTTAATTATCTCATCCATTAGTATCACAAAAAGTATAGGGCTCAATACTCCGCCTTGTTTTAAACCATCCTTCGTGACGAATGTTCCGGACTGCTGGTTGTGTATTCTGATGTAGTTACTGTTTTGCTTATACAGGCTTTTTATTCCATTTATTAGCTTTGTATTAACATTCCTTTGTTGAAGGATTTCCAAATCTTCTTTCTAGGCGCTCTATCAAAAGCACTCTCTAGGTCAATGAATGCTATGTACGCTTCTTTCCTCTGCCTTAGTATTTGTCGATGATCTGTTTCATGGTGAAAATATGGTCCTGGATGCCATAACCTTTTCTAAATCCACTTTGTGATATGCTTAATTGTGGTTCTATACTTGTTCTTAACCTGTTTCCTAGCACCTTCTCATATATCTTTGCTGCCGTACTTAGCAGTGTTATTCCTCGGTAGTTCTGGCACATTTTTTTATCGCCCTTCTTATATATGGGTATGATAACCCCTATTTCCCAGTCTTTCGGTATTTCTTCTTTTTCCCACGCCTTATTACATATTTGGTACAGTAGGTATATTCCGTTTTCCCCCAGCTGCCTAATCATATCTGGTGTTACTCCATCGTGGCCAGCAGCTTTCCCGATTCTTACTTCTTTTATTGCCTCTTTAATCTCTTCTAAGGTGAGTGTTTGAGTTGGTACATCATCTATAACATTTGTTACTTGTTCCTCTTCATCTTTTAGTTCTACCGGATTGAGTAAGTTGCTAAAGTGTTCTTTCCATCTTTCCATTACTGATTCCTCATCTTGCAACAATATCCCCTCTTTACTTTTGACATTTGATGTGTGGTTCGCCTTTCCGTTTCGTATTGTCTTTACTGCTTTATAAAATAATTTACGATTTCCTTTATTTGACTCTTCAATTCGTTTTCCGAAGTTATCCCACGATTCCCGTTGGCTTCTAAGACTATATTTTTGACTTTTACCCTGTGCTCTTTGTACACTCTGTAGCTTTCCTCATTTTTGTTGTTTAAGTACTGTTTCCATGCTTGTTTCTTTAATTTGACTTCCATTTTGATTTGGTCATTCCACCAAGACGTTTGCTTTTATTTGTGTTAGTTGAGATTGTGCCGCATGTTTGTGTAGCTGCTATTCGATTACTATTTGTTTAAATAGTTGCCATGTATCTTCCACGTTCTTATGTTCAATATCATTTTGTATCTTTGCTATTTCTTTTTCACATACTCTTGATATCTATTTGCTGTTTCTTCTTCTCTTAGTTTATATGTTTTTACACTGTCATTTCTATTTTGCATATTTCCCTCCTTGGCCTTCTTAAACGGTAGGCTAGTTGTTTTCTTAATCTTTGCTATAACCAGGTAATGGTCACTAAATATTTCAGCACTCCTTTGTACTCTGACATCTGTTACTGTTCTTCTGTTGCTCCGTTGTACGAGCACATAATCAAGTATTGATTTTTCGTTTCTGCTTTCGGCCACTCTGGTAAATTTATGTATATTTGCATGTTCATAAAACGTGTTTGCTATTATTAAATCATTCATTACACAATAGTCTATCATACGTGTTCCGTTGCTATTGCATATAGGTTCTCCATGTTTCCCAATTACATTTGTGTTCGTGTCATTTTTATTACCCACTCTACTGTTAAAGTCACCCATTACAAAAATTTTTCCTCTACATGCTTCAGTAACTAGATTTAATTGATTCCAAAATTGTTCCTGCTACTCACCAGTTCATCTTCATTGGGTCCATATACTACTACGACGCTCATTCTTTCTCCATTGCTTTCTTCAAATTCTATTGTTAGTATTCTTTCTGTAGTTCCTCTCCAGCTGCTAACACTGTTTACCAGACGTTTACTTATGATACAACCAACCCCTGCTGCTGCTCGCTTATCATGTGGTACCCCACTATATATTAGAACATGACCATTGTTTAGTGCTACTTCACCTTCTCCTTTTTTCTTTGTCTCAGTTATCGCTAATATGTCAAGTCCCGTTCTTTCAAACTCTTCTACTAATTCTAATTCCTTCCTTGCCAGGCTTCTAACATTCCACGTTCCTATTTCCAAGTTTCGTTTTTCTTAGCTGTCTTCTTGTTTATCACTTCTTCAACTACATTATTATTTTTACTCATATCCATTTCCATTGCCTTATTAGTCGTCTTTTCTTGTCCGTCCTTGGGTTTAAGTCTTAGTTTTTGGAGTTATGCATTCAAGGTTTTCTGTAGTTTGGTTCCATTTCCATACTTCCCCGTTTGTTATAACCTTACTATAACCAATTTTCACAGTCTTGCCCATGCTTTTTTCCTCTGCAGCTTTCTGTCTTATCTGTTTCTGTTTCTCTCTCTCTTTCTGCGTTAGATCATCATTTATGTAGATTCTTTCATTTGTTGTACCTCTGAGCTTAACTTTCTTTTCCATAACCTTTCCTTTATCCTCCTCATTACGTAGTTTCACTACGCAGCTTTTTTGCCCGATTTTGTACGCGCTTTTGACCTTGATTTCTACCTCTAGCTTGTCTTTCAAAAATTTTTCATTACCGCTACTAATGTTGTTTCTTCGGCATCCATTGTTAGCCCACTTACTACTATATTATTTTTCCTTTTCTCCTTCTCAATCCATTCCAGCTTGTGCTTAATTGACGTCACCTCTAGTTTAATATCCTTATTTCTTGTCTAATCTTTGCATTTTCTTCCCACAAGTTAGCATTTTCAGTACGTAATCTATCCATATCTTCACTGTACCGCTTTTGTTCGTTCCTTACTTGAACTAGCTCGCTTTTAAGTTCCTGCATCATTTCCAGTATTAGGTCTAGTTTATCTTCGCTCTTTGGTGACTTGCTTGTTGTTCTTGACGTTTTTTTCGGTTTACCAAGGTCTTGTTCGGCTTGAGGTTTTCTTTTTTTCCCGCTTTCGTCCGTGAGTATTCGTCAGCTTCCGTGTCCATTACGTCGTTATCGTTCTTGACTAAATTGAATACTTGTCTACTCATTCCTCGCCTACGTGTATACAACTTCTTATACATATAATTGTATGGTGTGTTGCCTATCTTATTTCGCGCGAAAACCTTTCCTACGGTTAATTCTTATCTCGTATCAGTATGTACACACATTTATTTAGGTTAGAACACAATTTACTAATTTATTAGTTTTTCCACTAACCTGTTTATCTCCACTCTTATCTTTAATCCCTACTGTTCATTTATTATTTCCACAAGTGTCCCACAAAAATTTGCGGAATAATGTACTCGAAAACACCCAAGAATTGAATTTAAATTCGGAGCAGATTATTCCACTGTTTACACCACTTAACGAAAGATATTATCTTAATAATAATATCTCAATATTATACCAATATTAAATGCTACATGGGTGAGTGTTGATCGATAAGACGGCGCATTATCGTGCAAAAAACGCCAATTTCCTGACGATATTCTGGCCGACAAATACGATGCAACAGCCTCCTCAAAATACCAAGATAAAATGGCGCGTTAACCTTTGTGCCCGGTGGAACTCACGATGAACAATATCCTTTGAAGCGTAAAAACAAATGAGCATTGTCTTCGCTTTTGACTTTTCAAATGAGATTTTTGGCCGCCATTCGGAACTTTGACGCTTTGTTTCCAGCTCGTATTGGAAACACCACGTTTCGTCACCAGTAATAATATTGTAAAGGAAGTTTTCGTACTTTTTGACCTCTTTAACGATGTCCTTCTAATGTTGGATTCTGAGCAATTTTTGGTCGTTAGTTAACTTGTGCGGCACAAAGTGAGCACACACCTTCCGATAACTCAAATGATCGGTCAAAATGCGATGGATCGAATCTTTGAACATTCTCAATTCAATTTCCATAAAACCCAGCGTTGATTTGGTGAACTTTGAGAAAATCGCCGATGTTCTCTGGCGGAAATAACGAATTTCGGCTGGCCGACATGAGGGGTCCTCATTGATGTCTTCACGACCGTTTTTAAAGCGCGTATACCACTCATGAACCCTGCCATAAACTTGTTGCATCAATTGAAACGTTTCGATAAACGTTTTACAGAGTTTGAAACAACACTTAATATTGGCTCTTTGTTCGATGCTCAATTTTGTACAGATAAAAAACACACTTGAGACGTTATAACTCCTCTTCCAGTGTGACCAACTGTCATGAAATTTTTACTAGAAGTCGGTAAGGGATGTACCATTCGAATACCTATGGCCACATATAGGCGCCACTAGATCAACAAGAACTGAAAGGAAGACATCGAAGTAGGTAATGGCTCGATTATAAAATTTAGCGTTTCGTATTATAGCACCCTTCAGGCACTACAGGGCGTGAATATCAAGACTATTTCTGTTTGCAAAACTTACCTACTTGTAACTGAAGAAGTATGGGTAGTAGCATCTTTTTGGTTTTCTTCATTTTAGATTTGCAAATGGTTGGAAATTAGTTGCACATTCGTTGATTTGCGGTTTGTTAATTTCGAACTTACTTTTTATAGCCATATTTTATTATTCACAATTCTGTGATGGTTATAATCTTATAATGATAACAAATGTGAGCTTAAATTACGAATGATTACTATAATAACAATTTTAAAGCTGGTGTCATAAATAATTGCAAAATTTAATATATTTCAAAACGTAAGTGTACCAATTTGTTACATTTCTTTGTATAGGAGTCATACAGAGCCCTTAATTTTATGAAAAAACTTCTTAAAGGTTAACGAAGGGGGCCTACTAAAAATTTCGATTTCACGGTTCATATACCGGTGCATAAATAAAAATAGGTGTGTACGAAAAAGCTTTGAATTTGTGTTAGCGAGTTAGTGTTATATTTTTAAACTGGTTTATACAATATTTTGGCTAAAAAAAGGGTTTGTAGTATAATACACTCTTCAGTATTACATTTTTACTTAATTTTGAATTATTCTTTATACCTACATTTTGACGGTTTAAGTCACAAGAAATTAATTGTTAACGGGCTTTAAATGAGCTCCAATAAGACCAAAACTATGCGTAGTCTTTGGGATAACACACTGGACGTGGTGAATAAGGCTTAAACACCAACTGTGGAAATGAGTATTTTCTACATTCGGTTATTAATTAATAACTTTATTTTTTCTTTGAGTAGATGATCATCATAGCAACACTGTCTACTTCAATCTCTAGAGCGGACAAGAGAACCCTCTTCACTGACCATTTTATAAAAATAGCTTTTTATTTAATTAAAAAGTTCATAAATTATATTATACAATACATGACGTGTAACCCCGTTTAAATATTTAGAGCTTATAAAGCCATTTTATAACCATTTTAAAATTTAAATGTGCACTAATATAATTAAAAATTAAAATGGCTTCATATATACAATCGTTATAAAAATACTCACATTTTTATAAATTACGTTTGTGTTTGCATCATTTTGCCCACATGGAATTATAAAAGACATTAAGTTGTTTGTGTTATTTTGTTTAATCACATTATTTACTAATACTGCACTCTGTGATAATTAGTTGATTACTATACTTACGATCAGTTCCAACTTATAGATAGTACTCCGCTTATAAGGCAATAATGTGTTGCCAAACGGTATACGTTTTGGGATTATTGAAGAGTTTTTAAGTACTCTAGAAAACCATTAAATTGATAAAACACATTTACATGAAAAACGCACATTTAGTCCATAGGAGTTCATGTTGCATCTGGACCTTGAATCGCCCTCTGGATTCTGGATTCTTGATTACAATGGGAGGGTGGTCAGAAAAGAAAAAATGGTTGTAATGCCGCATATGAGCCAGAAAGGATAATTTTTGCTACTAGATGAAACCAAATAAACAAATGTGAGACCAAGGTCAGTCTATGTTCCATAACTGCCAATGTTACCTCAAAAATTCATGTTTTTTCTATGTAACATTCAATCGAAACTCGGATTAATGTACATTAGTGGCGCTATTTCTTGACGAAATACTTTAGATAAGGTATGAGGAAAAATAGCATAAATCATCATCAATTACTATTTTATAAAAATCGTTCCTGCCGTAAAGTAATTTAGGGAAAGAGTATTGTTAGAAGTAATAGTAACCTTATACGTGGCTTGGAGGTAAAATTTGAACGTAATTACAAGATGTACGTAACCAAATCTCAACTTCAATTAAACCGAAGTTATGCGAACTTTATATATTTAAGTTAGTATCTCATTCTTATTACAAAGTTTCGCATACGATACGATACTGCCAACTTTAATAAAGTGGGCTTTTACTACAGTTCAAGAATATTAACGTATACTAATGTTTAACCAGAAGTGTGCGTTACAAAGTCGTCACTAAGACACTAACTCAATATTACCGTTGAGTGATTATTCAATGATATTATTTATAAAGTTTTAACAATATTTCGACTGAAAACAGACAACTTCGACCCACTACCACAGTACATGTTAAGGCATTATTTAAATGATACACATATACCCTCAATATAAGTTTAGAGTTGTTACCAATTTTTTTCAAAATATACGGCTATTTTGAAATTATGATCCCTGCCTTCCCTATGTTATAATATAAATTATAGTAATTCTTGTTTCAATGCTATGATTTATGATCAAAGATAAAGCTCTAATGTCGTTTTCATTTCAAATATACAACGGTTGGTATTTTATCAAATTTCAATTGACTTTAGTTAAAGTCGATAGTAATCAATAAAGTTAAGGATGCTTTGGCGTGCTTCCGCTTTGTCTCACTTTTTGATTTTCACATCGGAACTAAGTAAATTAGAAATAACAACAATGACAATGCCATTTTAAAGCATCAGTTATGTTTTTTTCTTTGAAAACTAATTTAAAAAAATCAACAATGGAATTTTGCAGTACATGGAAATTATTCTAGTTTGAGGCTAAATTGCTTACAAATAGGATAAGTTTAAACATCTAAGTCATATAAAGAAACTCATATTTGAATTGGTATTCTAACGAGAAATAATTATAACGAAGTGTGAAAATATTTTAGGGTATTTACATAACAAGTTTCATGCAATAAGGTTTGCGCTGTATGTAGATAGAGCGTTGAGAAGGTTGTACCTTTCTCTGTGGAATTATAATACCCCAACGTGCAGCTTAGAACTATATATAACTAATTTGTGTAATTGCACGTCCGAAGTTATAAGTTTTAATATGGAATTATATCCCTGTGTATTGTCTTCACATTTAACTCAAAAGCTACAGTGAGGCATGGTTGTTAAAAACGGCAAAGGTTTAATTCACAAAAAGCTTGTCAACAACTTTGAATTTCATAATAAACTTTTTGAATATATATTCTAAACTGAGAGTGCAGTTATTTACTAATTACTTGCATGAAGGCTGCACACATAAGCAATTTCTACTTTCAGTAACAACAACATAAACTATATTTTTATTGATTTTTACTCTCTGCAATCGATTTACATTATGAATGATTTATTGTTTGTCAGTAAGATATTGTAGATCAGTAGTTGATATCGTCGAATATTTTTGGCTTATAATGTATAATTAAAGTTACCTAATCAGTTGTGATGTAGCATGTGGTCACAGAAGAAATACCTACGGATGCAGAAGGCGACACTTACGGCGGTTTCTTTGATGTTTGATGCGCTAGATTGCCATCTTAAAGCAAGTATTTGGGCGGTGCTGTTATTAAAATATCCAATATATAAAATAAAATATACAACTTGTTTATAATGTGTTATATTAGTAACTTTTACGCCACATTCGGCGGTTTCTGTGATGTTTACAACCTCCTTTTAGTTCATTTTAGTGTGACGGCCATCTTAAAAGAAAGTGTTTTCGTATTACAAATTGGTATATGCGAAAACGGGTAAGTGTTCCTTCTGCATCCGTAGGTATTTCTTCTGTGATGTGGTTATTGTCGAATGAGACAAGTTTGTCAAAAATTCATCGAAAAACATGTAAAAACTAGCCACATCATGTATGCTACCTATACTCGTTCCCCCAACAGATATAATAAAGCGCCTCCAAATAAATTTTGACCAATGTAAGCAGCGACCAGTTTTACACCAGCAAAATTATAAATACGTACAGATGTCAAATTCATTTACGCAACTACAAACAATTTGAAATTCAAGTGATGCTTATGTTACGGGTTTCGAAAAACTCGACCAATAAAAAAGTTGCATTTAAATGTGGCGGTTAATTTTTGGGGAGGAGCTTTACTATATCTGTTGGGGGAACAGAGGTAATTACATATAATATAATCTAATAAGATGCAAATCTGACATAGTTACAAAAAAATTTACAAAATCGCAAAAAATCCCAACTATGGGGTCTCCTACGTCCCCAGATCCCCAAATGGGGTATTTATTATCCAAATCCTTTTAGCTGTTATCAGATCCATTCGTACCGACTTACTTATCGAAGGTCCACCTCCATTGCTATCCAGTCCATTTATATCCAACTGCGCATCTTCTCTTGCTCTCCTAGAATCCCTGAATTTCCAATTGCTTCCAATCTGTAAGCAGGTTGACGATATCCCATTGTCCTTTCATACCTTGAATCCACAATTTCGGTAGCAACTCGTCATGTACAAAATTTCATTAGTTTTTCTTCCATGACTTTCCATTTCGTTTCTGCGTCCTTCCAATAAATCCTTTCACGCCAGATATGTCCCTGAGAGTTTTCATCTGATCCCCGAGTCTAAACTACGAAGTCACATCATTCCCGTCCTGTGATGTTCAGTTGCATGCAAATGCCTATACCTCACTACATTGAGTGATGAAAGTGTCATTTTCATAAGCGATGTTGGAAAAAATGTATTTTCTCCCAATTTCTTTGTTATTTTTTCGGAAAAATCGATCTTTTCAGTTTTGACCCTAGAATCGCAAATGGTGGCTCATTTGGGAGACAAATCAATAAGAAAGAATATAGTGCCATCCAAAATTAATTTTAAAGTCCTAAAACTGAAGAAATTGCTGGCCTCATGTTGCCTCATTTTCTTCTAATTAACTAATTAATTACTAACTTCCAAGGACTTATTTTCGATTTTCGATGGCACTATGTTAGTTTTTATAAAATTATCTTCAAAATGCGCCCTTACTTATGATTCTAGGTTCAAAATTGTAGGAGGAAGATCGATTTTAGTTACATTGAAGTTGCATGCAAAATTTTACCTATAGAAGCGGCTTAATAAGGGGTTTTCCGTCATTTTTGGCTATGTCGATGGCATAGGTTCCAGAATTTTTAGTTTGTTGAAACTGTTGGATTGGTAGAGTAATTTGGTGTTATCGAGCGAGTGCTTGTGGTTTGTGTTCTCTAATGTGAGTTACCAATGGTTAGATTTTGGGGGTGTCCTTGAAGTGCTCCTTGAAACGGGTTGCCATGTTCCGGGTGGTTAGGCCAATGAAGGAACAGATCCAGTTGTTGCATTGGATTTCATAAATCCCGCATTTTCGTGTGGGGCACTGGGGTTTGTTATTGATGAGAAGCTGGCTAGGTTAGAGTGAGCTTTAGCGGTGATGTTATAATTATAGGGTTTTAATGTTTTAGTAAGTTTAGTTTAGTAAGTGTAGGGTATAGCTATGTATCTTTTAGAACTTTTATGATGGGTATATTTTTAAGAGCGTTTGATTTTGTAATATATGTTTTGGATGTATTCATATGGGTAATATTGTTGGTGCCAATTTGTAAAATGGTGTTGAAGTTTATTTTGGATAGGGGTGTGTGCACTGTTGCAGTAATCTGTTGAATAGGAAGTTAAATGCTGATGCTTTTATTTGAGGGGCGTAGTGGGAATGATAGTGTATAATAGTGTCGGTGGTGGTAGGTTTTCTATATATATTAATTTCTATGTGTGTTGGTTTTTGATAAGGGTAAAGTCGAGAAAATTGAGGGTATGACTGATTGTAACTCAATGGTAAATTTATCTTAGACAGGTGATTTATTTTGTTATGAAATGCAGTGAGCTCTTGTGGGGTGCCAGCCCAGAGACAGAGTACGTCGTCAACATATCTGACCCCTTAGGGTGGCGTGATTGAAGTCGGGGAGGTTTGATATTTGTTTTTCAATGTGGTCGATGTGCATGTTGGCAAGAATGCTGCTATGGGGCCGTCCTGTATATTTTGTGTTGAATGTAAAGAAATTTTGGGCAATAGTTTTAATTTTCTAATTGTGTGGAGGTATGATGAGGTGTGTGATGGTATTTGTGTGTTGTGGATGTGACCTTTTTGTTGTTTAGGGCTTTCTAATATTTTCTTTTATAGATGATGACAGTGATTGTACGGCAGTTGACTTTCTATATCTATGCATATGAGTGTGGGTGAATGTTGGTGGATGAAGGTGAAAATTTGTGGCCTAGATTTCAGGATCTCGGTTTCTTCTTGTTTAGTTGGATGTTGGCTTAATTGGAAATATTTCGGTGGAATATGTGGGTGATGTTGTTTCCGTTATTTGATGTCGATGGGTTGTGCAGGGGATCTCTTGGTTGTTGATCTGTAATGGGGATGATGATGTTGCTCTGGGAAGAACGTGGTTTCGCTGTATCGCATCATATATGTGATGGTAAATTTCTTTGTTGTTCATTGGGGTTTTTGCTGTGTTTGTAGTTGGTGATCAGGGTGCTGTAGTTCTTTTTCTTTTTGTATCTAACTCCATATTTGAGGTTATAATATCTTGTTCTAGGTCATGTATAAGAATGTATTAAAAAATTGGGTTTATTGGTATTAAGTACGTTAGAATCTAATTTATGATTTTGTTTTTAATTTATTTTATTTCCTATAATTTTCCTGGCAAGTGTTAACATTATACGACATTTATCTAAATTAAATTATTCAGTAAGTATAAAACTTTACACCGCACGTTAATGTGACAGTACGCAGGACGGTGGTTGCGCACTATGCGAGATCTGTTTGAAGTTAGTGAAAGTATTGGAAAGGTTTGTAAAAACGAAATCTTATAAGAAAATCAGGTGAATTTTTTGTTCAACGTTTAAATTCTTCAAGCATTGCAAAGAACAAGAGATTTGGATAGGAACAGTTACGTAAAATGAAATTTTGTGAAAATATATATTAGTTGTATTATAACCACCGAACTTTCTGTTCATAGATACCCATCCTTTTTTCTTTAAGGAAACTCTCAACATGGTTACAATATGACCATATCTGGTGAATATTTATAGACGAAGCGTGAATTTTTAGCTTTATTCAGACTTTCAGTGGGTTTCTCACACCATGAAATGGTAGGGGCCATTTTCGAAGAGCTTGAAACTACAAAATTGCACACAAGCACGTAATGCAGATGCACCTCATACTTCATACCACATGTACTTTGTCAATTGTACCATAACCACAACCAATCCAAACTTCGGCGGCCATTTTGACCAACTGATCAAAGTGATATCAATAAAACCGCCACCTTACTTACATTTTCATCAAGATTCCTAATCCGAAGTAAAAATATCAAACGCACATGCACACAGTTAATAATTAAGTAAAGATAAAATTATGTTTAAAATGCTTAAATTTCAACACAAAACCTGACATTTTCACCTGCTGTTTGTAAATTACAATTGAGGGGCATAGGCAGGTTTGTCAATGTTCTTGATCGTTAGTCATAGTTAATATTGAATTAGATAAATATCTCATACTGACTAAGTAGAACACAATGTCACCCTGCGGTTAGAATGAATAAATTATATCACACAAACTGGTACATATTAGAAGCTTATTTCTGAGTTGAGATAATAATAGAACACAAAGATTATATTTCATTGTTCATGTCAACTAAATGAAAATGGATCTAATTATTTCGGAAGATTATGTAGAAAGCTCTATTTGTAAAGTTTCGCTAATAAAAAAATAGCTTAATTTGTTTCTCATTATTAGAGAATTAGAAAATAGATTCGCTTTTACGAATTAACTTCCTTATAACAAGGTACGTAGCAACCGTTGTTGTAAGAAATCTAGTTGCTTAGAATACACTTGGAGTTCACATTACGCTATCACTATACAGATAAAAGAAAAGTAAGGGAACAAGACCAAAAATAAAAAAGTTTAAAAGATGACGCCTTAAATCGGAAGAGGGTGAATTTGAATGAGTACGAATCTAAATATGCATATCATGGTATATACGCGAAAGTTTCCAAGAGATAACAATTTTTGTTACACATTCCACTGTACCCTCACACTACATCAAACATTTAAATAAATATCTTAAAACTTAGCCTTAATCTAAAAGAGATATAAGTTAGAAGGAAACGAATGAAATTGGTTATAAATTATAAGTTTCTTACATTTTATAGTGGAAACTTACAATTTTTTGTATATTATAGATTATGAGATAAGTTTTCAAGTTGGAATTTATAGCTTCAATCGTTGCAAAGTTGTTTGTAACGCCTAATTTTTCTTTGGCGTTTGTTTTAAATGGCTAAATTAAGAAAATAATTGATAATTTTTATTAAGATCATCAACTATCTCTAACAAGCAAGATAACCGGCTATAAGATGGCCAAGCCTAATATTTGAACAAAATATTTACCTCTAACATTATTTATTTCAATTAAGGCATTATGAGATTTTTAAACATGAACCTTGTTGTTCCGTCAGCCACAAAATAACCCTGATCATTGTGCAAAGATAGTTTAACCTAATATTTGAAGCGTCTAAGTCGCACGTATTGTCTTGTTCGAAGGGTTTGATCTTTTACAAAAACTACCCTTAAACAAAGCTATGAGTTAGAGCAGTTAGAACTCATTAAAAAAATTAACTTTCTTAGTTCAAATTTTGGATTTGGAGCCCCAGTTCATAGTTGTTGGCGGTTTTTATGTTTTTCGAAAAATCGTCATTCTCTGTATTTTATGGAATATTTAAAAAATACAAAAACTTTCAGATTTACTTTCGGTTCTCTAAAACATTTGTAGTTACAACTATTCCCTATTTTATCAAATAACAAATTGGCGACAGATCAAAAGATCAAAACAAGATATTTTTGAAAACACTCGATCGAGTTTTCAAAAATTTATCTACTATCACATTTTTTCGATCTGTCCAAAAACAGTTCTTATTCAAATTGAAGTAAAAGATAGATTTTAACAAACTGAAACAATCATTTGAAACAAAGTAGATTTGCTACCATTAAACAATGAAACAAAACCGAATAAATGACGCGTACTTCAAACTTGAGCAACGTGTTTTCGAGTCATACGTTCATATAAATACTTTTTGATCTTGTTCTTTAAAAAATCTTTATTTTCAAAAAAATTGTTATTTACTGCTTCATCTTGAAATGTTGTTTGTATAATTTGTGTATAAAACTACATAATTGTCAAAAACGCTGAACTTCTTGACATGCTTTTGGTTTTTTGGAGAGACAAAAGGAGATGTGCACAAGCAACTCCTAGAATTTATCGGAGAAGATATCCCAATCGTCAGCGGACAGGTTGCTGTATTTTTAGAAGAATATGTAGACGTACATTCTCCCAAACAGATTGAATGGTGAATATACAGGGTGGCCCATTGAAAAAGTTAACCACGCCTGTTTTGGGACACTTAGACCAGTTTCTTAAAAAAACGCTCGGACACGTCGATTTTCTATTTTTGGGGACAACTTTTTGATGTCAAATTTGACTTTGTCAGGTCAACCCCCTAGCCCCAGCAACCCCTAACTCAAGAATTTAAATAGGGAAAAGGAGTCGAGCGACCCCTCATTTGAAACGTCTTATAATTCTCTATGTGAAGTATGAATGAAAATTAGGTTTTATTTAATTTTTTTTTCGACCCGATGAAAAGCACCCTCCAGATTAACGAAGGTGGGGGTATTGTTTAGGAAAAATCCTGAAACACGTCATTTTTGACCTTTTGAACGGCACATTTTGATGTTCAAATTTGACTTTTTGTCAGGTCACCCCCCCGAGCTCAACAACCCCTACTCAAGAATTTAAATAGGGAAGGGTTGTAAAGCGACCCCTCATTTTCGAAGCGTCTTTTAATTCTCTATTGACAGTATTAATTAAATTAGATTTACTCAATTTTTTTTCGCCCCCCATGAAAAGCCACCCTCTAGATAACTAAGGTGGGGGTGTTGTTTAGGAAAATCCTGAAACACGCCACCTCTTGACCTGTTTGCAACGGCACATTTCCGAGATTTTTCCTATAAACAACACCCTCACCTTAGTTATCTAGCGGGTGCTTTTCAGGGGGTGGAAAAAAATTGATAAACTAATTTCGGTCATTACTGTCGAATAGAGAATTAAAAGAGCTTCAAATGAGGGGTCGCTCGACACCCTTTCCTATGTTAAATCTTGAGTTAGGGGTTGCTGGGGTTAGGGGGTTGACCTGATAAGGTCAAATTTGACATCAAACTGTGCCGTTCAAAAGGTCAAAAGTGACGTGATTCAGGATTTTTCCTAAACAACACCACCCACTTTAGTTAACCTGGAGAGAGCTTTTCATCGGGGCGAAAAAAAATTGAATAAAACTAATTTTCATTTGTACTGTCGAATAGAGAATTAAAAGACAATTCAAATGAGGGGTCGCTCTACTCCTTTTCCCTATTTAAATTATTAAGTTAGGAGTTGCTAGGGCTGGGGGGTTGACCTGACAAATCAAATTTGACATCAAAAGTTGTCCCCCAAAAATAGAAATCGACGTGTCCGAGCGTTTTTTTAAGAAACTGGTCTAAGTGTCCCAAAACAGGCGTCTTACCTTTTCAATGGGCCACCCTGTATTTTACTTTCTGAAATAACGTTCTGTCAGAACTTCTTGATGACTTACCGATGACTTGATGACAATCCGAGAAGTAACAGCACTACTAAATAGAGAATATCCGAATAAGTGAATTGGGAGAGGAGATCATGTTGGTAGGCCAGCCCGGAATCCCACCCTATCCCCTTTTTGTGGGGTCAGATGAAGACCTCTGTATATGAGTCACCAGTAAACACCGAATTAGAACTGATGGCTAGAATTTAGTAGCTGCAACAGAAGATATAAGAGCCAAGCAGGCAAGCTCCAGCAAATGTCTCTTCAAATATTACAACACGCTACCGGGCTTGCATTGCTGCAAATGGTGGCTTTTTTGAAAATCAAATTTTTTTTCTTATTTGTTTCTTGTTTAATGACAGCAGCCTACTTTATGTTAAATGATTGTTGCAGTTTGTTAAGATTTATCTTGTAATTCAATTTCAATAAAACTTTTTTGGGCAGATCGAAAAAATGTTTCAGAAAAAAATGTTATAGTAGATAGTTTAAGGATTTTATAAATGTCTTATTTTCAAAAACTTTTACATATCTGTATTGTAGTAAGTTACGCGAAACCACGGCAACGAAGAGACGAGCCCCCCACCAAGAGGGCGTTATCTACTAATAAAAACTCACATATAATAAACAATCAAGATAATTCAAAAGGACCAAGAATAAATCAAAAAGGAAGTAAGAAAACAAATAGCATACTTTACGTAAGTGTCTATTTGCAACAGAATTATAAAACGTTACGTTAATTGGTGGCCCAAAGAACTAGCATCATAAACGGCTCTATTGATAACTAGAAATCCTTCATAATTTCCAGTTTTTTACCTGTTCTGACATATACGGTATTTACACACGACACATAGCAACAATATCGTATCCAACGAAACGATATCGATATCACATCCCACATTCATTCAAGTAGACTGTTTAAAAATCAAATTTTTCAAATTTAGGATGCTAGCATAAAAAAAATAGCGTATACAACTCGTTATAACCTTGGTGTTAATTGCACTCGGGAAATGTAGCGTGACTCGCTCGCCGCGCTCGCTCGTACGTTAAACATTCTCTTGTGCAATAAACACCAAGATTATAAACTTGTTGTATAATATACTATTAACATTTATCCTTTGTGTGTTATTTTGTTCGATACCTCCTTAGAAAGTGAACCTTAACTATAGTTACTAGTGGGCGAAGGTTTCATTTTCGCTCACCGCTTTTTTCTCACTGCTATTGTACTTTATTTGTTTCATAGCAACGGATCCTCACCACTGTGTGATTTTTTTAAATAAAATAATTCCAATATGTAATACAAAGTTACAGAGTCAGTTTCTAAAGAGGTATCGAACAAAATCAAATACAGCACTCGATTCGTTCATTTGAATTGCATCGTCCACTCGCTGCGTTTCGTGGACGAACACGCAATTCGCGTGGACGAAAGTTTTACCTTCCTCACTTTTACTGTAAATAACTATTGTTGTGTTATTGTTGATAGTGTTTATTAATTTGTTAGTCAATAAAAGTTTGAGGTTTAACGTATTATCGTGTAAACCTTTAACGATGCCTAACACCAAATTTCCCTTTAACACAACTCAGTATTAACACCCAGTATACTGTAGTTAATTATGATGGAGCATTTTATTTTAGTAGCATTAAGTATTAGATTTGTTAATAATAAACGACTCAGCGTGTTTGAATCA